>WOVY01010566.1:0-432159 GCA_013436015.1 Rhipicephalus annulatus
ATAATAAAAATTCGCAGCATGCGCGTTAACTGAAAGCCGAATCTCCTGTCTCTCATACCCCCCTAGCGCCATATGCATGTACATGATTACTATCTGACAAGAAATGGTTGCTGTATACATTATACCCGCTGGGCATAGCTTCTTGGTTTTAGAAAGGTTTGGCGAGCGTTATGCCGCATTGCCATGAATACAGTGAACTAGTACATACCATGAACTCGAGGTGGTTAAGGTGGGAAGTAGACGCGAAGCGCAAGCCGTAAGAAAAGTGCGCGTGTGCCTTCCTCTCGGTCAATTCTTGGAATGTCCGCTGGATGGTGGTGCTCTATATGAGGAATATATAATGAAAAGATGCGAGCTAGTGGTACTTGGAGTGTTGAATAGGTGTACGAACGGACACATAGACAGATGCATGGACGGACGCAACGGATGGCTGCACGGATGGATGAAACGCATGGGCGGATGCAGAGCGCGATGCATGGACGCGAACACAGGGACGAACGCACAGATGGACTTGCGGACGCACGAACAGACGCACGACGGACGCACGGGCGGTCACACAGACGCACGCATGGACGGACGGAAGCAACGAACGAATGAACGGAACGGATGCTTCACCCACTCTTCATCATTCACTCCGTGGATATGCTGCCATTTTTTCAACCACCTTCTTAGCTTTAAGAATCCTTTAGAACTTAGAAACGCGCATTACCGGCAGTGAACGTCTGTCATGGCTGGCGCTGTCTGGACGGCTTAGGCGTAGGTACTGCGAAGCTCGTGGCGCTGAACTTTAGTGGAGTCCCCCTTGTCCCACAGAGCAGAAGGTGGAACGCTCAAGTGGCGCAGCGAGTGTTGCGGAAACATCCGGACGATTCCAGACAAGCCGCCTTCCGAACAGGTCGCCAGTAAGCCTTCAGCATTTTGTATAAAAATAAGGGTGACTTTGACTGCACACCAAAAATGTAACTAATATACTTGAATGCACAATATGCAGCAAACCATTATAACGGACAAACAGAAGGTCCTTTCAGAATACGATTTAACAATCAAAATCTCACGCCAACACGTTGCCGCAATGCCCATATCAAACATCTGCATTTCTCTGAGTCACTCTTTTGATAACACAAGGTTACGTTACTTGAATCTGGCTTCCGCTCTAATTATGACAGGGAGGCCCGGGGATCCTTCCTAATTCACAAGTTTGATACCATCGCGTCTGGTTAAATAAAAGCGCTGGCAAATTAGGTTGTTTGCCTCTGTATTCCACTTTGTGACTGTAAGTGTTACTTACATGTTCGTTGACTGTGAAGTTTTGTGCCTTTGTATTTCACTGCTTTTCGCTTTCAGATTTTACTTTGTTACACGTGTATAGTTTTTAGCATCATCATGGCTGTCATTTTCATCAGTGATGTTTTCGAGCTGTTCAGACACACTTTCATTGATGGCGCTTATATATCAGTTGTGGTCAGCGTTTCTTCACTGTGCTTGATACGGACAGGTATATGCTAACGGCAACGTTGCTATGCACTTTTTTACTGATGAAGCTGTACCTTGCGCAAGACGTCAACAAATCTGCTTCGCACGCGCGTTCTGTTGTGACTTTTCCGTGAATACTGAACCTGACCCAAAGGCCTCCTTTAATCCTGAACCACACCAAAAGCAAGCCCTTTGTTATAATATATATATATATAATATAATATATATAATATATCTAATTGTTGCGACCTTTTATTTTTTGACGCGCAATTTCGAACACTTGGACGGGTCGCGTGAAAAAAAATGTACTGTGCCTCGTTCTCTCGTGACAGTTGTGAATGGCGCCTCAAGCTTATGAGCTTTCAATTGTTTTTTGGTACCTGCTGTTCTTCCACGTGGCATGAGGCTTGCCGAGTTCGACGAAATCACGTTACGGGCACTATCACCGTTTGAAGGAGAAGATCAGCAGTCTGAAACAAGCGAACCCAAGAGAAGCAGTTCTGACGAAGAGAGATCTTTTAAAAATGATCAACAAGTCGCTACCCTCACATGAAACGCCACGTTCTTGCACGTCGTCCTTATGACACATCTTTCGGTGTTCGATTTCACAAAAGGTGACACAGAGACTTCACTACCGCGTTCTCGTGCTCATCACAGAATTGACATCGGATCTGCGCACCCCCTTCGTCAAAAACCTCACCGCGTTTCGTCGACAGAGAGGGCAGTGATAGCTGAACAGGTCACGTTATGTTGCGGAAAGGTGTTGTCCAAGAGTCATCTAGTCCGTCGGGAGCAACTGTGATCTTAGTAAAAAAGGATAGATCATGGCGCTTTTGCGTTGATTATAGAAAACTAAATATGGTCACCCGCAAAAAGATGTGTATCCGCTTCCTAGAATTGATGACGTCATTGACTGCCCTGCACTCCGCCTGTCCTACTTTTTTGTCGCTGAATTTGCGATCAGGGTATTGGCAAATACCATTGCACCCAAACGACAAAGAGAAACGGCCTTTGTGACACCGGACGGCCTTTATAAACTTAATGCTATGCCATTCAGTCTTTGTAATGCTTCGGCAACGTGCGAACGATTTATGGACACAATACTTCAAGGACTTTAATGGGAAATTTGTTTGTGCAACCTAGATGATGTGGTGAGTTTTTGGCAGCACACTGAACGAGAATAACAGACGTCTCAGTCTTGTTTGGGTTGCATACATAAGGCCGGCTTGATCCTAAACTCTAAGAAATGTCATTTTCGTGAAACGGAGACATTAGTACTTGGACATCTCGTTAACCAAAGTGGAGTAAGGCCTGACCCACGAAAAATCGAGGCCGTCAGCTCTTTCGAACCACCCAAAATCAGTGCGGGAATTGAGGAGCTTCTTGGGCCTATGCTCATATTTTCGTCGTTTCGTTCCGAGCTTCTCTGACGTGGTGCATCCCCTATCATGTCTGCTTCAAAACAATGTCCCTTTCAACTGGACTTCAGCTTGCGACAATACGCTCCGCCAGCTAAAGTTTCTGCTAACGTCGGGGCTCATACTGTGTCACTTCGATGCCTCCTTGCCTCCGGAAGTGCATGCTGATGCTAATGGCATCGGCATCGGTTGCTGTACTTGTGCAGCGTCATCAAGGAGCTGAGCACGTAGCGGCTTATGACAGTCGCCCTTTCAACAGAGTCTGAATGCAACTATACCGTAACAGAACAAGATTGCTTGGCAGCTGTTTTTGTATGGTACACAAATTTCAGCCTTATATCTATGGACGTCCGTTCACTATCGTTACCGACCATCACGCATTATGATGGCTGGTGAATCCTTTGTGACCCGAATGGTCGACTGGCACATTGGGCTCTTCGACTTAGGAGTACGACTTCGTCATCTCATTCAAGTCTGGATGCCGCCAAGCAGATGCCGACTGTCTCTCCCCGCCTAGTGTTCGTAGCTGGGAATTCGCTAGAAAAACAAAATAGAATGAAAGAAAAGACTAATAATAAACCGTTTTACCCGGACGGCCCTTGGTCTAACCCTAATTACCAATGTCACAACAATAGGATCCTTGTGTCTAAAGAGGAAAAAACTGTCCTGTACAGAAAAATTCAGACAGAAATAGGATGCAAAAAAGAGAGGGAAAAAACAAAAAAAAGAAAATGTCCTGTAAAAAAGAGAAAAAAATAATCAAAAGGAAAAACAGGATGGTAGAAAAGAGAGAAAGCAAACAAAACAAAAAAGAAAAAGGAAAAAGAAAAAACTAGAAGAAATACAAGACAAACGAAATGAAGAAAAAAGGGAAACAAACAACAAAGAGGGTATGAATGTTTAATTCACATCGATTCCTTACTTATTGTGTATATAAAATCAAGCGTCAAATGTAAGAGCCTGGGCAGTGGTGAGGAAACTGTAGTGAGGAGACAAAAAAGGGATCAACGCAGGTGAAGAAGCGAGGATTACTCCATGGAAAAGACATCAAGCGAGGACTACAAAGTGGTACAAGAAGCCTATAGAACAAGAAGACAACAGAAGAATGATTGTCAGTCAAGATCAAACAAGACAAAAGTAGTAGGTAAATTAGTTTACACTAGTTGACAAAAGAACAATCATTGTCAGTCAAGACGAATTTTACACATAGAATGGAAATTAGTTTATGGCAAATACAAAATAAACTGCCTGATTTTTCCGGTCCGCTGCCTTGGCTGTCGTTTCCCTGATGGTAGTCATCCTTTTCTTTTATTCTGTTCTTTTATTTTATCAAACACTTTCATATATTTTTCTATTTTTAAACTTGGCAGTCTGCGATACTTCGGTACAGCAGGCAGGGCTTAACACTTTATGTTCTTTTGGTAAACTTAAAGTGCCCAACACCACTCTCTGTCTCTCCCGCCTTCCCTTGAAGACGCCTGAGTGTCAAGAAGACAGTTTTGACGACTGCTTTGCCTCCATTTCTTCCACATTCCCAGACTAGAGTACATTCAAGAGAGAACAAGAGGCTGATATTAGCTTGGAGCCATTACTTGCCGCGGCATCGCGTCCTCAAGCCAACGGCCGCTTTTGTGTCCGTGACGGCCTTCTATACAAGACAAATTATTCGACTAAAGCGCACGCTTCTTTCTAGTCGTACCACAGAGCCTACATTTGACATACTCAAGGCTATGCACGACTATGCGACGGCTGGTCATTTGGGGCTCATCAGCACTTTGAATAGGACACAAGAGAGCTTTTACTGGCTCAGAATGCGGGACACAGTCAAGCACTATGTCGCAAGTTGCGAACAATGCCAACGCTACAAACGGCCTACCACTCCTCCGCCAGGTCTTCTCAATCCGCTGCCACCTCCTCATCTACCACTTGATCAAGTTGGTATTGACTTTTTGGGCCTATTTCCACGTTCGTCTAACAGCAATCAATGGGTGATAGTGTGCGTCGACCACCTAACTCTTTAAACAGAAACCTGCAGCGATACCATCCTCGACAGCAGCATGCGTGGCCACGTTTTTTGCTTATATTCATTATTCTTCGGCATGGCGCTCCTAGAGTGATCATTAGTGATCGTGGTCGTCAGTTCGTTGCGGACGCCATTGAAGAACTTGTTCGTCTGTGCGAATTGCAGTTCCGCCATTCATCCCCGTATCACCCTCAGACGAATGGGCTCGTAGAACGTACGAACAGAACTCTGACTAACATGTTGGCCATGTACGTATTGTCTGACCACAAGGACTGGGACGACTTTCTCCCCTTCATTACCTGTGCGTATAACACGGCCAAACATGAGGACAACCAATTACAGCACTTTTTATCTCCTTTACGCACATTCACCGTTAAGCTGCATCGACACTATTCAACCATTTGACTTCCATAGCGACTACTCTGTCTTCAGGACACTCTGCCTAGCCGAAGAAGCCCGGCGTATTGCTCGTCTTCGTACTGTGGCTTCGCAACACCGATCACAGGAAAGCTATGACAGGCGCCATCAGTCTGTATCATATGGCAAAGGAGACTTTTTGCGGTAGTAGACCGCCACAACGTTCAACGGCGCCTATGCGAAACGTTTCACCTCAGTACAGTGGCCTAGGTGATCGCTTGAGCGAAACGGACATATGTGCTAGCACGGCCGTCGGTCAAACCTAACCCAAATAGTACATGTCGCCCGCCTTGAACGGTTTCACCCTCAACATTCAGATTGATTCATACTCGCCCAGCGGGCTTTGTCTGGGAGCCGGGAAATGCAACGGGTATGAGTCGAGAGAGGAAAAGAGGAGTAAGACGTAAACTGGCGCAGAGACCGACACCATTACTACCGAACCACAACTCCGCCCTGCTAATAAACACCCTTCGACTTTAACCGCAACAGTTTTGCATTGCAACAGCAACAGCGAGCTCCTCTCTCGGCTCATACCCGTTGCAATATATATATATATATATATATATATATATATATATATATATATATATATATTGTCATGACCAAGAAAGACGCTGCCGCTTCGGCGCGCGGGTAGCTAGAGCAAAGCAGAAAAAGACGAAGGACAGAATAAGAACAGCTAGCCCAGGATCGGGTTGTTGTCTCTTTTCTCGCCGTTACAATGGCACAGTCCGACAAGTGAACCCTCTGCAGAAAGCCACCGGTACGTGTCTTCGTGGTTCGTCGGCAGCGCGGGGCTTCTCCATCAAGGAACGCCGTTCACGCATCCTTAGCGGTGGGGTCCCACCCACCGCTTCAGCCATCCTTCAGACCACCTGTGGACGGCGTGCAGGCCTCCCCTGTGGTTCTAGGAAACGAACTGATTGAAACCGTGCCACCCTTTCACGGCAGGGATCCACACCAGCTCCTGTCCCTTGGGAATGCAGCTCACGTTTCCCATGGCCTACATTCCCGTTGCGGTACTCTTACAACAAACGAGCCGCCACGAGACACCATCCAGGCTTTCCTGCTCGTCGACCACACCGGGGTGAGTGCTGCAATTGCTACTTACTCAAAGACCACGATCACTGACTCTTCGGGCTTGATGCCCGACAGCACCGCGGACCTGCGGCGTACCATCGCGCTACTCCGCGTCAAGACTGACGAACTGACAGCGTCAATCTCCGAGCGAGCTCCTACAATGTTACCAGCATTGTGTGTCATTAACGCAGTGTTGGACGTAGCTGCCTCGCACGAATTTGAGGCAAGTCCATTGGAGCAACGCCGGCAGCTTTGAGGCACCCTCTTGCAGCTCTCAGACCAGCTCGACGGCGTTGCCTCAGTGATATCCGCATTCTCACGTGCCGCCCCACCATCGCCGTCTACCTATGAACTTCCGGAATTCGACGGGGTCCGGAACGACGCTGACAGCTGGGTGGCAACCGTCAACGCGCTAGCAATGCTCGAGGCCTGGACGGAATCTCAGAGATGGACCGTGGCTGTAGACCATCTTCGGGAAGGTGCAGCGGCGTGGCACCGGTATGAAGACTTCAAGCAGCAGTCTTGGGTGGATTGGAGCTCCAAGCTTATAGCTGCCTTCGACCGGACGCTCTCCGATCTCCCTTCCACCACCCAGTTCAACCTGACGACTACCGAGGATAAGGCGCTGGAGGGTTTCCGCCTCCAGGTTGCAGTCATGCGTTGCAGTTCACTTGAGCTTTCGGACTCCTTGCCGTCGTCCAATTCAAGTTCAGCTCTGCCAAGGACCACTATCAAAGATGGGCCTCGTGAGGGATGTCAGTAAGACGACATGCCCACACTGAACCATCCCGAATTTACAGCTGTGCCCTGCATGGCCTTTGATGACCTCTTGGCTGAGCGCTCCGCAGGGTACACTGAAACAGGCTCCAATGGCGCTTCGGCGCGCGGGTAGCTAGAGCAAAGCAGAGGAAGACGAAGGACAGAATAAGAACAGCTGGCCCAGGATCGAATGTTCTCTTTTCTCGCCGTTACTATATATATAATATATATATATATATATATATATATATATATATATATATATATATACATTATATATATATTGTAAGATGGCGTCGAGAACACTCAAGATTCTCCTTTATTGACTCGAGTATGTGCCCCACAACCTAAACTTAACTGGTGATGATGATTATGTACAGATGAAAAGATGGGACGCATAAATAATGCTCACACTTATTTTCCCCGCGCACTTGAGCGGCCGGCCCGGCCGAAACTTAGGCGGGAAGGGTACGGCGCACAAAGGGTTTAAGACGTGAAACGTGGACTATCTCGGAGGCACGGTAACGACGGTCCGAGGAACCCTCGACGGGAGTGACAAGGTAATTGACAGGAGATGTTCGTTCACAAACAACGTAAGGTCCTAGAAAGCGAGACTGAAACTTTTCACACAATCCGGGTGTGCGAACGGGCGTCCAAAGTAGTACTTCATCTCCAGGACGGAAGGTGACGTCTCGACGAAAGCTGTCATAGCGTTGCTTGCGGTCTTGTTGACTGGCCTCCGTGTTGAGTTGAGCACGTTGCCGTGCCTCAGCAAGCCTGGAGACGAAATGTTCTGGCGTAGTCGTCGACGTTTTTGTCATTACACTGAAGAAAGAGGTGTCAATGGTGAATGTCGGCGCACGACTATAGACGAGGAAGAAAGGTGAATACCCAGTGGTTCGTTGAACAGCGGTGTTGTGTGCAAATGTTACGAACAGCAAGATCTTGTCCCAATTATCGTGGTTCGGTCCGATGTACATGGATATCATGTCAATTAGAGTCCGGTGAAATCGCTCTGTCAGCCCATTTGTCTGTGGGTGGTAAGCGGATGTGGTCTTATGAAGTGTGCCACAAGTTTTTAGAATTTCGTCCAGAATTGTCGATATGAAGGCCTTGCCCCGGTCACTCAACAACGTGCGAGGTGCACCATGACGCAATACAATGGCTTCTAAAAAGAAGGCGGCAACGTCTGAGGCGGAGCTAGTGCGTAGAGGAGTGGTCTCCGCGTATCGTGTGAGGTGGTCGACGGCTGTGACGATCCAGCGGTGGCCCGCTGGCGTTACGGGAAGTGGCCCGACGAGGTCTATTCCGACAACGGCAAAAGGTGTGTCGGGACATGGAATTGGTTGTAATAAGCCAGCAGGAGCTGAAGTTGGTCGTTTCCGGCGTTGACAAAGTGCGCAAGAAGCGACATAATTAGCCACAAAGGTAGAAAGACCAGGCCAGAAGAAACGGCTCCTAACGCGGTTGTAGGCCTTTTGAAATCCCAAGTGTCCAGCTGATACGTCGTCGTGCAATGCTTCGAGAACTTGTTTTCGCAGCGAACGGGGAAGTACTGGCACCCACCGATGCCCATCCGCATTGTAAGTATAGTGCTGCAGGACATTGTTCTCTAGCTTGAACAACCGTAGCTGACGACGTAGTCTGGCATTAGGGGGAGAAGGCGAGCCATTCAAGTATCCGATGATGCGGCTACAGTAGGGGTCGTCACGTTGGTACGCGGCAAACTGGGCGCTGTTGTTTAAAGGTAGCGACCCAGCAACTGCCAGGGGTGAAAACGTGAGTGAAGAGGAAGCCGCTTGATCACCTGAGGGGCATGCAGGATGTGTGGTTGGAGATGAAAGTGGCAGAGGGCAGCGAGAGAGAGCGTCAGCATCCTGATGCTGTTTGCCGGACCTGTACACAACGTCAAAAGTGTACTCTTGCAAACGCAGTATCCAGCGACCGAGGTGCCCAGACAAATTCTTCAGCGAGGACAACCAGCATAGGGCATGGTGGTCGGTAACCACAGTAAAGTGGCTTCCATACAGATAAGGTCGAAATTTCTGGATGGCCCAAACGACAGCGAGACATTCCTGCTCTGTTATCGAGTAGTTCTGCTCTGCAGGTGTTAGTGCGCGGCTGGCATACGCAACTACTCTCTCACGTGAAGTGTCGTCGCGCTGGAGGAGGACAGCACCGATTCCGTGGCCGCTGGCATCTGTGTGCAGGAAAGTGGGTGCACTCTCATCGAAGTGACGGAGGACGGGGTCTGATGTCAAAGCACGCTTAAGGGCTTGGAAAGCGCACTCGCACTCGTCAGTCCACGTGAAATCCGTCCCTGACGTCAGAAGCTTGTGTAACGACCCCGCAATGGCAGCAAAGTGACGGATGAAGCGGCGGAAGTAAGACGCCAGGCCCACGAAACTTCGCAATTGTTTTTGATATCGCGGACGTGGAAAACTAATTACGGCAGCAACCTTGTCGGGGTCGGGTCGAACGCCGTCTTTGCTGACAAGGTGACCCAATACTTTGATGCTTGTGCTGGCGAAGTGGCACTTTTTTGTATTGAGCTGTAGGCCAGCGTTCGAAATGCACGTTAGAACTTCGTCCAACGCTTAAGGTGCTGAGAAAAATTAGAAGAATAAATGACGATGTCGTCTAAATAACATAAACAGGTTTTCCATTTAAGACCACGTAAGACAGTATCTATCATGCGCTCAAATGTTGCTGGAGCGTTGCATAAGCCGAAGGGCAAGACGTTAAATTCGTAAAGCCCGTCAGGCATCGCAAACGCTGTTTTCTCCTTGTCTGCTTCGCGCATAGGTATTTGCCAATACCCGCATCGGAGGTCGAGGCTGGAGAAATATTCTGCGCCTTGTAGGGAATCCAGGGCATCATCTATGCGTGGCAACGGATATACGTCTTTTTTCGTGATCTTATTGAGCGCTCTGTAATCAACACAAAAGCGGACAGAGCCATCCTTTTTCCGGACCAACACCACAGGAGACGACCAGGAGCTGGATGAAGGTCGAATAATATCCCGTTTGAGCATGTCGGCGACGTTTTCCTCAATGATTTGCCGTTCTGCCGAAGAGAGACGGTATGGGCGGCGGCGTACAATGGAGCTGCCTTCGGTTTCGATGCTGTGCTCTGCAACGGAGGTGCGGCCCAGAACTTTGCAATGGACATCAAACGAAAGGCTGTGCTTTTGGAGAAGGTCTAAGAGGTCTCTCTTTTGCTCGACAGTGAGGTGAGGACTTATGGTGTCATTTAAGGTAACAGTGGTAGCCTTGATATCAGTAGTAGCAGACAAAGGCGGTGATTCTGCGTGAAGGGGAACCAGTGAAAAGGGCTCACTTTCAGCGAAGCAGCTCAAAGCAGTGCCCTGGGGCAGCATCACTGGCGAAGAAGTTGGATTCAAGGCGGTGACCAATGCTTTACCGTCGTTAAACCGCACAAGGCCGGGTGCTATGGTAAGCCCCGCAGGTTTGGAGCGAACTGCTGGAGCTATGAACACGTCACCATTAACTATAGTATCCGAAGCGATCGTTAGAAGTTGTTCATCTCCTGGCGAAATGAAACAATCAGTGACAGCAATGAAACGGAAGCTGTATGGATCGACATCCGAAGAACTCTCAGTAGCTGACATTCGAATGACTCGCTGACGACACGTTACGAAAGCTGATGCCGAAGAAAGGAAGTCCCATCCTAAAATTACTGTGTGAGTGCACAAAGGAAGTACAAGAAACTGAATGTGGTGAAGGATGCCATCTATGAAAACGCGGACTGTGCAAACACTTGAAGGCTGAATAGGGACTCCATCTGCGCAACGAAGGGGAGGACCATCGTAGGGCGTCCTAACATTTTTCAAGCGGGCACAAAAGTCTACACGAATTACGGAAAGTGATGCGCCTGTGTCCACCAGTGCCTCTGTCTGTATACCTTCAACATACACCAATAAAACATTCGATGGGCGGTCCGGAGGAGTTTGACGCAGTTCGAAAGATGCAGCTTTCCCTCCCGAAGCTGCACTGTTCAGTTTTCCAGTTGGCGGTCGGGAATTGAAGTAGAAGGTCGGAGAGGAGAAGAAGAACGCCGCATCGGTGAAGGTGAGCGACGACGTGAGAACCGGGAACTGCCAACTGGGTCAAAGTTCTGCGGAGACGGCGACCGACGTGTGCTGTTCGGATACAGCCGACGATAGGGTGGTCCAGTCGCGTAGAAGTCGTCCCGTTCAAGGTTATCGTAGCTTCGTCGTTCGTCTTGCTGACGGCGTCGGCAAAACCTTGAAATATGACCACGGATGCCGCAATAGAAGCAAGTCGGCCGCGAACTGCGCCAGGCGTTGTAAGGCTGGGAAGATGGTCGCGGTGCGAGTGAGTTGAGCGAACCATGCACTTCGGGCGCTGGTAGCTGCATTGGGCTTTGCTGAGGTGCAGGCGTCCTAGCAGCATCCTGAGCATACGTAGGCATGGCCACAGGATATGAGCTCGGGACAGGTGTGACAGTCATCGAGGCCAGGCTCTGGTGGGGCGTAAGTGTCGTTGCAGCAACGTGAGAATAACTGGGCATGGGATGTGAACTCGGAGCTCGTGTACTAGTCATCAAGGCCAGTTCCTCCCTCACGACGTCGCGTAAAGTAGTAGCGGGTGGCGTCGTTCGGATATCGAGGTGGCGAGGTGAAGCCTTTGCATGAAGTTCCTCGCGGATGATAGAGCGGATCAGTGCACGCAGCTCTGTTGTATCATGACTTGAGCTCAGATCAGACATATCAGGTTGTACCCGAGTGGTCTGAAGCTCCTCAAGGCGCTGACAGGTAGCGACAACATCGGCTACGGTTTGGGGATTTTGCACCACAAGCGCATTAAAAGCGACAGTCGCAATTCCTTTTAGCAGGTGGCGCACACGATCGTTTTCCGCCATATCATTGTCGATGCGGTGGCAAAGGGCGAGAACATCTTCGATGTAAGAAGTGTAAGACTCGCCGGGGCGTTGAACACGTGCACCAAGCCTCTTTTTGGCGATATCCGAGCGCACTGACGGGTTGGCGAAAATCTGGCGAAGCTGACGTGTAAAGGCGGGCCATGTCGGAAAATCTGTGACGTGGTTGAAAAACCACGTTTTTGCGACGCCGCTCAAGTAGAATGCAACGTGGGTGAGTTTCGCAGGCTCATCCCAGTTGTTGATAACACTCACGTGGTCATACTCCTCTAGCCAGTCTTCAACGTCTTCACCCGGAAGCCCTGCGAACAGCGGAGGATCCTTTTGAGGGCTGGTGACCAGGTGAGAAGGGTTTCTTGGCGGTGGGAGCGGTGGCGAAGCTGGCACGCTGGACTGGGCGGCTTGCGACATTACCGGACCCAGGTGGTTTAAGCGGCGGCCTGAACGGAGCTCCAGGGATGTGTTCTAAAAGACGCTGGGGTGTCCGAGAACGCGAGAGGACGCAGGAACCGGGCAGCACTCTCCACCACTTGTAAGATGGCGTCGAGAACACTCAAGAATCTCCTTTATTGACTCGAGTATGTGCCCCACAACCTAAACTTAACTGGTGAGGATGATTATGTACAGATGAAAAGATGGGACGCATAAATAATGCTCACAATATATATATATATATATATATATATATATATATATATATACTCGTTCCAACTGCGATAGCAGAATTCATCTTTCGCGTCTTGCGAAAGAGCGATCGTTCTCATTCCCTATGACAACCTCAGTGTCCTAGATTAAAGTGTTTTCAGAGAATGGCAGCAACATTTCCTTCAGCCATTTCTGTTGGGAGGTGTCTCGGAACTCTTTTTCGCCGTCAGTGCAAGAGGATGGATTGCTTCAAGCTGTCGAAAACTTGTAGTAGAATTCACGACTACAAAAAAGGAGCGAAATACAAACTAGACATACACAAACTGGCGAACAACGTCTGTTGTAGTGTCATTTTGTGAAGTTTTGGTCTTAATATTGAATGAGGAACTAACGGATTGACAGTGCGTATCACCATTCAGTGAGAATTTGAGTTTGGCATTGTCGAAACTTCACTGATTTATAAGTGAGGCAACGTGAGTTCTTCTTTGTGTATTTACCGCTGGTCAGTGTTGTCAAGACGATGGCGTCAGGGGCGGACCTTTAGATCCAGCAGCAGTCCTTCCTCAATGAGAATACGTATCTTCATATCAGAGTGTACGAAGGTAAAAGTAGGCGAACATTTTTATGCCCTGAAAAAGTATTTCAATCGTCCTCCTTTCTGCCAAAAGTAAAAAAAATGTTGAAAAAAGGGACGTTGAATGTCTTTGCATCTACCAATAACAAAAGTTTGTTACCTGTACTAGGATAGAATATTTGGGATATCAAGAAGCACTCATATTCGCTCGTGGTATTTTCGTTGTAGTTTGAACCACTTTTGTGTGCTTGGTTGTCATCTGTTCCGTCTGTATTAGTTAATCTTACAATAAATATTTACATTTCTCCATTTATAACAGCACCCTAAGCCTTCGGGTGAGTATTGCACCGCCGTAGTGGTCTACTAGCTAAGGTACTCGGCTGCTGACCCGCCGGTCGCTGGACGGAATCCCGGCTGCAGCGGCTGCATTTTCAATGGAGGTGAACAGGCTGTAGGCCCGTGAGCTCAGCTTTGGGTGCACGTTAAAGAACCCCAGGCGGTCAAAATTTCCGGAGCCCTGCATTACGGTGTATTTCATAGTCACATCGGTGTTTCGGAACATTCTACCCCACATAAAAATCTTCGAGGTAATATCAGAGTAATGTTGTTTTTGCAGTCCTATAAATAGCATAGCGCAGTTGTGCAGACCACAATGATCCGACCAGGACAAGAGGTCGATGATGATGCACGAAGCGTGAGATGGATGAGCAAGTTTATGTTATCGTCTGCATAAACTACTTCAGACGAAAAAATAGTTTGTGGTCTTACTGTATCAACACCTTCCTGCCTGTTTACACAATATAAATGTAGTGAAGTATTTAAGGTCTAACTCTAGCGAACGTGAACTGGAGACAAATATAGTCGCGGGATATGCTCTACATCTCCCTGATAAGACGCTTGTAAACACTGGCTTGCCGGAATATTGACCCGTATAGACAGCATGTCTTCCGGCAGGGCTAATGCCTCGCTACTCCTATGTAATTTTTTAGCGGCTTTATATGTTGAGGAAAGACATTGAGAGTATTTTAATCCTCGAAATGCCTTGCACCAAATTGACCAAAGGGTACTCAATCAGGTTGCAATGCTGAAGGTTAGAAAAACAGCGCAGTCTAGTAAGTCCATACGAAGTAGGGACCAATCTTTCTATTGATACGCTATCTAGGCATGCATCCTTAGCCCACATTTGGAAATGCCTGACCACAACTTTACGCCACAGCGAGTCTGCAACTGCGTTGCCGAGTTATACCGTTGTGAAATGGTAGAGCACCATAAAGACCAGGTAACAAACACAATTCTGGAGGCTTGTAAATGGCTTTTAGGCTATCTATTTGATAAAAATGTACAATAAACTAGACCTGGCTCTTCTGACTTCACACGTTTTCACGCGCTATGTATACGTGCTTTAAATAACAGCGTCTGACAAGCTTCCTTTAGAGTGATAATTTCCATAGCCTAATTCTTTTGTGGCATGCTCCGAAAGTATGAATTGCTTATAGCTATGAGTCGGTGCTGTTTCCTGGGTGCATATGTTGGGGATTTTCATCTCTTACACTGTATCACGTTCTGAATGCGTCATGTAAACTCATCCAACCTCGCGATTCAGCAATGTTTGAGGTACGGCTGTGCAAGAAAATTGACCTTCCTCTGTGCGATTGAATGGTTTACTTTCTTCTTTGCCCAGGCGCGACCCCTCCGCTGCCCTAGAACAAAAACCTGGGTAGTGCACACGTCCTCTGCCATAATGTTTGAAATTAGCTTTGCTACGAACTTAGGGGACCTCGTCACCTGTTTTAATTTTCAGAGGACTACATTCAATCATCTTTGTGCTTACAAGTAATAGCATTCCTATGCTCTTTTGTAACCATGTTGCCCTTTTTAGACAAACGCACGCGCATCAAGATGAATGCATGGCGTGATCTATAGGCTGTGATTTTATTGAATATTTGAATAATTGATTGATTGAGTGGTATGTGAGGTTTAACGTCCCAAAACCACCATATGATTATGAGAGACGCCATAGTGGAGGGCTCCGAAAGTTCACCCCACCTGGGATTCTTTACCATGCACCCAAATCTGAGCACACAGGCCTACAGAATTACCGCCTCCATCGGATATGCAGCAGCCACAGGATCCCGCAACCTACGGGTCAGCAGCCGAGTACCTTAGCCACTAGACCACCATGGCGGGGCCTCTATATGCTGTGAACGAACAGTATAAAAATTTATGGTCGTGCATGCTCTAAATATTTAAACTCGAGCTCAAAGTGTAGGAGGAAGACCATGTTCAAGGCGATCTACTGCCACAGCCACTGGACTGCCATCAGCAAGAATTTTTTCTTACTCACCTTAAATCAGCGAACTGCTTTCATGTTCTCCTGCTTGGAACATCACCCCTACATGCTGACATTCCTGCTGGATGACAGTCAATCTTCTTTCAATGAATTCCATTTCATATGGCAACAAGAGATTCACGAAGCTTCATTGTATAATTATTCACTGGAGACAAGGCTTTCGTGTGCGAAAGGCATCTCGAATTCATATTTTTCATTGGACCCATTTGCTCGAAATCAATCGAATATAGAATATGTTGAAGATTGGCAGCGTTACGATATCACCCATTCAAAGTGCCCAACACATCTACTCTACTTCTTTATGTAGTGGGAGGATCAGGATGAACAGCGGACGTGCCTCAGACAGGCTGGCCAAAGTTTCGATAGGAGGACCTATCTTTCTCAAAGGCGCCATGTCATCCTTGGCGTGTTAGTTTTCAAGGGGCTAGTAGTGACGGCATCTCCTGCTGGTGGCGCGTGTTTCTGTTGATAATCTTCGTCTGAGAAGAAAACAAAATGGCAGCATATCCACGGAGTGAATGCTGGAGATTGGGGGCGAAGCATCCGTCCGTCCATTCATTCCTGTTTCCCTCCGTCCATGCGTGCATCTGTGTGGCCGCCCGTGCGTCCATCCGCACGTTCATGCGTGCGTCTGTTTGTGCGTCCGCACGTCCATCTGTGCGCCCGTACCTGCGTTCGTCCATGCATCCACTCCTGGGTCCGTCCATGTGTCCATCCGTCCGTGTAGCCATTCGTGCGTCCGTTCATGCATTTGTCTGTGTGTCCGTTCGTCCCCCTATTCAACACTACAAATACCACTATCTCGCATCTTTTCATCATATATTCCTCATATAGAAGCACCGCCACCCAGCGGATATTCCGAGGACTCAACGAGGGGAGGCACACGCACGCTTTTTTACAGCTTGCGCTTCGTGTCTACTTTTAACCACCTCGAATTCATGATATATACTAGTTCATTGTATTCATGGCACTGCGGCCCAACGCTAGCTAAACCTTTCTAAAACCAAGGAGCTTAGACCCAGCGAGTATAACGTAGCAACCCTTTCCTGTCGATAGTGCTCAATGTACATGCCGATGGATGCTAAGGGGGAATGAGAGACAGGAGAATTCGGCTTTTAGTTAACGCGCACTCTGCGAAATTTTATTGTTCAAAAACGCACAGAAGAAATCTCCCACCGACACCACCATGGCGGTCAAAATGTAAGACTGGTTACACACTACTACTACAATTACGAGGGACGAACGGGTGCCGCTATAAAAAGCTTCGCCCCTAAAAAGCTGTAAATTAGAGGAATGCAGTCTTCGCTTTATTGCAAGTTTTTTTTCTTTTGAAAGTTTTTTTTCTTTGCAGGTGGCCATTAGCCATAGGGACACGCGCCTCCACCAGGCGATGACGTTACTATTAACCCCTTAAAACTAACACGCAAATAATGACACGGTGCCTTTGAGAAAGATAGATCCTCCTATTGAAACGTCGGCCAGCTTGTATGAGGCGCTTCCACTATTCACTGTGATTATCCCACTGCGTGTTTCCATCTGTCGGCTCCCATCTTGAGTTTGCTTCTTCATGAATATTCTTGGTCACTCCGTTCATTGCAGAAGTCATACAGTCTTTTTCTCAAAACACCAACCTTCCAACAAATGAAATTATTAACTGAAAACCAACATCATGATGTTTATAACCAAGGACAACTAGTTTGTGCCTTGTATGTTTGTTTTCTATTTAAACTACGCATAAAATTTTGTTGAGCCGCTTTCCGCTCATTACGCTCTGCAGACTCAACTATCAAATGTGCTTGACTGCCGGAACAAATCTTACACCCCATTGTACGAAACAATTTATAATATGCATGAATGGTAAGAAATCATAAAAATATATTGTATTTGAACCTAATGCATGAAGATCCCCATTAAACGTTTTTGGTTAAAAACGCGCAGTACAAAACTGGCAAACAAAAAAAAACTTTAGAGGGGTTTCATCAAGCTTTCTGTAAATGCGAGATGCATATGTATATACAAATATAAATTCGAAACTTTGGGAGGTTTGGACGCCCACTCTTCTCTCCTGGCTGTGCCAGTGGCGTACGGTATAGCAAACCCCAGTCCTCAATCGCTGCTGCCTCGAATATTTTAGGAGTTTACTATTTTACCTGTTATATGGCCATTTTCGAATTGAGGATAGCAAGAGCATGTGCGACACTCAAATGCAAGATTATTGTCCACATTCTTTTGTACATTGTTATGATGTTATAACTCCGCAGGTCATTGATACAACTTCCAGATGACAGGTACGCTCTTTGCCGCAATTTATTGGCAGACCACATGCTACAACTCACATACAATTGACGAAAAGCTTTGGTGCTCAGTCTGACAGGCATCGCTCCCTAATTTAACTCATGATTCACATTGCATAGTGCGAATATAGCTTGATAGAAGGCAATGGAAGAACTTTAATCATTGTTTATCGTGGTAATGGCACTGTTGTTCATCATATACCAACTATACGCACAAGTTTTCACGTTACTGACCGTAACGATGTCTACGGTAATAGAGGAAGACGCGCTTGGTTTCAACACAGTATAAATGTGCACCGCTTTGCATTTCTGTTGTTAGTAATGGTACTTATGAGAGCTTTTTTATGTACGTTGTTTCACAGCCCCGTGCCCAAGCTTTTCCTAATTTTATCTTCTTTGGCGCGAAAGCCATTCCAGCCACAAATTTATTGGAAACATCGGGGTCCTAATGGAAGACACTTCTCTTCCTTTTATGTCCACACATCGTGGGGCCAATGTCCTCGTACCATGCAATTGCATAACAAGCTGTGTCTGTGTTGGTGGTGCTGTAGACAACCGTACAATGGTAAGATTGAACACTTCCTAAAGGAAGTGCGGCCAAAATCCTGTGGAAGAAACACCCGCTATTCGCACTTCACTTCATAGGTGTTTTTTTGTTTGTAACGATGCTGGTGATACTATAGTGTTAACACTCCGTTACTCTTGGCTTTCGTACTATGCCAAAAAAAAGAGAGCCTCAAGAGAACGACGAAAAGAACTGATAAAAATATCAAGAATAAACTGGGCAGATTTCCTTCCCTTTTTGTTTCTAATTCTCAAAGGCGAAGTGGTGTCAGTTGAGCGTAGGACTGTAAGCCTCTAAAGGAGTAGTAACTAATCAGAAACTGCAAACCAAGAACAGTGTTAAGGAATGCGAGAAAAGAGTAGGAGAAAATGCTTCATAAAATATCAATATTACAAACAGGTTTACAATGCGCAACGTGCATCATTCTGTTTTGAACTTCTAAGTTGGAGAGACGACTTTTGCGCCACCTGTTTAATTGCCATCCCGCGGAAGAGACCTTCCCGGTAGTCAAGTCAGTGATTCCGCTGGCATTCAATAGTGATGAAATATAACAATAAAACAACTACGCCTGAAAGCACATGGTTTTGTATTCCTTTAAATTAAATGAAACAGTCCAGTAAGTATCACTGGTGCACGTATCGATACTGGCTGCAGTGCATATATTTTCGCTATAAACTTTGGCCCTGAGCATCCGACTAACATATTTTGTGTCGAGAGTAATTGTGGTTCCGGTTATAATGACGCTAGCGGAATATAAAAAAAAGGATATTCGCGTTTGCGCTCTTGCAACCAACTCCACTTCACTTCTCTGGCAGCTTGATATGAATGGGATGCCAGCGTTATGCTTTAAGTTATTTTATTTTAAAATATCCCTATAGGCCCTCGAAGAGGGTATTACCTAGGGGGATATGTAACAATGAATGGAGAAAATAACTGAGTAAAAGTGACGGTTAAAGAGCGCAGTCTTGACACCTGGCTGTTATATATTCGGTAAGAAAACAACAACAGGAAAAGAAATGAATGTAAACTACAGCATACTTTAAATTTAGGAACTGTAGCATCTAGCCACAAGTCGTAAAAAAAGCTAGAAATTTGAGCATAAAACAAAGTTAGTTACAGAATGCCTTCCCAAACCAGGTACATCAAAATACACGAAATCTGCAAGGAGGTACACACAGACTAACAAAAAAGATACGCTATTAAAAAACACGTAAGACACCACATCTAGGTCATACGCTGAGTCGTAGAATATCTTCAATCTTCGTCATGATTTTTTGGTAGCTCCATGACACGGTAAATTGTTCTATTCAATGATAGTGCGTGGCATGAAAGAATTAGCGAAACAATGAGTGTGACACAATGCTCGTTTAACTTTGTACTGATGATCGCGGCGAGGAAAGATGACTGCGGGGGGCTGAAAGAAATGGTCCGGAAGAGTTGATTGATGATACTGTTTGAGAAAAACTGAAAGGCGAGCTGCTTGATGACGATGAGATAATGGTTCAAGTTAGGCACGATCTCCTAGTGCAGTGATGCTTGCATGAGGTGAGTAAAATCTAAAAAATCAAACGCACAGCATGGCTTCGCCAAGATTCTGGATAACAAAAACTTGAACTGGGTCCCAAATAGCTGAAACATATTCGATTTTAGGTATAACATGGGTCAAGTAGGCGAGCTTGCGTATATAGAAAGGAAATTTTTTGGCGATGTGCGAAGTAGTAATACATTAATTGATATGTCGGGTTTGACGTTACCAAGCCACGATATGATTATGAGAGACGCCGTAGTGGATGGCTCCGGAAATTTTGACTGCATGGTGCTTTCAACGTGCACCCAAATCTGAGCAAATGGGCGTACAACATTTCCGCCTCCTTCGGAAAAGCAGCTGCCACAGCCGGAATTCGATTCGGTGACCTGTGGGTCAGCAGCCGAGTGCCTTTGCCACTACACCATCGCGGCGGGGCAAAAGTAGTAATAAAAAGTGTTACACATGAGATACAAGATACCTTGGCGATTGCAAAGCTTAACCAAAAAAATTGGCAGACCCCACGTACAGTGGGAATCGGTGATATGCGAAGCACGAAGAAGAAAGGTTGATGTGTCACTTTGAAATCAGCCCAACGTTACAAGTTCGAGGTAAATTATGCCGTACATGACTTCCGTGTCATGATTGTCATGTTTGGATGTGTCGTTTACCTTCGTCATCTACTCATGTCACGTGATACCAAATTTAGTATATGTGGAGCTAGTGAAACAGCCGCGAGCCCGCTAAGAGCGTGGTATGTTGTGATGTTCTAACATGATACGCGTGTCGGGATTATTATGTTTGCACCTCTCATATATTTTGTCATCCATTGATGTCACGTAACACCTAATTTGGCATATGTGGAGCTAGCAAAACGGTCGCGAGTGCATCATGGAGGGCCCAATATACTCCAATGCAGCGTTGACGCGCGCATGCTAGGCTCAGCGACGCTACGTTAGCAAAACGTGAGAACTCCTTAGTCTGACGCCAGGCACGACCGGTGCGTCCAGCGTCCATCGGGGCCGCTCGACGGCCACCGGCGCAAAATTTGCGCCGATGGGTTACCAGACACAATACTGCGTCTCCCTCTTTTCATGACGGAGAGATGCGGATTCGCTGAAACGTGCATGCGTCAAAGGAAGGCAGCGCGGCGCACGCTTGCCAGTTAGGGAGCCTTCATGTGCGCACGTCTATGTGTTTTAGGGTGGTGACAACTTCGATCATAGTTGCTCACAACTGGCTGAAACGGCTGCCATACTTGACGGGCCGCCATGTTGGTTCCAGCGTTTTCTGTCAATTCGGATGAGTCGGAAACCGGAACATTCTCACACCCCGTCTCCAGATGCTCGTGCATTGCGGAACGCAGCACCCAGGCATTTTCACTCTAAGGCCGCGTTCACACTGAGCATTCCAGCTGCCGAAAGTGCTCCGAATCCGGTTCGGAGGCGGCGAGATCCGCCGAAAGGGCCCTCTTCGCGCCGATCGCTCTCGGACTGATTTTCGCGGCATTTGCCGCCGAAACGGTAACTGCGGACCAATAGGAGCGCTAGTCAAGAAATTTTGAAAAATGGCGGTCAAGCCCTACTCACTTGTTATGCCGCAGTGCACGTAACTGAATGTTGAAACCAATGGTAGTTTAACCTATTCTGTGCCTACTTCGCCTCCGTATTTCGTGAAAGAGGTGACCGAGCTTGCTGTTGGCGTGACCGAGCTTGTTGCAGTCTTGCAGAGCAAAACGAACCCACCAACGCCGCTGACGTCGGTGGTTTTTCTGCTCTTGGTGCATTACAAGACAGCCACTTGCCAGCAAAGTAAGCAGTACTGTCTTTTCTTGCTTCTTGCGTACGAGAATCATCGAAATATACACCACCGGAATAGCGTAGTAGCGTTTGCGAGTCGCGACAACAACCTGGTGACAGCGCATCCATCCCGCGTTCGCCCCGTAGTAGATGGCATATTCGGCAGCGCGGGGCGCGTCCAGTGTGAACGACGCTGCGTTTCGGCGGCAGGGGAATTTCGGTCGCTGTCGAAAGCGGATGTTTCAGTGTGAACTTACCGTAAGGCTCTTGTATAGTATCAATTAGTGTGAGGGTGGTGTCACAGCAAGTGCTAGTTCCAGAGTGATGTGGTAGACGCAGCTCATACTACAGCTTGCACACCCGCGCTGGTGGAGTGCAGAGGCACAGAAACGCTTGTTCGCGAGAACCAACATGGCGCTTGTTGCCATCGAAGCCGGTACTGGCAACACTGTGTTTTAGCGGGCGGAGGCAAGTGGTGGGTCAAAGGCCGACACCACTCTGAAACACGGGGACGAGCGCACATAAAGGCACCCTATTGCCAGTATACGGCGAAACTAGCGTCTAACTTCGCAACGCCGGTGTGACCCGACGAAATCAACGCTGGCGAGCACGTGCACCGCCTCACGTCGAAATGTATTGGCGCCTTGACTGTGACATGTAGTCATGTTCTCACATCACACGCATGTCATGATTATCATTTTGCACCAGTCACATACCTTCGTCATCTGTTAACGTCACGTAATATCAAATTTAGCATATGTGAAGATAGCGAAATGGTCGCGAGCGCATAATAGGTGTGACGTGTAGTCATGTAGTGACATGACACGCATGTCGTGGTTATCATGTTTGGATGTGTGATTAACCTATGTCGTCCATTCGCGTCGCGTAATACCGTGTTTGTACATGTAAAGCTAGCGAATAGGTCACAAGAGCATCATGAGCATAGCATGTAGTTGTTGTTGCATGACACAAATCTCATGATTAGCATGCTTGTACCCGTCACATATCTTCGCCATCCATTCACGCACCGTAATAACGAATTTGGTATATGTGACGCTAGCGAAGCGGCCGCGAGCGCATCATGAGCGAGGCATGTAGTCAAGTTGTTACATGACACGCATATCATGATTTTCATGTTAGCGTCTATCGCGTGTGTTCGCCATGCCATCATGTCATGCTATACCAGCTTTGCAACATGTCATGAGAACGAAATTACCGCAAGAGCTGCAGGACCATGAAATGTAAATTATGACATTCATTACATACATGTCATAATTTTGATGTCATGACTAAACAAATACGTTCTTCATACAGTCATATTATGCCATACCAAGTTTGGTATCGATACCATTATTGAAATGGCAAGGAGAGCTGAAAGTCGTAGGCGGCTAGATAGATAGATAGATACGTTATAAGTCGCTGAAGTTCGCTAAAAATTGCTTCGCATTTAAAAGTTGTTGAAAGCAGGCGTTCAATGACTAATTATAATCAAAAGGTGCGATAATCTACTCAGCCACACTCAGAATGTCTTTAACCTTATGTGGGACATTGAGACACTTACGCTGCACTACTTCTGAAGAAAAACTTTTCCCGCCCATCAGCAAACCCAATTAGCGTGGCCCTAAATGGCTGCTGTCTCACATAAATCTACGTAAGTTCTAGAAAAATATTTTTACCCGCCGTTTCGGAAAGTGTCAGTGGTACCACATTTCTTTTGAAGTGTGTTCCAATTTTCGTGGAAGCTTCTGAATTATTGTAGCATTAGCATAAAAAACAGCCGTCATTCAAACTGTCAGACATTCTTTTGTTATTCTGAACTTCTAGAGAAGCAAAATTAGCTCCTAATTATCAAACGTTTAGGTACCTAGATTCGCGCAGCAACTTGACTGTAAAATGTAACCAAGCACTGTCTTCCGTGAAATGGTCACGTTACATGCTGAGCCTAAAATTATAGATAATGGTACTTGAATAATTTTCCTCATAGCCTACACCTCTTGAGAAACTGAAATATGATCAGGAAAATCATAAGTATTTGACGTTTTCGACAGTGGCAGCACAGGCAGCGAAATTGACAAAGGATTTGGGGTGTGTGTAACGAAACAAGCTACAAAGGAACATACTACAGCCAATTAAAAGCTTGTAAGGTGGCTTAGGGCTGCTGCTTAGCTGCTGATAGTAAAATTTCTGTTTAGAAAATTTCTTCTCTGCCACTTGTTATGGGTATTTCATGCCATATACTCTGTCCTGAATTCATTTGGAAGTACCTTCATAGGTCGCGCAGTTGGACATGTGTGTCCCACGTTTTACCAGCAAAACGCTTGCTCGGTTTTGAAGAAATTAGTTTTGTACGACTTTTTTTTATTTATATTCATACATTGCCGCCAGTTTTTATAACATCATGGCCAAAAAATAGGTGAACGTAAAAAGAGCTAAGCAAAACTGTGGCTCATTAGTTTCCTTTCTGAAAGCACGGTAATAAAGAAGCGTTTCGTTTGGCACGCACTCGACTAGGTATGACGCGCTTTGCTCCTTTTGCTATGAGAGGTTTATTGGAAGGTATGCGGAAGAGTGGGCAGTTGTCTCCTTGTCCAAGCAGTGTAGAATGCTAAAGCAACGCATGGTGGCGCTGCGACTCTGGATAGACAGCGCCATCATTGGTAGAAATGTAGAAATCTGGGATGTATATCGCGCGTTTTCCCTTCCCCCCAAAGCGCTGCTGCTCGCTTACGTGCTCGTGCCGAGAGCACGCGTTGCATTTCAGTCACCTCACAATGTACCGCCTGCAGATCGGATTTATAAAGATCTATGAGCTGGACAAACACTTCTGAGAAGTGAATCTAACAAAAGGAGTAAAGCTTGTTAGTCAAGTTTATCATGTGGAGCAGACGACGGAAAACAAAAACGCCCAAGTCACCGGAAGGTGCGTTTCTGAGGTCCTCTGTGATAATACCGTGTACGACGTATGCCTCAAAGTAAGTCTCATTCTGCCGACATGAAGCCGCGTACTCTATGGATGTTCTGTGTTGACGTTTACGGAAACCATATATTTGTTGTTTACATGTGGTATCTAGCAGTAGCAGCCGTGTCCTGTATTGTGCAAACGTGTGCGATGTGCTAAAAATAAATAAGACTAAAGTTATACGCTCACGGCATTAAGATGTCCGAGAAGATTTAGACTCATGTCCTCTGTGCCGTGGGAGCATGACGAGCGAACGTCGCTGCAAACTGCCAAGCTGAAGCATAGAGCAGCATAGTAAAAATATGATACTCTATGGCTGAAGTTTCATCACAGTGAGTCAAGTTGAAGTGCTCGCCTTGCCTTTTTTTTCTGGCTCTCGAGTCATGTTTGCTGTATCTTGAAAGTCAACATTTGACACAAGTCTCTCTGGTTGGGTATGAAACTGGGAGATTATTTAGACTCCATCTGAAAGATTTGAAGAAACGCGACGTTTCGAAACCGTTTTGGTTCCTTCCACGAGAGTGACTGCGGGACGACATAGCAGCGGCGTCTTCAAAGCACTCGCGGGGCGAATGATAACTCTCTCACTCTGTCTCGTTTTCCCTGGAGCGCCATGTGCAAACACTGGGGCTAGGGTTCCGACAGAGCGGTTGGTATTATGGGCTGTCCTCTGTATGTGCCACGACTCGAATAATAACCTTCCCCTCCAGTTCGGCTTGCTTTCAAGGATGGTCATTGCTTCGAAATTTATCCGGTGATCTAACGTCTCGGGGAACGCCAGGTGGCGCAGAACGGAGCAGTCCGGGGTCTTTGGGCTCCCGCTTCAGCAAATGATTTTTGTGGTTTTTCGTGTGCTGTGCCTCAAGATCTTGCTACGAGTCGACTCATAAGCTGCCAAGGTTCACGTCGGTAGCGGACTTTCACCGGTAGGTTCATTTTTGAGCATTTTTCGGACTTTTACGCCACCGACTACGCCTCGCGTGCTTACCAAACGCCGAGTTGGCGTCTGCCGGGCAGGACGCGCCCTTCCTTGGACGCGCCCTTCGTTCCACCTGCTGAGCCAATATGCTGGACGGTGCGGCTGTTATTATGGACGGTGATGAACTCCCTCCGGAAGAGTTTGGAGAGGAACACGGCTGGCGTTCCGCCGCGGTGAAGAAAAGCTCGAGGCGCACGAACGCCAGTGCTACAGAGCGTGCCACGGCGTGCGGCGAGAATGCCAGGGGCAATTTCAGTGCTACAAGAAAAGCTCTACACTTGAAGAATCAAGTTATCAAATCATCGAGAATGCCTCGACTGCCTAGCGAGCACTGGAAGATTATCGTCCGTCCAAGGGGTGGCTTGGATGTTGAGAAGGCGGGCTCAGCTAGACTTGGCCGGGCAATCGCAGAGGCGGCTGGAATTGTACCCACGCTCATCAGTCAGGACATTGTCTGCCCGAATGCAACGCAAAATATCATAGTTATTAGCACGGCGTCCCGTGCGAACGCTGACTCTTACCTCAGGATGAGCTGCCTTACATTGGGAATGAAGAAGTATGACATCAACACTTACGAGGCTGCCCCGCATGAGACCTGCAAGGGGGTCATCCGTAAGATT
This sequence comes from Rhipicephalus annulatus, assembly GCA_013436015.1. Lineage (NCBI taxonomy): Eukaryota > Metazoa > Arthropoda > Arachnida > Ixodida > Ixodidae > Rhipicephalus > Rhipicephalus annulatus. The sequence goes on from WOVY01010566.1 coordinate 26,404, forward strand.
GACGCATCGGAGAGCCAGACGGAGCTGGAGAGGAGCATCCTTACTGAAAGAAACCCCACGGCTCTGGGAGTCAGACGTATTAAGAACACTGAGACGGTGGTTATTGTCTTCGATGGCTACAAAGTTCCCAACTTCATTTATTTCGGCACAGCGCTGGTCAGATGCTCGCTTTACCATCGGCAGCATGACTGCTGCTATGCCTGTGGCAGACTCGGGCACAGGGCGGACGTCTGTCCGACACCGGACGAAGCTGTGTGCAAGAGGTGCGGAATCAACAACCCTGATGAGAACCATCAATGTTCCCCGACCTGTGGATTCTGTGGTGGCCCACACGCCACGACGGATAAAAGTTGCCAGCAAAGGTTTCAGCTTCCATTTATTGTGCGAAGGCGGCGAAGAGAGCGCCGTGCGGAATCAGAGCGTCGTAGTCAGCAAACGGTACCTGCTAACGCCGACGAGGGTGTGAGCCAGCCTGCACACCGCAACTCCAGTTCAAACAGTCGTTCTGCTGCAACTGGGGTGGACAGCCGTGACTCATCGCAACAGGCAAGCAGTCGGTCCAGATCCAGATCTCGGTCCAGAAGTCGCTCCCAAGGCCAGCGAAAGGGAACTTCGTCTAAAGGCCGAGCCAAGTCCCGGTCCAGAGATCGTCGTCGGTCCCAATCCAGAGGCCCATCGCACTCGAGGAGCCAGTCCAGGGACCCGCATGGCACAGTCCGTTTCCAAAGCCCACCCCAACCGGAGATGCAGGGTGGCTCCTGGGCTGACCGGGTGCGCAGCGGAGGAGGTGAAAAGGTAACGGGGGGGCACTGCGCCAGAGCATGGTCTAGCGGAGCTAAATCAGCTTAGGAAGGAGAATGCCGAAATGCGCAGCATTATTGAGTCGCTGAGAGCCGAAATGGCTGAGCTTAGACGTGTCAGTACATCTCAAGCTACTCTGGCATCTGCTTCTCCGTGTGTAGGTTCTCCCTCTCCTCAACCCATAGAGGTTCCCATGGTCGTGGAAGCGGGCCCCTCGGGTAACCCAGCCAAGCGTAAGGCTGCGACTTCAGCCGAGAATGTGCAGGCTAAAGCTAAATCTGAAATTAAGGAGACTCTAAATTCAATTTGCCTTGAGATTCACAAACTTAATGAGCGTTTCTCGGCGGTCGATCAACGTCTCACAGTTATGGATCAGAAAATAGATATTCAACATGCCAGAATTCAATGTGTGGAGAATCAATTACAGAACGCCGGCCTTATGGTGCAGAGCCCCAATATCAGGGGAGCAGCTAGGATTCACCCGGATTTCTTTCCAGAGGGAACGCCTTTATCGGCGCCCATTCCCATGAGTATCCCCAGTTCGAATAGTACAGCTGCTTCTGTACAGAACCTGACGGCAGGGTCAGGGAGCACCTCCAATGATCAAGATGGCCTCGCACGCTGAATTTCGTATATGGCAATGGAACTGCAGGGGGATCCTTAGCAAAAGGGGCACCCTGCAGCAATTTGTCCGCTCTCACAGCGAGAAGCCGCAAGTGATCCTACTGCAGGAGACGCTGTCTGATAGTGTAACCCTCCCGGGGTACAAGGCACATGCAGTTAAAGGGGAAGGCAGAGGGATTGCCACGTTAGTCAGCAACAAGTTCACCTTTGTGACACATGATCTAGGGGTAAGACCTAATAAAACGGAGCTCTCCTTAGTTGAGGTCATTCCGAGTTGTACTAAAGTGCTTATTTGGGCCGGTTGGTACATGGTCAACGAAGTGAAAAAAACAGCGCGTAACACAGGACAGAGAAGAGACGGACGAAGCGCTGACTTACAACCAAAATTTTATTTCGTACAGGGGTGTATATATAGCACACGAAACTTGAAAAAAAGGGGAGAGAAGTCGAGTGACATGAAAGTGTAACTTTTGTTATGATTGTATGCGTATAACAAAAAACTGTGATTGCGCAATCATTCGCTTGTCAAATACGCCAATTCCCTGGTGAGGAGCGTTATCGAAGGTGCACTGACACACATATCGCCTTTCTTGATTATGCAGAATGCCTCATAAATCTCACGTGTCCTTTTATCTCTGTAGCGTCGAAGTATCTTGCATTTTTCAAACAATGCATGGCATCCAGGGAACACCGCAATCTAATGCGGGGTTCTGTTGGCAGCCACTTAGCTGCGCACAGCTCCATTTGTGGATGCCATGCATTGTTTGAAAAATGCAAGATACTTCGACGCTACAGAGATAAAAGGACACGTGAGATTTATGAGGCATTCTGCATAATCAAGAAAGGCGATATGTGTGTCAGTGCACCTTCGATAACGCTCCTCACCAGGGAATTGGCGTATTTGACAAGCGAATGATTGCGCAATCACAGTTTTTTGTTATACGCATACAATCATAACAAAAGTTACACTTTCATGTCACTCGACTTCTCTCCCCTTTTTTTCAAGTTTCGTGTGCTATATATACACCCCTGTACGAAATAAAATTTTGGTTGTAAGTCAGCGCTTCGTCCGTCTCTTCTCTGTCCTGTGTTACGCGCTGTTTTTTTCACTTCGTTCATTCCGAGTTCTTCCAACCTTTCCAGCATTTTTATACTGAACATATATAGTAGCCCTAGTGATCATAGGCAGCGTTTTAGGACGATCATAGCTAAGGCAACCAGATTGGCTGGGCTCTCTCCTCTGGTTGTGGCGGGGGATTTTAACTCGCCTTTCCGGGCGTGGAACTACCCGTATGATTCAGCTAAAGGCAGGAGCTTGTGGCAGGAGACGGGAGATGCGGATCTCTCGTTAATTACGGACCCGATGTTTCCTACTAGGCGCGGCACATCCACCACCAGGGACTCCACCCCGGACCTAGCTTTCGTGAAAAATGCTGGCTCGGTAGGTTGGGAAAATCTTCTGACGGATTTAGGAAGTGATCATTATATTACAGTTACTAAATTACAGATGGAGGCAAAATCTAAAAGAAAGTTTACTTACGTGGATTGGGATAAATTTCGGGAGTCACGCAGCGCTCGAGCGGAACAAGGGGAAATCCCGGACTCTCTGGGGCAATGGACAGAGATGCTGCTGCAGGACGTTAGGGCGGTTACCAGAACCATTGAGACAGAGGTACAGACAGACAAAATGGACAGTCGGCTTGCGCATTTACTGGAGGCAAAGCAGTCGCTATTGGCCAGATGGAAGGGTCAGAGACTTAATCGTAGGCTTCGGAAAAAGATAGCAGAGTTAAATACACAAATTGAAGAACATTGCAAAAACTTGTCGAGGCAGCAGTGGGATGAAATTTGTAATTCAGTCGATGGAAAAATGCGAACCAGAGGTAAATGGAATCTTTTAAAACACTTGCTTGACGAGTCGGGCACTAAATCTAATCAGAGGGGGGTCCTTGCTAGAATACTTCATCTTGCTCAAAAATCCTCCTCGGGCGCGGAGCTATTGGGGCAGCTTGCTGAGAAGTATCTACCGCTAGCAGTTGATTCCATGCAAGCCTATCCGGGGTATATGGGAACACCTTGTGCCCATTTGGATGAACCCTTCACCATCAGCGATGTGCGACGTGCCCTGCACGAACTCAATGGCCGATCGGCACCGGGTCCAGATAGGGTCACCAACAAAGCGCTTCGGAATTTGGAAGATGACTCTGTTGAATTTCTTACTGATGAGATTAATAGGATTTGGAAGGGAGGTGACATCCCGGAACAATGGAAGTTGGCCAAGGTGATCCTCATTCCCAAGCCCGGTAAAGCACCAAGTTTGGACAATCTGCGCCCCATCTCTCTCACGTCATGCGTGGGAAAGGTGGTGGAACACGTTGTCCAGAACCGAATCGCGGACTACATAGAGCACAATGATCTCTTCCCTCACTACCTTATTGGCTTTAGGCCAGGCCTCTGTACGCAGGATGCTATGAAACTCATTAAGTGTCAAATTTTAGATAATCATACCAGAGACACCAGGGCGATCCTAGGCTTGGATATAAAAAAAGCGTTTGATAATGTCCGCCATGATTCTATTTTAGATGCGATCTCAAGTCTCAACCTAGGTTCCTCATTTCATGCGTTTGTCAGATCCTTCCTGTGTGGTCGAAAAGCCATACTTAAAGTTGGAGATCTAGAATCGGATGTGCAAGCGCTGGGAAATAGGGGCACCCCGCAGGGATCTGTTCTATCACCCTTACTTTTTAACATCGTCATGGCTGGTCTCTCGAGGCAGCTTTCTGGAATTTCAGATGTTGGTCATACAATTTATGCCGATGATATCACCATTTGGTGTAGAGGAGGAAGTGATGGCACTGTAGAGGCGGCCCTGCAAGAGGCCATCGACACTACCGAGAGTTTTCTGGAAGACACAGGCCTTTCTTGCTCTCCGGAAAAGTCTGAGCTTCTCCTCTATAAACCGGTCAGGAGGGGCCGTCGACCGCGAGGCTGGGTGCCGCCCCTAGAGAATGACATCCACTTACGTACCAAAAGTGGACGATCAATCCCCAAAGTCGCTTCCATTCGGATCTTAGGTATGACGCTAGAAGCAACGGGCACCAACACCATCACGATTAAAGGTTGGAAAAAAAGACAGACAGTGTTATTAGGCTCATAAGACGGGTGGCTAACCGAAGGACAGGACTATCAGAGGACAACTTGGTCAGGCTTATACATGCTTTTCTGCTGTGTCATTTTGCATATGTGGCGGCAATGCATGTCTGGAAGAGAATGGAAAGGGACAAGCTTAATGCAATGATCAGGAGAGCTGTAAAGAATGCCCTTGGGCTCCCCAACTACACCCACACCAATCGTCTCCTGCAGTTGGGAATTCATAATACATTGGAGGAAATTGCGGAAGCACAAGAAAGAACACAGGTAATTAGGCTGTCTGGCTCAAAAGCGGGGAGGATGATTCTCGCAGAAATGGGTATTCCACCAGCTCAGATTGAGGCTCTGTACCAAGGGTTGACGAGGGATCAGAAGGAAAACATCATTGTCTCGCCTGCCCCGCGGAACATGCATCCACAACGTAATGTTGGAAGGAGGAGAGCGCGCGCTCGGGCCCTTCTTCGCCAAGTTGCGGATCTTGACGGGGGTGCCTGTTTCGTAGACGCGGCGCAATATGATGGCCAGAGAGACCGATTCACGGTAGTGGCAATCAACCACAAAGGAATTACAATTAATGCGGCGTCGGTATGCGCCAGAACTGCCAATGCAGCTGAGCAGGTTGCCATCGCCTTGGCTCTTTTAGATCAGCGTAATGAACACATATTTAGCGATTCTAGAGCTGCCATTCGTGCCTTCAGTGTTGGAGCTGTGTGCAAAGAGGCCAAAAACATACTCGGTGATAAGTTGCTTACAACCCATACCATTACATGGTTCCCAGCTCATATGGGAAACATGGACGGAGGGATCATAAATCTCAATGAGTTGGCCCACTCCAGGGCGCGAGGGTTAGCTGTCCGCGGCCATGGAGGACCTTTGGGTCGAACTGGAGATTTCGTAAACAGGGATCCGCCAACTACATATAATGAAATAACCCAACATTTCGCTATGGATAGGAGAATCTTTCCACCTCCACATGCGAAGCTAAATAGAGCGCAGGCGCTTACATTGCGATTACTTCAAACAGAAACGTACCCTAACCCTGCCTTTCTTCACAAGCTTTATCCTGATGTTTATTTAACCAACTCGTGTACAAAATGTGGCGGTTTAGCCACCTTACACCACATGCTCTGGGAGTGCCCTTCGGTACGTGGCACCGATACAGCATCGTCCAGAAAGTGGGACTCCGCTCTCCGGAGTCCAGACATAACATCGCAACTTTGGGCTGTCCAGAGGGCCCACGATGCGGCGCTAGGGCTCGGCCTTACTGTCCCATCGTGGGAGCGGCCCGCCGTGTGCTAGGGCGCACGCCTTCGGACTTGTCAATAAAGTTTTTCCAAACCAAACCAAATCTAACGTCTCCGCGTTGTTGGCGACTGCGCTGTGCTCTTTGTAGAGCTTCCGCACATCGTTCCGCTCTATCTTTCGCGAACGCGGCTTTGTGTGTTCGCCGGCTTTTACTTGCTGGGAAATTTATACAGCTTTGCACGTGCAGAGCGACCGTCCCTTGGTGTAGCCTGTATAGTTGTGGCAGCCCACAACACAACATTACTTCAAACCTCACCGACGCTTGCGTTTGGCCGCTTCTTCCATCGCGGAAAGGCAGCTTCGCACAGCGAGCGTCTCGTTTTAGCACGCCAATCTGACGGCACGGCGCTTCACCGACTGCAGAACGCATTGCGCGCGTGTCGCACGCACTCCCGTAACGGCGAAACACACAGACTCGCCTGCAACCTCACCCCCGTCTCTCAAGTTTTCCAGAGCTCGCCGCCAGGGTCAGGCGCGGCTTTGTCGTCGCTCCGCCAACTGCCCTCGCTCCACCAAGACAACATGCAACTAACGGGGCGGCTGAAGCACGTGCCCTTATTCATGAATCTTAGCATGAAGAGAGTTCAACTATGTGCCCTTTACAAACAGATAGTCTGCAGCCGCTATTAAATTTAAAGCATTTCTTATCGAACTTTGAGCGTATCTATCTATCTATCTATCTATCTATCTATCTATCTATCTATCTGTGTATCTTTTTAGCTGCCTATGGCTTTTACCTCTCCTGGCCATTTCAATTATGGTATCGATACTAAACTTGTTATGCCTTTATATGACTGTATGAAGAGCATAACTGACTAGTCACAACATGAAAATCATGACATAGATGTCATAAATGTCATGATTTACATTTCATGGTTTTGCTGCTCTTGCGGTGGTTTCGTTTGCATGACATGTTGCAAAACTAATATGGCGTGACAGGACTGTTCGGCAACACAAGCGACAGACCCTAACATGAAGATCGTGACATGTAAGTCATGTACGAACATATCATGACTACATGCCATGCTCATCATGCGCTCCCGGCAGTTTTGCTAGCGTCACATATACCAAATTAGGTATTACAGTACGTGAATGGATGACAAAGGTATGTGACTGGTGCAAAAACGATCATCACGAATTGCATGTCATGTAACAACATGACTACATGCCACGCTCATGATGCACCGGCGGCCGTTTTTCTAGCTGCACTTATACCAAATTTGGTATTACGTGACGTGAATGACTGACGAAGGTATGATACTGGTGCAAACATGATAAGCATGAGATGCATGTCATGACATGACTACATGCTACGCTCATGATGTGCTCGGGGCCGTTTTGCTAGCTTCACATGTACCAAACTCGGTATTACGTGACGCAAACAGATGACATACGTAAATGACACATTCAAACAAGACAATCATGACATGCGTATCATGTAACACGACTACATGCCACACTCATCATGCGCTTGCGGCCGTTTCGCTAGTTTCACATATGCCCAATTTGGTATTACGTGACGCAATTGGATGACGAAGGTAAGTGGCTGGGGCAAACATGATGATCATGAGATGTGTGTCATGAGGGAACATGACTAAATGCCACAGCCACAGCGCCAGTACAATTCGACGTGACGTGGTGTGCGTTCTCGCCGGTGTTCATTTCGTGGCGTCACGCCGGCGTTGCCACGCCAGGCGCTGGTCCTGCCATATACTCGCTGGCGCGCGCCGCGCTGCGTTGTTTTCACGCATGCGCGTTTCAGCGTGGCCAGCGTCCCTCCTTCACGAAAAGAGGCAGACGCGGTGTTGTCTGGGTAACACATCGGCGCAAAATGCAGCATGTTGCTATTCGCGGTGGTTGCCGTCGGGCTGCGCCGACGGATGCCGGTCGCGCCTGGCGTCAGAGTATAGAGTGCTCGCGTTTTGCTAACGCAGCGTCGCTGTGTCCAGCATGCGCGCGTGTCAACGCAACATTGGAGTATATATTGGGCCCTTCTTGATGCGCTCGCGGCCGTTTCGCTGTCTCCACATATACTAAATTTGGTATCATATGACGTTAATAGATGACGAAGGTAAATGACACATCCAAACATGATAATCATGACTTTGAAGTCGTGTATGGCATCATTTACCTCCATCTCGTAACATTGTGCTGATTTTAAAGCGACATATCCACAATTCTCATCTCATACGTGTTTCGCATATCATATCAATTGCCACTGTACGTGGGATATGCCGATTTTTTTTCCGAGTCATGCATTGAAACGGATATAAAGTGGAAGAACCCTGATATGTTATGTCAGACAGACAGACAGACAGACAGACAGACAGACAGACAGACAGACAGACAGACAGACAGACAGACAGACAGACAGACAGACAGACAGACAGACAGACAGACAGACAGATGAACTTCATTTGCGTCCTGGGAAGAAAGTTGTTAAGAACCCACCGAGGGCTGCACCCGCGACGGGGTCGGGGACCAAAGGTTCGTGATTGCTTGACAGGCACCCTGGACCGCCCGGAGTTATTTCACATGTAGTGGACTTGCTAATATGTTATGTGTCCCCCGAAAATAGATCCGTGTGTTCTTGAGTGTAACATTTAAACTTACTGTTCTAAGCCTTAGTCTACATTTGTAAAAAATGTGCGGAATTCTTAATTTGTGTCCTTCAGAAATAAGTGATGTTTTGGTACGAATTTACTTATTTGTAAACTTTGTGTGCTTTCTATGGCCACAAATCTCACATTTAAGTCGCAAACAGCACATAAGGCTTCGAATCGAAATTCTTTTTAAACAAAAAACTGATGCTCCGTCTCAAACATAGAAATATAATTCCATCTATACCGAGTGAATGGTATACCAAGCACTTTCGAATCTTGTTTTTACTTTTGCGTATAGGAAATATACGTTGAGTTTTACAAATACGGAACATGTTTAAGAAGTAGTAACTTTAATGCAAAGAGGCCAAAGGAATACATTAGCGCGGTATTCCTAATGGTTTACAATTAATGCAGACAATAAAGAAGCCTGCAACACTTTTTCCAATAGCCCTGTAATATACCCACTAAAAAAGCTTATTGCCTGAAGAAATAACCACCGCACAAATTTCTAGAATTCGTCCAGTACGAGCGGATTTGACGCATGCTGCCATTGCATTATCTCGTGTCCCGTCCCGACGAAAGTGCCGGGAGCTAAGCAGGGAAAGTTGGCTCGGGGAAATGAAATAAGTGACCTGCGCCTGGTGACCTGGACCACTTTTTTCTATTTCAATATGTGGCTTTTCAGTGCGATCACGCGCACACGCGTTGACAAGTCCCGGCCTCCTGTGGTGATCTCTGTAATAACCGAGCGCGCCATGTTCAAATTAGCCGGTGGCTGGTGGATGGGCTCACTACTAGTGATTTTTTAGCGTCTTCTGTGAATTTTGGAGAGAATAGAAAGCAGTTTTTAACTGACTTTGATAATTTAGAGTGTATTCCAGGCCCCATGCTGCGCTATATTATTTGGCTCGCGTGTTGTCAGGAGCCTTTTCTACCGATCGGCAGCGTTTTCTGACCATGTTGAAAAAGTGTTGCAGGGTCCCTTTAATTGGGCCCTGTTGTTAGTAGAAACCAAAAAGCAATTTGCTTCTTTTAGAGATAAATAATAGTTTTGCTGAGCACCTCATACCTTGACCGGGGTGATTGTGAATAAGCGACATTTCCTCTCCGAAAGCATTCCAAATGACGATATATAGGACTAATTTGTGAAGTAGACGTGCTGTGTTCTTCATAATTCCACGAGAAATAAATTGACCGCACGGTTTTTTATTTAGAAAATTTAGAACATGGTTGCTCGTTTTACGTCCAACTGCCTTCGTATAGCGTTAAAAGCATTTCTTCTTGTTTTACATGCATCACTCAATTATAGTTCATGAAATACAAGATTACTAACATGTATTGCAGCAGTGAAGGAATGTGCAGACAATGTGGTACTTCTTCGTGTCACCATTCACCTCTCGTTAGACTGAAAATGTTTGAGTGTTTTTCTAGGTCAAAAATGCGTGTGTTCTACATGTAAGCGCATTCTTCTATGAATCCTGAAGTTACCCTTCTGAACTGCTGCTTACTACGATAGCTGTGTTACATCTTACACATTCTGAGCAATTGAGTCTGGAACTTGTATATTTAGTCCAAGTGTTCTATATATTCACGCAATAGACACGGCTAAAACACACGTGGAGCAGCAATTACTGCATAGGCAAGGAAACCTTCCCACAGAGTTTCTCTAATGTAGTAAATATCTATCGGAATCAGAGAGGTCGTGCATATAGAACACGTCTCAACACTTTGGGTGATTGCTCATCACACGCAGATGATTTAGAACAGCAAAATGGGTAGAGTTTTTGGCGCTTGAAGGTGCGCTTTACGTGTCCGCTATGGTTACCCCGAAGTTCTTATTGTCATGATAGTTAAATTGCGTGCAATAATATCGTATTGCTCTCTGGTGCTCGAACATATCACGTTGTATCAAAAACTGGACATAAAAAAGTCTACAAATCAGAAAAATGTTGGCATGCTCACATCTGTAGGTGCTACCTCTATCTATCATACCGAAGTAATTTCACCTCTTTTTCTGAAAGTATAACTCCCACATACTAATGAAGTGAGCGTCCACTTTAAATTGAGAAGTGTTGCTGCGTGTGCGTTAAGAAATATGAGATCAAGAGGAGCATGCTTTGTTAAAGCAACTAAAGTTACAGTTCAGCTAAATCAGTTACAGTGTAATGAAATATCCACTCATTTTATTTGTCAAATCCTCACTATCACACTATCTCCACAAGTACGATCACTAAACGGAGTGTCTCGTGCCTTATTACAAAGCCTTGATGCACTCTGATGAGTCAGTCGTTCATGGAGGCTTCCCAAATGGTATCTGTATATGAGTGTGATCCAGAAATAAGGACATATAATATTTGCGCAAATTATTCAAGCACACTGTTATTTTGCAAATTAATAATAGATCCAACAAACAATTGATTATCACTAATATTCCGTAGGAGATACTCTAAGTCCTATACATCTTGCTGTGTGCTGCTACGAAATCACTCACGGAATGTCATAAGAAGCGAAAGAAACACCTCATTTTAGAAGCTTTAAGTTGCTTTCTTCTAGGACATTTAAGCCCTTTGTTTAAGCTTTTCGTCGTCCTCTACTGTTGCTCCTATATTCACGAGGCCACAAGATATATGATATTTGATCGTGGTATTTTTTTTTGCACTATACGGACTGAAACAGAGTAATTACTGCGAATATGAGTGCGCTACGTGTTAGTGCGAACATCTTACCGCCCATGTGGTCAAATGGCTTAATTTTTTTTACCAACCCAACCAACTGGTTAGACAACGCTTCTCAACTTGCCATGGGCCATGGCAGAAGTTTTGTTTATTCGTAAGCAATATTGGTTGCTTCCTTGTGGCACTGAAAACAAACATCGTCACTGCGTCTTACAAGCTGCAAGCTGTGTCGCCATGCTAACACTTACACGTGATATTAATCCTAATTTGTGAACGATTGAACAATAATGAACACAATTACAACGTGAAGACCTTCTGTTCTAGAGGATTACAACGAGTACACGTGCTCTCTCTTGTACATTGTACTCGGCGTTCGTGCTGGTGAGCAGACAGTCAGATAATGCCATAAATGTTACTCCAGCTACTTCCTCGGGAGGGATGACAAGTCTGTACGAGGAAGTCGCGTCAGTAGTACGCGTGTACCGCTGTTCCCAATAATGCACACAACGTGAATTATCGATGCGGTATGGATATATTCGCATAAGTGCTATCAGTATATAAGTATGACAACAAACGTATACACTGTATTCAAAGCGATTAGAGCACCACTACATCGCACATATGGATGGAGCACTGCATGCGTAATAAACACGAGGCATGCTTAGCTCTTATTATATCTAAAACGTGATCCGGCATAAATGCAGACAGAATAATTCATGATTAGCTTCAGCAACCATCACAAATGCAGCCCATAAGCGAAGTAATGCTGTTATTATATTAGCGGATTATGCATACTTTCTTGCAGGCAAGATTCCGTGCAAGGGGAGCCTACAGAAACTTACGTCTGGCAGCGGCCTAATGTTAGGTGCCCATAAATCAGTATCGCTCAGGGCATGCACTTCTTCTATGAGCTTTATGTTTCCGAATAGATGAGCAGAAGCATACACAAGCTGCATGACGAGAAAAGCAATTCGAGCATTGACTCTGTAATACTCGTACAAACGAACGTCGTTGTGTGCGTGTGCATGTTTGTGCGTACATTGAAAAGATAGCAGACAGGCAATGTGGCACTGGTGGTAACGATCGTCTGCCGTCTTCGCCCATACATTTCTACTTGGCGTCCTATGCGCATGACTTTGTATAAAATGTAAAAGGGAAACGAATCTATTAAAACTATTGCTGGGGGTTTTCTCGATACACCTCGATGTGGTAATGACATAGACCGGGGTGGAGGTCTCTGGCAGTAGCATCTACCTGGGGCTTCTTAACAGCGTAGATAATAACAGCTAAATACGCGATTTTCAAATGCTAAAAGCTTAGGTCAGCCTCTCAGCTCACGCAGCTCACATTGCTGTTTACTGTACCAGTTATGAGACGATAATGTATTCTATTGACATCGTGAAACACTGTCAGGTGAGTGACAGTGCAGTGAACTTCTGTAACTGTATTTCATTCTAACGTTGCGAATGGGATGTCATATTAAAAATATTTGCGGACACCAGCTGGCAGAAATACAAGCGAAATGTTTATAAGTGCCACTTAAGTTTTATCGGGGCAGTGAACAATATTAAAAAAAACACTTGATTGATTGATATGTTGGGTTTAACGTCACAAAACCATCATATGTAGTGGAGGGTGCCGGAAATTTTCAGCACCTGGGCTTATTCAACGTTCACCCAAATCTGAGCACATGGGCTTACAGCATTCTCGCCTCCATCGAAAATGCTGCCGCCGCAGCCGGGATTCGATCCCGCAACCTGCGGGTCAGCAAACTAGTACCTTAGCGACAAGTCTAGCACAGCGGGGCATAAAAATAGAAGAAACGCAGGCGCTACACAAGAAAGCGGAGATATGAACAGCTAAAGGTGCTTGAATATTAGCTTAGATTTTAGTGTGAGTCACAATGCGCAAGTTCTTCTTGGTGTGATGCGTATTACACCTTTTTGCTATGCAGTAGAACTAACGTGCTAAACGGACGCACTCCATTTGCAGAATTCATTTGAAGCTCTGTCTCGAGGAAATCGAACCAAGAAGGCGGGCTTGAATTAGTTCATTTGTACTAGTGACAAATAGTGAATTATTTTATTCTTATGTGTGATGGAGGTGAATCTTTCTGTAAAAGTGTGATATCTGTTTAGAGTGCAGCTGGAATTTATAGTGTCGTAGGGAAATTTGCAAGGACGAATTGTGGTGTATTTAAAAGCTATTTTGTCTTTCGCTTTCTGGCAGTACAACTTTCGTTAGCACATCTCAGTGATTATTACACATAAAAACTCTGTACAGACCACGTTAGAGTTTTATTGTCTGCGTCACTTTACCGTGAACTATATACGAAGCATTCTAAAGGTGTTAAATGCATTTTTGGATGGCACCGTAGGTTCAAAAATTTTTCTTTCAGTTACCCAACGGTACAATACGAACAAAACATGGTTGCTAAGCAAAAGATTACTTGTCCCATGAAACATGCATTGTTTTTCATGCAAATCACACAAAACAACTGAACATATCTTTTTAGACTGCTTGACCAGGGTGCTTTATGTGAGACATTGCAAAGAACTTTCGAGAAGTTGCCGTGAAGCACTAATGGAATCTATTTACTTTTCTTAGAAATGAGGGTGGCGTACTTTACGGCATAGTTGTGCTCCTGAGCCTGCATAACATATACACGCGAAATGCCTTGGCAAGTCTGAATGTACTGGAAAATCTCTACACGAATATTTCTGCTAATATATGTGTCATTTCCTCTTTTTTTATAAGTACTCGAAGGGCTGGAAGATTTGGTCAGTGTGTATCGTGAGGCGATTCATTGTTCCTTATGCGAAAGTTTTGATAAGTACTCAGTTTGTAGCTGAGAGTTGATAATGTGACACTCTTTTAAACTGGGCCACTGCGTGAACAGTCTTGGGTCAAAGGCTACAAATAAGTGCCGACGATGTATTAGGGATAGCACGGGGCTTCATTAGCCTTCACTTGTCATCGTGAAGGCACATGAAAGAAAAGATGAAGAAAACTTCTTGGTGCAAGCACGTTCTCAAAATGCTACAAATAGAGCGCTACGCGAAGCGGATATTGCAGCATGCCACAGCATACCCCAGCACACGGCAGCATACGACAGCTGGTACACTCTAGGGCTGTCAACTTTGAACAGAGAACGAAATACAGAGATATAGCGATATAGGTGGGGATATGAAAAATCAGTCCAGATCATCGGGCTACGCCTAATCGATCAAACAACTGCGTTCTACGTTGAATGTCTTCGAGACACGATGGTCTTCTGCCGGTCGTGCAATATGACTCCTGGTCTTGTCCGCATGAGATATGACGCTGCGTGAGATGTTGACACTATGTGGCAGGACCGTCGGGAAACATGAGCTTGCGCCGAACCCAGGGCCACTGCCAGCAGCACCATATTGTCAGCAGAGCGCTTTTTGTGGGAAGCGTTGCATTTTCAGCGCAGCGTAAGAAACACTTGGGTCTTCAGAATGATGTATCTACGTATTTTTGTAAAGGAAACGACGATCGAATGTATACATATTGATGTCGCACCTCAGATGCGCGTAACATATACTTTTTGATCGACAATGCGCACAAGTATCAAGGAAGCCAACAGTTCCAGATGGCTGGGCATTGATCGAACAAGTGCTTAAAGGCTGGACGGGAGACTGTGATTTCTACTCTCAAGCATTTTAATAAAGAATATCGTCAATAAATAGAAAATAACTAAATAATGCCACAATCATTACTAGAAGCCGCTCGACAAGCAAAACTGACAGATTCACAGGGCATTTGACGGAGACATCTTGGTCTTGAGGATGCTGCTGCTTTTCAGTGTATTTGGCCCTATCAATCTATTCTAAAAAACCGCGATAAATACTTCCAACGAAATTGATTATCCATTAGTTGTTTAATGACGCTTGGAAGGATAAGCCAGTACTCTTGCTGTGCAGTGGCGTTGCCTCAACTTTATGTGTTTTTTTTGCATATTTTACGTTACCTACTGTTTTTTATTATTTTATTTGTCTTCCTATTTTCCTTAATTGTTCCTAAGATATAATTTTTGACTTGCAGTGTGTCCTCGTTATGATTCCTCTGTATTGCACATACTTTAAGTAACTGTATTTTTTGTTTTATTAAGGGCTGTGGGATCGCAAGTAGGATTACGCAGTGTTCTTTTTTTTTAGTTTTATTTGCGTCACTACTCCCAAGTACGCTTTGGTGACCCAGAGTGCAACAGTCCAAAGGTATGCCACGCTGTGGTGGTCTATTGGCTAAGGTACTTTGCTGCCGACTCGCAGGTCGCGGGATGGAATCCCGGCTGCAGCAGCCGCATTTTCGACGGAGGCTGAAAGGCTGCAGGCCCATGTGGTCAGATTTTGGTGCACGTTAAAGAACCCGGGATGGTCGAAATTTCCGGAGGCCTCCACTACGGCATCTCTCATAATCACATGGCAGTGTAGGGACGTTAAACCTCACATATCAATCAATCAATCAATCAATCAATTTATCAATCAATCAATTAATATAAATGAGCATTTTGACTTCCGCAGTGCGGTGCACCTATGTTTTGCATGTGCATCCATTAGAATTCACGCTCTGCAGTAAGGAGCAAGTATTGTGTATGCCTGCAAGGGCAAGATCTCGACTGCTTCGGAAATGTCCTATTCAATGTTTTAGGAATACGTATATTTTGTTGATTGAGCTTTTTATTTACGTCATGTCTGTTAAGTAGATGCGGTGATTCAACCTAATGCTTATCGATTAGGTTGGTTAACAGCAGGTTCCTGTCTGAGCGGGTAGGAGTGACACAATGTCCAAAGCATGAATACCCTCAAGAAGAATCGAAAATGAAAGGAGAGGCTTGGACACTCACGCGACAATTCCACTTGATACAACTGTCCGAGCTCGGATTGATGCAGTAGCATCAGAGGAAATGGATGCCTTCAGACGATGGTGCACATGCGCTATATAGGTACAATTCTTGGTCATTTAGCTAACAAATCATAGTGCGTTGCAGTGTTCACAGCGGATATCGCCCAATTAAGACAGAAAAGGCTCGTACAAGCTGTATAACTGTGGCAGGAAATTTGTGTTGGCCACAAACAAGAAATAGAAGCTGGGGGCAGTCGCAAATTGCTGCCTCTACAACGCGTACCAATAAATCTGCTGCGCTACTGTCCGATTTTCTATTCGAGATGTAGTCACTGTCAACCTCTAGTCGAGGTTAGGCGCTTACAGAGCACAGATTGTGTCCCGACTCGTGATATCAACTTCAATCACCTTTTTTTATTCAGTGTGTATTTTGGTGTCGAAGCTTCAGTCACTAATTTAAGCAATTATTTGATATACTTTTCGAAGCAGATTTTACATGCTTCAGCGACAAAACAGCAAGAAAGACGCCACGCTACATATATATACCTTTGTAGCTTCCGTTTCCGGTTCACTGCAATTCAGCTATAGGCAATAATGATCGAGCATCACGACACTTATAGTTAGTCCTAAAAGTCAATTTGCCGACATTCGTCTAGACTAATTCGGGCAGGAGTGCCCTAGCGAAAGTAGGGGTGGATGAGGTAAGCGTTATGGTTAATCAACAAATTATCATTATCGAGTTGACTTTGCATAGGCATATGGCAGGCAGTGTCAAGTACATACAGCATTTTTCAATTCGGTAATAATTCCAGAATTGTGTGATTGATCGACTTTCAATGATTGTCGAACACTGAGAAAGCCGAAACAGCAAAAATCAATTGCGCAATCAGCAAAACGAAGGAACAAAAAGAAGGGTACATGTCGTCCCTAATCATGCACCTATCGTTTTACTCAATATGAAAGCCCTCACCAACCCATAGCGTTCACTAAGCGATTAGAGTCGTCGACATCAACCGGGATTCCTCAGCAGATGGAATTCCCCATCGTTAACGCGCCTTCCCAACCACTCCTCCGGATCGTTCTACTGCAATCGTTGCGCCATCTGCCGCACTGAGCAATAAGCTGCAATAAACGCGGGCTCTTCGATACATCCCATATGCTTCTGCGACTGCAAACTGCGTATTCAGAATCGCTCGCGTGAAGCTTGCGTATTCTCAGCAGCTGTCTTATTGATGCACGCTGAAGTTTAAAAGGCAGTACTGATGTATTCGCTGTCAAGCTCTGTGCTAGCAATGCGTGAGCAGTAAAGAAATTCATTGAACAGATGACGTCAGCAGTGGTGAAGTGTCCTACCTGCTCTGTAATAACGTCAGAGCGTCGCTCACACCGTCAAACTAATGCCCCATCTCAGGGCGGTGACGTCAAGTACTACAGGGAGCAGAACTGCAAAAGATCTGACTGTTGGGTGAGGTGGTGCTTTGACATAGAAACCATCGTGAGAGCGCAACTAAACACAACACGCAGGAACTTAGCACGACACTGTTGCGCATGTCCTCATCTGTTTTTTCCTGTGTGTTATATACAAGAATAATTTCTATACAGGGAGCACGTTCAGGCAGATTGTTATGACAACTTTTGTTAATTTGCTACAGGATACATGATTGTCGCATAGTGCTACACGCAATGTGATTTCCTTTCTTAGGTAGCTGCTGCAGATGCCTTCACCTTTTTTCAGGACACTATTGTGCCTTCTGAGGCCCCCCATTTATTATAATGAACTTCCGCTTGGAAATCAGCAAACACCTGCTTCTGGAAGCTACAAAGCGAAATCTCAAATACACACCTGCTGGTATATTGTCTTCATTGTGAAATAAAAAAAAATTTTTTGCTTCTGCGTGATTGCTAGGCTTTAGCTAGGTAGTGTTAGGCTGTCTCTATGTTAATTCTCAGCGCAACGAGTAGCAAACCGGATCAGTGACCGTGACAGATATGACATGGTTGTCCAAACTATAGACACAGTTGCTGCTGAAACAAAGCTGCTGAAACAAATATATATATAGCTGCTGAAACAAAGCGCCCGCGCCCATCAATGCGTGTACGAACGCGCCGCCGTTTGCGCAGGATTTTTTTTTTTGTGGTCTTCAACCAGCCGCCATTGCTTTTTCGTTTCTAAGTATTCTCTTGCTGTACGTACTCGAAGCCTTTAACTCACCGTCTTCGCTTCGTAACCGTTTGTCGGGCTAATCGTTGCCAACCTGAATTTCAGCTGACCAGTGGCGAGTATACAGTTCGATTCACCTAGTTCCTGAGGCATACAACCGTTTATGATTAGGGTGCTCTTTTGGTAAGCCGCACAGTCGCACAAACCTCCTAAAATGATGATAGTTTCCTGCGATCGACTGAAGAAACACGATTCACGAAATAACTCTGTTTAAAGCTGTTGAATCATTGATTGCCTCCGCTTCATGGTACTAACATCGCTATCCCGAGAAAATAAATGGCTTGCATACTTCTCACATACGAGTACAAAAGCGCTGTCGACCTTGACTCTCATTTTACAAACTTCGAATTGCATACTTCACTTCCCGTATAAAGCTGCCGCTATAGTGCGATACTTTCTTTTATATAAGGGTAAGGTGAATACGTTCCAGCTTGTCTAAGGCTTTCGTGGTTACATCGGCGATTTTCTTTTCCGGAAACCACCAAATATAGACAGGAAAGACCGAACTATATATGATTTCTAGCTAAACTGGCACGTGCAATTTTGAGAAGTGCCCATATTTTTCGAGGAAGCGTTGTTGGCTTACCCTTGACTATCTTTGCACACTCCTAGCGTGATTTACGCATCCACTGTACGCGAGACCTTCAACCTTCCACAAAAAGTGGCAATGACACAAGCGAAATGATTTTTTTTTCAGCTTGCATCTAATAGCTTCCCGCGCTACAATCGCCGGAAATCCCGCAACACCGCAATACCTTTTTGTTTCATTGATGGTCGGTGTTTGCGGACAAAGAGTTTCCTCAGATTAACTAGAGGTGACTCTGGCGCTGCGATCGTTCAGCGACTATGAGATAGATATGTAGTAAATAGATTGGCCTAATCTTTCCGCTTGCGAGCCTCAAACACACTTGTTGTTTTGTTGTAATGATGTGTTTTATTTTTGTTTGGAATAAAATAAATAACTGTTGTGAGCCTCATGACATATTTTAAATGGGGAGACTATAGAAGGTTAAGGTCGTGAAGAACAACTGCTGAACATTTGATGTTGTCGTTTTGTCGTTTCAAGACGAAGCAGCTCCAAGCTGCGCGAAGCCAAACAGAGCCGAAGGCTCGAAGACAAGGTAAATCCACGCACTACCCAATATTCTGATGCCCGCTGAAGCGTCATGTTATGCAGCTCCCGTAGACATCTGGGTCAGAGTTTTCTCTAGTGCATTTACAGGAAACTATCTTTGCGAACAACAGTGCAAGAGATAAAGGAACTCTGAATTTGATAGACCAGGATAAGCTTGTCTGTGGCGCAGAAAGCACAGGATTATATTAGCGTGATAGCGTCAAAGAGCTCTTTTCGCAGACATTCGCCATCAGCGTCATTGTCAGCGTCATTGGTTGTGAGCAAAAATTCATTTTGTGCGTGACCAAAAATGAGGAAAGATACAAATAAAATAATAAAACTTTTGGGCCTGAGGGGAGATTGCAGTCGGATAGTTTGCGGTGCATGTGCACGTTCTACAACGCAATGAACCGTCTGCTAGTGATTGCAATAAACCTAACTTCCTCTGATTGGAAGCACGGTTGAAGTAACTTTCATTCTTTACAAACACACGTTTTCTGTATACATGTTTCGCAATAGAACATGAAATGTTGTTGTAATGTCACGTGGTACAAGGTACAATACCATCAGGAATCAGAACATGCAATCATCATAACGAGTTCACGGTTTAAGGCCACTCAACCCCTACAAAAGGCACACACGTAACTCCGTGTATTCTCCTAAGGCCACGTTGTGCGTGCATGGTAAGTTCAAAAACATTCAATGCACTAAATGTTTAAGCTTTGCACTAGGGACAAGATATTGCTATCGCAATCAACAATGCGAAGTTTAAGAGCCCCTATTTTTTACAGCGAAAGCTGTTATGAGATCAAAACTTGTGTCATGCGCGGCGCCCTGATTCTCCGCCACCGCCGGTGTCCGTAACAACTATCACAATATTAAAAAAAAAGTGTTCTAAGGACACAGTGGGACATGAACCAGGGTCCTCTGAGTGCCAGCCCATATCTTACCACTGAGCTACGCCGGTGCTTTCGACATGTCCGCAAAGCTGCCTTATGCAGGCTTGATTTCTGGAATTGAATCACGTTATTATGAGTAATAAAATGTTTTGAAACAGCGAAAAAACAAGCAGAAGTCACAAAATGCGAATAGCGTAAGGAGTGGGTTGTCCAATGCTCCAACCCATTACAAAAGCTTGTTTTTGTTCAACTAATCACTGTGTCGCACATTCACTTCAGGCATAATTTTTCATCCTCGTCAGCCCTTTCATGAACAGATGGCACAAAATTTCTTCGAAGCGTTTAGTGTATACAGCGCTTCTCAGAAGAATGACGAAAAATAACATAGCGAATGCTGGTCTACCAACCAAAAAATATTATTACTGCCGCAGTGGGTACCCAGCAAGTGTGCTTGCAGCAGTTACCCAATGAGTGTTCAGAAAAGGCTCTGAAATGCCGCTCTTCTGGCTTTCGCTATGACTGGGCCGCGCCTGCTGCGGTGGTCTGCCGTTTTTTTTTTACTGGCAAATAGATATAATGCAAATGCAGTCGAATATCTAGAGGAAGTAACGCCAAAAGTGGTGCATACCATGCAGAGTGTGTGAAGAAAATGACACAGGAAGCTAAATGTACAAAAAATATTCCTTTTTGTTTGTTGTGTTAATCTCCACAAATTTTGACTGCTCTTCAGTATGTTTCAAACTAGGGGAATGATTGTGCAGAGTATTAAAGCATTGTAAACATTCTTGTGCGCAGCTGTATCTTCTATTCGCAACGCTTTTCCCTACGTACGCACACAAACGTACACATAAATACACACACACACACACACATGCATAGGTATCCACACGCGCACACCCACAACCACAAGCAGACACACGCGCGCGCGCGCCGGCGCTCACTTTCTGTATCAATGTCTTCAATACCTATGTCTTCAACATCGAGGAAAAAATGGGAGAGTTCATCACCTCCAAAAACAACCACTTGATGAGAAATGATTAATAATAGTGTGGAATGAATTGAAGAAAACCTTCTTGAAGATCAGTTGAGTTTCTGGAAGAGCCGTGCCCCTAATTGTGTTCAACAATCTTAGTGGCTCAGTGTTGCTGCAAGCTTATCGGGGCGCCAGTGAAGTTCGCCCCCTGCCTCTCCTTCAAGGACAAGCACAGACACTCGTCATAGTTTGAAAATATTTTACGATAGCGATCGTGATAGCAATCTCAGCATACAGCTGTCGGCTTATGTTTCAGTCTATTTCTAAAGCTAGCACTGCTGAAGCCAGTTTCCGTTTGGTTTCGTGCACGTGCACAAAAGTCGAATTTACGAGTGCATAGTAAAGTGTAACCTGCTCAATGGCAAGTTACCAGAAAAGAATTTGTACAATTTTGGCATAGAATGTTGCGGTTCTCTTTCTAGTGTGCTAGCCGTATACGGCAGCTGAAACCATCGGTGTAGTGGCGGCGGACGGCAGCCGACGACCTGTGCCTAGACACTAGAGCCAGGCGCGATCGGCGCCAGCACCGCTCGTGACACGGAGCGGGGAGTCCCGTAATCACGAAAGCCCAAGCCTTCTGGTTGGTTACAAAGCAATCACGTGTGCTGTTACACGATATCTACTAAACCATTCACGATGACGCACACCTACTGTGCTCGTGGAGCTCACAGGTGATGCCACCGATGCCACGACAGGCGCAATGAAAATTTTCTGGGCGGTTTTATTCGTCTCAAAAGAAAAAAAAACATCAACGAGAAATCCCACTAAAACAGCTGTCAGCAGCGTGATATTCCTAAAAAAAAAGTTAAAAAAACAGGACGTAGAAGGCGCCGGTCCTATGTGTTCATGCGATTGGTGCCAGATCACCATTTTTGTTCAGTTCGCGTGTATTTCAAATAAAATAAATGAAATCACGTATAGCAAAGAATTTATGCTTGGCGTGCATCACAGTTCTTACAAATCAAACTGGAACTTCGCATTGTGAGCGCCCAAGTCCATTGAGCACGAAGCCAGAGTTCAGTAGAGAGACCTCGGTGTCATTGGCACGCTGGTCACCACCACGCCTTTTAACATGGCGTTCTTCTTCCTCAGGTAGTAGACATACTCGAAGAGGGAACACAAGATTTGGCTCTGTAAAAAAATAATAAACCGCTCTGTAAACGAGTAATGCAAAAACAAGAGAAAGTAACGGCAAACTAATAGCATCTTTACGAACATTCAGCATAGCACCCTAACTTAACAAGGAGTATAAACGTTAAAGAGTGGCCATTTCCCGAAATTATCAGCGGCTTTTCACACAAATCTCACGCTCTGGCACTTTACTAACGACACCAAGCAAGGGAAGTATTAGGCACGGCTCTATATTCGCTTTATTGTAAATACAGAGCGAAGAGTGGCAGCGGCGTCGAGACAACAGCAGCAGGACTTGAATAGGTATACGGGCCGCGTTGCAGCGCCAACAAGCTACTTTTTTTTCTTTATTGCCTTCTTGACTACAAGTCAAGCTAATAAGACAATCACTATCACACGTGTTTCATGCGTGATAAGGCGTCAAACAAAGATATGACATCTTCAACACAGTCGGTAGTCTTATACACATCTCGCACTTTTATAACAGCTTCCACGAAACACTCATTAACAGATAGAACTCTCACATCACAGTGTCTCTACGATAGCATACTACGCCAAACCGAATGAAGACCAAGTAAAAATACAACATCCAAATTTTGCACAGAACTATCACAAGGGAAACAACGAATTCCATATGAAGTAAGAGGTAAATCTTTTTTTAAAGTCCTCTGTAAAATGTCCCAAAAGAAAATAGCGTTCTTACAATCAACAAACACATGTTCAATGGTCTCAGGTTTGTTACACAGGAGACAGCTGCTTCCCCATGGTACATAAATCCCCCTGTCTCCAAGCCACGTTTTTACTCGCAAGGTTCCCGTATGAAGTTTAAAAAAGAAGGTTTTCACATTCGGTGGTATACACATGTTTTTCACTCGCTTTAGTACGTCATGACCACGTGATTTTTTATACCTGGAACGGTACAGGGGCATAGGAAAAATATTCTGTATTAGGTCTTTCATAAGGCGCTTTCTTTTCACAATAGTTACACTGTTACGCTGTTACACAACATGCCAACAAGCTACGCTGCTCCAGCTCGTGCTCGTGAAAGGCTGCCTATGTGGCTGCAGCGGTGGGCATTCTTCACTGCAATTCTACTGCCGTCGGAAAAGAATCTAATATGATGACTCATGGTGCAAGTGTATCGTAATATGCCTTCGAAATACGGCTCTAGTTTCACGGCCCCGAAAGCTCTGGTCTGTTAATGGCTTAACTGGTTTCGACAATATAGTTGACAGGCGACGTCTGCGCGAACCATAATAGAATCCCCAATATTTCGAAACAAGCTTAGAGTATCGGCCAGTAGAAACAGCTGAAACCCAAAGCCACACAAGGATATTCAGAAAAAGGTTAGGATATGGGGGGTCATTGTCATGCAGACATTTTTGTCTCCATTGGTCGACAGTTCTGAAAGACATGGCGAGCTTATACAGCATTCCTTGGCCCGGCGAATAGATTCAGCGATGGGCATTGACTCGGATGAATTGGGGAGGTAGGCAAGAATGGTGTCTAGTGTGGCGGAAGTTTCTCGGTCATATACAATAAAAAATGACGAAAAGCGTGTAGTTGCCCTTTTAAAGCCTAGAGAGTGTGCGGCGTTTCTGCGTATCGCCACGCCATCACGCAGTCCGGGTGAAAATTCCAACAAATGAAAACAAAGCAGGCGCATTGATCTAATAAATTCAGACAAACGATACAAATAGACGGCAGTGAAGCATTGCTGCTCCGATAAAATAGGTACATGAGCTAATAAAGCGAGATCTTGCGGTATGATATACACATTTCATATAAACTTCAGTGCATGAGCAGACTACTCGGACAAATGATACCGCCTTACCCACTCCTGCTTGGGCCATATCCGGGCCCAAGCAGGAGTGGGTATATACCTGTCGATGGGAATAATAAAAACAATATTAAACGGTACAAACGTTACGAAAATTTGCAACATGAATGAGGAGTGTAATACATATACAGGATGTCCCACGTAAATTTAGCCAGAGTTTAAAAATATGCCGGAACACGTAATTACGACGCCATCATTTGCATGTTGCTCACCACTGCCTGAAGTTAGTGAGGCTATTTTTTGTGTTCTCAATTATTGTTTAATTAGATGTGTTTATTTACCTAGCTTTTCAAGAAACGAAGAAAGATAAAACATATCATTGAGAAAGTCGTAGATCGGTTTGCAAAACGTCGGTTTGCAAGACAATTTCGAACATTGTATCTGTTAGGTATTGGTGTTTTTATGCTATAATAAAATGCCTGCAAAACACAAAAAATGCCACGAGACAAACCCTCTCGTGCGCCAGGGTGCGCAATGATTCGAGTGCTCCCTTACGTTCCGCGTAGTAGCGACCATAGCATTTGCCCCATTGTGCTGTCTTGGCAGGGCCACAACGATGGTGGTTGCTTTACGATGAAGACGTTTTGCTATCGGCAAAAGAAAAAAAAACGGTAACCGCTGTGACTGGTTATCGCTGTCATGTACCGGTGTGATGGAAGCGTGTCGTTCGTACTCGTAACGTTAGGGAACACTAGAATCATCGTGTGCATTGATGCGCGAGTGGGTTTGTCACGCGGTATTTTCACGCAACTCTCATGCACCGGTGGCGTCGCGATTGCATTGACCGAACGACGCTTGGCTAAAACCGAAAATGCACGTTGCGGTCCGGTAACGTTCAGCGTTTGAGCGGGACCGAGAACGGAGCTCAAAGACGGTCAGTTGAAAGCGTCTATTATTCTCGAAGCCCACAACAAAAACCTCTATAAAACTAACCTTCAATACAAGTCGCGTTAGAACCCAGGTGAAGTGGTAAAGTTGTCTAGCCACCTGCGACAAAGTAAGAGAGAGAAATTAAAAAAAAATTGATCTCACTATTTCGCTGCCCGATTAATATTTATGAAAAATCGCACAATAGAAACAGTACGGCTTCTCATCCGCAAATACCACAGGGCGAAAACGTCAAGACAAAGTTTTCCATGGGGGTGCCATATCTGACGAAGCTAAGTATTATACACGTACAAAGTATACAAGCACGGGGGGTAAACAAGAAGTGTACACGCCGAGAAAACACACAGTGTCCTTTCGAGTGCAATATTTAGCGCGAGAATTACGCACGTGCAGCATTTTTTTTTTCAATTTAGAGGAGGGGTAATAATTTTTTGTGAAAGTCGTAATATCACACGAAAATGTATTCGCACAAGCTGCTTCGGTGCGTACTATAACGAAATTTTCCATCTTAAAAGAATATCTTACTTGCACAGCGTGCCCTTAAATCCATCATCATATAGACGACTCCCTGCAAAATCTTGTGATGGGCATCACAATGTAGTTAGCTGACAACGTATACTATAGTTAATGTGACAAACAACGGCAATACCAACAACAATGGCACCATCTGTTTCAGTGTGCAATGTTATTTGCGATGAAAGAAAACCGGTCTTCACGTTTATAAAGTGTACGCTACAATTGGGCCTGCATACATCAACTGCAAGGTACGATGCAGTGACCATAGAATGGTATGGTCTCGAATACACCTAGACTTAAAGAAGGAACGACAGAAACTGATACGCAAGAAGCCAATCAATCAGCTAGCACTGAGAGGGAAAGTACAGGAATTCAGAGTGTCGCTGCAGAACAGGTACTCGGCTCTTAGTGAGGAAAGCAACCTTAGCGCAGATACAATGAATGATAATCTGACGAGTATCATTACGGAGTGTGCAGTGGAAATTGGAGGCAGGGTAGTTAGACAGGACACTGGCAAGCTTTGCCAGGAAATGAAGAACCTAATTAAGAAGTGTCAAACCATGAAATTGTCAAGTACAACAGACAAAATAGAACTGGCAGAGCTTTCGAAGTTGATTAATAGACGTAAGGTATGCGATGTAAGAAGGTATAACATGGAGAGAATTGAACACGCTCTGAAAAACGGAGGAAGTGTCAAAGCATTAAAGAGAAAACTTGGGTTAGGCAAAAGTCGGATGTATGCACTAAGGGACGAAGAAGGCAAAATAACTACCAATATGGATAGGATAGTTAAAATAGCGGAGGAGTTTACAGAGATCTGTACAGTAGCCGAGACAACCACGACCTTAATACTATAAGAACTAGCAGTAACCCAGATTACACCCCACCAGTAATGATAAAAGAAGTCAGAAAAGCTTTGGAGAGCATGCAAAGGGGCAAAGCTGCTGGTGAGGATCAGGTAACATCAGATCTGCTGGAAGATGGAGAACAGATTGTGTTAGAAAAACTAGCCACCCTGTTTACTAGGTGTCTCCTGACGGGAAGGGTACCAGAGTCTTGGAAGAACGCTAACATCATCTTAATACATAAGAAAGGAGATGACAAGGACTTGAAGAATTAGAGGCCATGCAGCTTGCTCTCTGTAGTATACAAACTATTTAGAAAGGTAATTGCTAACAGAGTAAAGAAAATATTAGAATTCAATCAACCAAAGGAACAAGCAGGATTTCGTACAGGCTACTCAACAATTGACCACATTCATACTATCAATGAGGTAATAGAGAAATGCTCAGAGTATAACCAACCGCTATACATAGCCTTCATAGATTGCGAGAAGGCGTTTGATTCGGTAGAAATATCAGCCGCCATGCAAACTCGGCGAAATCAGGGCGTAGATGAAGTATATATAAACATTCTGGAAGAAATCTACAGGGAATCAACTGCTACCATAGTGCTTCATTAAGAAAGCAACAGAATACCAATCAAGAAGGGTGTAAGGCAGGGGGACACAATTTCCCCATTGCTATTTACCGCGCGCTTACAGGAGGTTTCCAGAAGCCTAGAATGGGAACAGTTAGGGATAAGAGTCAATGGAGAATACCTTAGTAACCTGCGCTTCGCCGATGACATTGCATTGCTGAGTAACTCGGGGGATGAATTGCAACTCATGATTACGGAGTTAGACAAGGAGAGCAGAAAGGTGGGTCTTAAAATTAATCTGCAGAAAACGAAAGTAATGTACAACAACCTCGGCAAGGAGGAGCGCTTCGAGATAGGTAATAGTGCACTTGAAATTGTAAAAGACTATGTCTACTTAGGGCAGGTAATAACCGCAGAGCCGAAGCACGAGATTGAAGTAACCAGAAGAATAAGAATGGGGTGGAGCACATTCGTCAAGCACCCTCAAATTATGACAGGTAGATTGCCACTATCCCTCAAGAGGAAGGTATATAACAGCTGTATCTTGCCGGTACTTAGCTACGGAGCAGAAACCTGGAGACTTACAAAGAGGGTTCAGCTTAAATTGAGGACGACGCAGCGAGCAATGGAAAGAAAAAGGGTAGGTATAACCTTTAGAGACAAGAAGAGAGCAGAGTGGATTAGGGAACAAAGGGGGGTTAAGGATATCATAGCTGAAATCAAGAAGAGGAAATGGACATGGGCGGGGCATGTAGCGCGTAGACAGGATAACCGCTGGTCATTAAGGGTAACTGACTGGATTCCCAGAGAAGGGAAGCGGGTTAGGGGGAGACAGAAGGTTAGGTGGGCAGATGAGATTAAGAAGTTTGCGGGTATAAATTGGCAGCAGCAAGCACAGGACCGGGTTAACTGGCGGAACATGGGAGACGCCTTTGTCCTGCAGTGGACGTAGTCAGGCTGATGATGATGATGATGATGATGTTGACATCAACAGCTATTGATCGTTATCGGCTTGTGCAGGGTTATGCATTACGGTGGGGGAGAGGAAGTTTCGCTGTTCTGTTCCACCTCATCTCGAACTTCTCCCGACGAAGTTTAGACCATACAAGGGGGAAGGCTGCAGATTGGTACCGATATGTGTTCAACCAACGCCATCCACATTTAGGAATACTTACTTCAGTTCGACGTTCTCGTTCTCGAGCTTGGTCTTGTGTCTGCACAAATTAAAAAAAAAAGATTTATGAAAGATCGATTTGAGCAATGTATGGCGGAGTAATTGAATTTAACATTTCCAGAATTGATGACGCATTCCACATGCTGATAGCACGGCGAAGGTTTAGCCAGCACTGTCGCATACCTGCTATGCGGTGGCAGGCAATGGCATTGAACGCCGTACCACAAGAAGAGTCACCGTTTTTTCGCAATGGCGAAGGAATCCATATTTCAACAACAAATCGGAATGGCGTCAGAAGAAGCGTGTCATCCTGGGTTAACCGCCTTTCTTTCGTGTGAGTCTTTCCGAGCAGTTCATAAGCAATGAATTGTAAATAACACTGATTTTGTACACGTTCTGTTGCGTTATGCCGATAAAATTTGATATATGACTCATCATGAACCCATTTCACCAGCTTTCTCAGTTTTGTTTTGTACTGTTTTTTACTTGAAGATGAAGCATGCCTTGAGAACATAGCACGTAATGTGGCGACAGAAGTTTTGGAGACCACGGGAGCGCAGGGTGAAGAGCATCGCGGCGCCTTCTGACGGCTACTAGAGAAGCTCAAAAGTGCGCATTAAGCACGTATGATGCACGTGTATCTTTTAGGGGCGAAGCTGATTATAGCGGCACCCGTTCGTCCCCCGTAGTTTGTAACAAGTATAACATTTTGACCTCTAAGGTGGCGCCGGTGAGAGACTTCTTCTGTGCGTTGTTGAACAATAAAAAATAGTGCTCAATGTACATATCAATGGCTGCTAATGGGGAATGAGAGACAGGAGCATTCGGCTTTTAGTTAACGCGCACGCTGCGATCACCATTAGCAGCCATTGGCATGTACATTGAGCACTATCTGACAAGAAAGGGTTGCTACGTTATACTCGCTGGGTGTAACCTCCTTAGCTTTAGAAAGGTTTAGCGAGCGTTGAGCCACAGTGCCATGAATACAATGAACTTGTATATACCATGAATGAACTCGAGGTGGTTAAAAATGGCAAGTAGATACGAAGCGCAAGCCGTAAGAAAGTAAAAGCCAAATTCTCCGCCTCTCATTTCCAATTAGCAGCCATTGGCATGTACATTGAGCACTATCTGACTGAAAAAGTTTGCTACGTCATACTCGCTGGGCGTAACCTCCTTGGTTTTCAAAAGGTTTAGCGAGCGTTCGGCCGCAGTGCCATGAATACAGTGAACAAGTATATACCATGAACTCGAGGTGGTTAAACGTGGGAAGTGGACCCGGAGCGCAAGCCATAAGAAAGTGTGCGTGTGCCACCTCTCGTTTAATCCTTGGAATGTCCGCTGGATGACGGTGCTTCTATATGGGGAATATATGATGAAAAGATGCGAGAGGGTGGTACTTGGAGTGTTGAATAGATGGACGAACGGACACATAGACAGATGCATGGATGGACGCATGAACGGACGCAGGGGCGGTTGCATGGACAAACGCAGGGACGGACGCACGAACAGACACACGCACGGACGGGCTGATGGACGCATGGATGGTCAATCTGACGGACGCATTGAGGGACGGAAGCAAGAACGATAGGACGGACGAATTCTTCGCCCCACTCTCCATCATTCACTCCGTGGATATGCTGCATTTTTTTTTCTATCTGACAGACTACGCTTTCACTCTCTTGAACTGCGCGTACAACAGCACGCCTGAAAACTCGCAAGGTGTCGCTTTTACAGTCGTCGCGGAAGCAACGAGCGATGATATCGCGACAAAATTTCCTAAATAGTTGTGGCGATGCTCGGCATGCGCCGCTTCTGCCCCTTGGTCCAGACGCTCTGTTGAGGGGAAAAACAGGCCCCGGAAACTCGACGCTACTTTCGGTTTCTGAGAACAGGCACGCTCGTAGCGGGTTCCGGGCATAATGCAGGATCTGGTTGAACCGTTGATGTGAATTTTCGGATTTATTGGCGGCCACAGGTTTTCACAAATGAAAAAAAATAAATCTGTAAATAACTTTTCTTTTGCCTATATATCTTTTCCTATTCCTTATTTCTGCTGACCCGCAGGTCGCGGGTTCGTATCCCGGCGGCGGCGGCTGCATTTCCGATGGAGGCGGAAATGGTGTAGGCCCGTGTGCTCAGATTTGGGTGCACGTTAAAGAACCCCAGGTGGTCGAAATTTCCGGAGCCCTCCACTACGGCGTCTCTCATAATCATATGGTGGTTTTGGGACGTTAAACCTCACATATGAATCATATCAATCATTATTCCTTATTTCGTGAAATTTAAATCAGGCGAAGCGAGGGAAGTGACCGACTTGTGTTCGTACAACACCCTCTAAAAGTTCGTCAGGCCTTTTCACGCCCTCTTTTCCCCGCGTGCTACGTCACGTCAGGCGGCCAACAAAACTACTGTAGCCTGGCTCAACGCCTCCTCTCAACGCCTCCTCTGGAGGAGGCGTTGCCTGGCTCCACATCTGTTCCCGGTGCCATGAAGGAAGGAAAAACTGTTCCTTCCTCCATGATCGGCGCGCATGCCCAGACAATCAGTGTCTGTGTGCGCCAAGCTGCAGCGTGATTTGTGTTCTTTCTGGCATGCTCCCGCACCATTTGGTGTTCTTCGTGTCCGTGTGACCGTTCTTTTTTCAGCGTACACGTGTTAATGTCAGACGTGTTGTTTGGCACGGATTTCCAGGATCGCAACGACCGCAAGTTCCTGCAACATAGGCTGGTGTTGTGTTCCTGGGTTCCGCTGAAACTATCACGATGGGCCAAAAATGCGCCCGTATTCCTTCCCAGTTTATGACACGCAGTAACAAACGTGGCTTCGAGCTGCCCCACTGAAGGACTTCACAACAACAATGCCTTCCAAAGTAAACAGTTATACCATTCCTTTATCGGGTGTGTGAATCATCGTTCATAGCTACAACAGCTGTAATTATCGAAGGGGAATAGTCTTTTTGTACATAACGAAAATACCTCAGTACAACAATGAAGAAGCATGCATTTCTTTTGAATAATCACTGGTCCGTGGGGTGCATTTGTGAATTAACAGTGTTGAGAAGGATATCCTTCTCACAGAATAGTTAAAATAACTAATATTTTACTCTTATTGCCATAAGCTACGCCTGGTTCGGTGTCTCTGTTTTGTTTTCTTATATGTTAATGTGTGCGACCACCCTCGGATGCCAAGCGTAATATGTAACTAGTTGTGTTTCTAGAAATTACAATCTTAAACAAATTAAAATGTTTCTAAATATTACAACAGATAATGTCCGTGAAGCCAATGTTTTGACCAATCAACTTTTCTTTGTCAAGGCAACGCTATTTTCCTGACGAAATCAAGTCAACTTGCTGAAACACTGCTTCTAGCG
Organism: Rhipicephalus annulatus; assembly: GCA_013436015.1. Lineage (NCBI taxonomy): Eukaryota > Metazoa > Arthropoda > Arachnida > Ixodida > Ixodidae > Rhipicephalus > Rhipicephalus annulatus. Next base: position 58,039 of record WOVY01010566.1, read on the forward strand.
ACGTTCTTTCTCGAAAATCTTCTGATCGCTTTAAGCCTCTTCATGGCCCTCAACTTCAGTCGCGTTTGGTACTCAAGTTCTGCAAGAAAACAATGCACGCCGTCGTAACAAACGTGATTGACTCCAGCACGACGTGTCCTACTCGCGATTGTTATAACTTTCGCATTGGTTCGGATACTCTGGGTTCAACGTATGCTTCTTATATTCATATGTGAGTTGTAAATTAAAGCTATATTTATGGATTGACACTTTCACACTGTGTGTGCGTATGTAGTTTTTACACAGAACATGCAATAAAAAGTTAAATACCTTGTGTCGATCAAGTTTCATCTTAGTATGAGCTCAGTCAGCTTAACTATCAAAAAACACGAAAAGTATTTTTAAAGAAGATAAACAAAAGTTCATGGCTGCGTTCTCAAAGCACGCAGCGGACCTTAAAGATGGTGCAAGTGCATTCCACTTGCATGCGAAGTGGAAAAAAAAAGCATCCACGGCAACTCTCAACCTCTCAATTTTTCGCCCTTCAACTCTCTTTGAGAATCTCACCAGTGATGTCATGATAGAAACGTTCTGCTGGGGATTTTTTTTTATGTAGAATGCCCGGAAATCCCTAATTGTACAAGTGGCGCTGATTGCCACTGACGAGAGTGAATATACATGGAAGGTGAAGGCAGTTTCTGCTCACTTGCGAAAACACGCACATTTCATTTTGAAACGCGAAGCAGTTCTCATCGAACTTAGGTGAATTTCAGCGTGTCTATCTATCTATCTATCTATCTATCTATCTATCTATCTATCTATCTATCTATCTATCTATCTATCTATCTACCTTTCTTTCTTTCTATCTATCAGGCCGCCAACGACTTTAGCTCTCCTGCCCGTTTCGATAATGGTATCCATACTTAACTTGGTATGACATAACATGCCTGTATTAGGAACTTATTTGTCCAGTCAAAACATGAAAATCATGACATGTATGTTATGAATGTCATGATTTCCATTTCATGATCCTGCAGCTCTTGCGGTGGTTTCGTTCACAAGGCATGTCGGCATGTTGGTATGGTGTGGCATGATTGCATGGCGAAACAAGCGACAGACTCTAACATAAAAATCATGACAAGCGTGTCATTTAACATGACTACATGTCACGTTCATGACACGCTCGTGGCCGTTTCGCTAGCGTCTCTTATACCAAATTTGGTATTACAGTACGTGAATGGATAACGAATGTATGTTACGGGCGGAAGCAGGGTAATCATGAGATGCGTGTCATGTAGAAACATGACTACATGCCACACTGATGATGCGCTCGCTGCCATTTTGATAGTTTCACATATGCCAAATTTGGTATAACGTGACGCCAATGAATGATGAAGGTTTGTGACTGGTGTAAACATGATAATCATGAGATGCGTGTCCTGTGAGAGCATGACTACATGCCACACTCAAGGCGCCAACGAATTTCGACATGACGTGGTGCACGTGCTCGCCAGCGTTCATTTTGTCGCGCCACGCTGGCGATGCCACGCCAGGGGCCGGTCCTGCCATACTCGCAAGCGCGTGCCGCGCTGCGTTGCTTTCACGTATGCGCATTTCAGCGCGTCCGGTGTGCCTCCGACACGAAAAAAAATGGCAGCATATCCATGGAGTGATTGATGGGGAGTGGGGCGAAGCATTCGTCCGTCTATTCGTTCTTGCTTCCGTCCGTCCATGCGTACGTCTGTGTAACCGTCCGTGCGTCCATCCACCCGTCCGTGCGTGCGTCTGTTCGTGCGTCCGTCCCTGCGTTCATCCATGCATCCGCGCCTGCGTCCGTTCATGCGTCCATCCATGCATCTGTCTGTGTATCCGTTCGTCCATCTATTCAGCACTCCAAGTAACACCATCTCGCATCTTTTCATCATATATTCTCCATATAGGAGCACCGCCATCCAGCGGACATTTCAAGGACTAAACGGGAGGTGGCACATCCACACTTTGTTACGGCTTGCGCTTCGGGTTTACTTCCCACCTTTAACCACCTCAAGTTCATGGTATATACTAGTTCACTGTATTCATGGCTATGCGGCCCAATGCTCGCTAAACCTTTCTAAAACCAAGGAGGTTACACCCAGCAAGCCTTTCTTGTCAGATCGTGCTCAATGTACATGCCAATAGCTGCTAATGGGGATCGCAGCGTGCGCGTTACCTAAAGGCCGAATGCTCCTGTCTCTCATTCCCTCTTAGCAGCCACTAACATGTGCATTGAGCACTATCTTTCATTGTTCAACAACGCACAGAAGAAATCTCTCACCGGAACTATCTTGAAGGTCAAAATCGTAAGGACCGCTATTTCGGGTATGTGCCACTGGTGGTTACATACTACGAGGGACGCACAAGCCACGCCATAAGGAGCTTTACCCCTAAAAGGGACACGCAGTGTTGCCGTTGCGTGGGTAAGGCATCGGTGCGAAATGCAGCATGTCGCATATCGCGCTGATTGCCGTCGTGCCGCGCCGACGGACGCTGGTCGTGCCTGGCGTCAGACGATGGAATGCTCGCACTCTGCTAACGTGGCATCGCTGTGCCCCGCGTGCACGCGTGTCAACGCAACATTGTATTATAATGCCTTTCATGATTCGCTCGCGGTAGTTTTGTTGGCTCCACATATACCAAATTGGGCGTTATGTGATGTCAATGGGTGACGAAGTATGTGACTGGGGCAAACATGATAATCCTGACACACATGTCATGTAAGAACATGACAACATACCACGCTCATAGCATGCTCGCGGCCGTTTCGCTAGCTCCACATATACTCAATTTGGTATCTAGTGACGTGAATAGATGACGAAAATAAAAGACACATACAGACATGCTAATCATGACACGGAAGTCATGTACGGCATCATTTACCACCTCGTATAATGTTCTGTTCAATTCAAATTGACATATAGATATTTCTCTGTCGTGCTTCGCATGTCATTGATTCCCACTGTACGTGGGATCTGCCAATTGTTTTAGCCATCATCGTCTCTTTTTCTCCATCGTCATCGGCGTCAACGTATTTGTCATGGCGTACAGTGCGTACATTGCATGACATGTGCCGTGATGAGAGAAAGAGAATGTGTGGCATGGAACGCGCTTTTTTCAAAGGCGAAGCTCCTTATGGACGAGGCTTGTGCGTTGGCGTAGATATTGTGTGCTGTAGACACCGTTGGTGGTGATGATTACGATGATGGTGATGACTAACAAGTGTGCTTCAATGATATAGCACAACAAATCGAACAGGACTTGTACCCTGTTTATCTGCAAATTTACATTTTAGAACAGTAAGAGATAACCCCTCAGGTTAGGCGGAAAATCCCAGTTACCGAGAACGCTTAACTCCCGCATTCTTGAAAAAGAGAAAACAGCATTGAGTTTTGGAGAAACCCAAAAGGACACAGAGGGCGATTGGGACTGTTTTCAGGAAACTGGAGGTCAGCGCTTTCTGACAATCTATAGTGGCTTTGCACGTTTCTGCAAAGAGAGCTTGAGGCTTCTCATATAACTTTGCTGACTCAAATAAATTGTAAACACATAAAAATAGAACCAATTCCTCTGCTATTCGTAAATTACTCGTTAATAATTCCAAAATAACTACACTTGCTGTGAGAAGTAAGTGAGAAAGTACGCAAACAGAAAACGTGAGTACCGATGCCACCTTGAACTTTCTCTTCCAAACACCACGACATCATTAATTGTAACGGTGTTTACCGAAACCAAAATAGCCGCTAGTAGGTAATTATAAAGCGCACTGACTGCTGACGGAGTCAGATATTTAACAGCTATCTCACAGCTATCTGACGGAGTCAGATAGCTGTGAGAAATTCCGTTGAGCCAATATCACGAATATGCAACCAATACCCCTTAAAATTTGTAAAGCCACATGTGCAGCCTGAGAGGTAAATTTAAAAATGAAGTTATGTCATTCATTTTAAGCTCTTATAATGAAATTCGAAGGCAATGGTAAAGAAATTTGAGTCCCCAGAAAAAACTTGCTCATTCTAAGCCAATTCATTATTCACTTTAGTCCGATATAAGAAGATTGTTTTTCGGATTATGATGCCGAACATCTGTCTTTAAGTCGTTGTGGAGGTGCGTGAAGAACGTTTTCAGCTATAGGTCAAGATGGCTTCAACTTACCGTTCTACTCTCAGACTGAAAGAAATGAAAACAATCGTCCAAAATTTATCAGTGAACATAGAGATTAGGGAGTGGGCATGTCACTTCGTTTCCAAGAACCTTTTCAAAAGATGGTTTGAGTTGCTGTAAGTTCGTTGTTTTGGTGTTAATAAAGCAAACTAAAAGGTTGAATAAGTCATCCCAAAGATTTTCGTTTGCTATGTTATACTTGGTGTAAGCCCGAACCCTACTCCGCAATTAGAGAGCATCCGATTGCAAGCTTCCGGTTTAAGTAAGGGTAGTAAAGGCCTGAGAGTCAGGCTCCCTAACAGATGGCTGCCTCTAAAGATAGCACAAATAAGACGTGTCATGTCTTTTGGCCGGAAATCTGACAAGAGGCTCTTCAGCTCTTTAGTTTACAGTAAATTTAGCTTAGATGAAAGCACCTGTGTTGCCCAGGGGGCATTCTAAACCTTTCAGGGCCTTTCCCTGTAAATGCTTCGTGGACCTTAGTGTTGATATATAATAAAATCCATATTATCTAAACAAGCGCTAGCAGTGTAAAAAGAATATAAAGGAGGAATGATATCCTAAAAGTGTCATATTCACATTCAAAAAATAGGAGCAGCTGCGTTCGTAGTTCGTATGAGGAAGCAGAGGATCTGCTAGCGTTGGCCTCATTTTCATCTTCTTCCCACTCACTTCCTTTTCTCACGCCTATACAATACTTTAGTCTGCTCTACACTCTTTCCTCCCCCTCACTTCTCTACCGCATTTCGCTCTATTCTGCATAGCAATACTTGCTGTGTTCTTTTCTCTCTCTCTATTTGAGCTTCTTTCTGTCTCTACATATCTCCCCCCCCCCTCTGTTCCGGTACCCTTTATTTTGCTTTGTAATTTTCTCGCTTCCTTGCCCTTCTCTCTCTTTTTTTCTCCCGGTATACTCGTTCTTTCTCTCATTGCATACCACGCCAGAGAAATCGGCGCGAGTTCTCTGGTCCGCCTATTCTTCTTTTGCAGCCGAATAACAGGTCGACAGTAGTGCATGCTGGTTCATGGTTATATTTTTCGGATGTTTCCACATGCCATAATCACAATCTTAACAGCTTTCATGCAAAACAAACAAGAATATATGGCCTTTTATATACTAGGTGCCCTCGTGAAAGGCCACCAGAACCCGTGAAAGCGACAACGTTATGTGACGCACACTCAGAGGGCTGTGGAACGGAAAGGGTCATTTTAAATGAGTAAGTGAACGATCTCATGTCTTGACTAACATATATTTGCCTATCAGAACTAATGACTTTTTCTATATAGTGGACTCGATAGGAGCTGCCATTGGCTAAGTTTATATCCCTGGTTATCACCACATTTTATATATTCAAGTAATTTCGGTAATGAACATGCCATTTTTTATTTCTATTCTTTACTTCGTTGGCCACGTGGCTTTGTTTTTAGTGAATATTAGAAAATGTTTAGTGGTTCGTAACAAACGCAGTGCTTCTCACAGCACGGGACATGCCGGCAAAATATTATATAAACTCGTACCGATTTCTGAAATCACTCGCGCTACTTTCGCTAAAAAACAACACTGCGAAGCGCAAAAACCTGCTGCAACCTGATAACTTGCTTACGCGGGTTTCTCTTGCCTTTCACTAAAACGCAACATCAGCCTTAACTCAGATTAACATCTAGTATGCTCGTGCTTTCTGCGGGAAGTGTTTGAAGAGCTTCGCCGAGCTGGCACGTGATTATCCGTAGCTAGCAGTTCATCGGAGGAAAGCAAACAGGAAGAGAAGGGAAGTGCAAAGGAGGAGACCGAATAAATTATAAGAAATTTGGGGAGATCTTCAGCTTCGCGATCAAGAATAGAACGTAACTTGTTTCATTCCCCATATACTCCGATATGTTTTATTTTGAGATTCACCAAAACGTCAATCGCACGTCCACCTTCAAAGCCCATTTCTTTCTTGATGTTTTTGCAACTTATTTGATTGATATGTGGGGTTTGAGGTCCCAAAACTAGCATATGATTATAAGAGACGTCTGAGTGGAGGGATGTGGAAATTTCGACCACCTGTGGTTCTTTAGCGTGCACCCAAATCTCAGCACAAGAGCCTACAGCATTTCCGCCTCCATTGAAAATGCAGCCGCCAAAGCCAGGATTCCATTCCTTGACATGCGTGTCAGCAGTCGAGTACCTTAGCCACTAGACCACCGCAGCGGGGCGATGTTTTTGTAAATAATGATGACTAATTATGTCCGAGCGCTTCACAAGCGGTCGACTTTTATTTCGCGCACTCGCTGTTATTCCCACGTTTTGACACCTGGCGCGATTAAACATTTCTTCCCCAGAATCATGCATGCGATAAGGAGTGCAGGAGATTTCTTCCACTACATGAAATTCCTATATTCTATTTCCTGAAGCAGTTGCAAGCTACACGGTGGCTCTGTGTTTGCACAACTGCATCTCACATACATGAGGGACTGTGAGCCTTACTAGAACGGAAGTTCTTTTTGCTGGAATTATATTAAATTAGTACAGAGTTCTTTTTTTGGTTTGAACCATTTCAAACAATACCGTGATTTTGTTTGTCGACACCCAAGTCGACGCCATCGCTGGAATATCCGCGAAACGTTCTCCTTTATTTTATGGTGTTAAACATTCTCTGTGAGTCGAGATTTCACCCACAGTATCCACGGTCCGAAGGTGACAGTCGCAGGCCGGCATTTATAAGCGCTCCTCGACTCGCAAGTCGCCCTTAAGGGATTCGAGAGGCCTTTCGTGTTAAAGAAATCGCAATGCCAAAAAGCGCTCATGGATCTCTTTAGGTTGAGTTTTGTGTCGAGGAGCGTTTTTTATTACTAGTCGTGAGCACTCGGCTACCCAGGTGCAACAGCAGAACGAGGGCCTATGGAAATCAATGACTATGTTTATTTGAACGAGATGAAGGTACAGAAAGCAAAAATAAACAGACAATGGGACAGAAAGACTCCGAAATAAATACAGGTAGAAATACAAAGAGATCGTAGCATAATCAGGTATGAATAAGTATCGCAAGGAATTAAAAAAGAAACGCGAGTGGGAAGGGGAGGCAAGAGGATGCATGGTTGCATTGTCTAGTATGGTCAATTTTAGCAAGTAAGTGGTAAAGTGGGAAAGGAAAGTAACTTCAAGGGGGAGAATGACACAACCAGCGCCGCTGTTTCCACAGTATTCGCACCATTTGCAAATGGCAGATTTTTTTTTCTTTTCGTCTGTGCCTAGAACCTACCTTCAGAATGTGCACTCAGAGTGATGGCGGTCGTTCATGACTACATGTTTTTTTTTCAACCTTTTAGTGAACTGGTGCCCGTTTCTGAAACAAGTTTTTTCGCTTCTATATGCAACAGATGTGAAGCTCGTGGGTGCAGATGCAGATGAAATCTGAAGTAAATTAGTTGTCGACAGGTTGAAATAAAGTTTTCGAAAGCGAATACACATGATGAGAAAGGCTTCCTTACCTGAGCTTTGTCTTTATTCAGCTGCGAACAAAAGAAACAAGTAGTGAAGCTTGCAATTTTGGCGTAATTTCAACAAAGTGAGAGAAATAACGATAATATATTCTAGTCTTCATTTGAGCTTAATTATAACACCGAAATTCTGCTAAATATGCTGAAACATTGCTATAAATATATTGATTGCCCAAAACACATATCATTGTACTGAAAAAATCACTGTAGACAGCAAAATATTGGCTTCAACTTTCAGTAGCTAATAACCTATGCACGACGTGCGACATTGAAAGATGCCTACTTCTGTTTCCGCTATAGAAACTGTGGTCTTTTGAGAAATCTGTGTGTGAATATGAAGCAGACGAACTAATGTAAATAAAACTTCTCTGGAGAAAAAAAAATGAAGAAAAGCTGAAGTATAGGAACTTGAAGCAAGTCACACTAAATATCTAGAGTCAATTTCGGGGCATAAACTATCTCACAATCGCACATCATCCTGTTCAAAATAAACAGCAACCTCTAAATATTTCATGCAACTTATATCGCTGTAGTGATTTTTAATTCTTCAGAAAATTAACTGTCAGCAGTGTAATACGATCTATTCTATATTTTTGCATACTGTTCTCGAAATGAAGGAACTGCTTTTAACTGACTATTCGTATACTCACGTGGTTTGGTGCATGCTCAGCAGAAATACGTTTGTTATAAAGAAACGACTTCAATACTATCTTTGTGTGGACGATTCCCTGAAACTTTTTAAAGCATAATATCGCTCTAATTAACACGAGATTGTTGCAAACTATACATTCTGTTCTAGCAAGTCAGCTGTTACTTTTATTTTGTTTACGCTAGACTGAGTTGATTTGTAGGGTTTAACGTCCCCAAACTACCAAATTATTATGAGAGACGCTTTAGTAGAAGGCTCTGGAAGTTTCGACTAGCTGGGTTTCTTCAACGTCCCTCCCAAATCTCAGCACACGTGCCTACACCATTTTTGCTTTCATCAAGATGCAGCACCTGCAGCCAGGATTCGGTCCCGCGAAGTGCGGCTCCGCGGCCAAGTTTCTTATCTTAGTCACTAGACTACCGCGGTGGGGCTGCGTTAGACTGAAGATCACGTCCACATCGCCTCAACGATGTCACACCTCAGTGCAATAATTGCGTTATTAACAACATCACTAATGAACAGCGCAGAGCTCTATGACATTTTTGTGTACATATACGGCCTAAGCCGTCACGTTCGCAGTGAAAACAATAGAACTTGGTAACACTAACGAAGCCAGGCAGTGTGTAGTCGGCCGACAGGAAGCCAATAACCGCGTCCGCGATGCAGTCGATCGATCCCCACAGCCCGGCAATCTCGATCAGGAACATGTCATTCTGTAATGTGGGGAATAAAATTGCAATAAATAAAAGCGAAACCTGCAAGTGTAGAGCGTGCTACGATGTTAGATTGCTGTGACGTCTAGCATGTCGCGGACACCTGTCTTTTCTATAGGAGTGGTAACAATGAATATCTCACGAATAATGGATCCTTGGCCTAGTGTTCTACTATTTTTTGTCAGTGCTTTGATCAATTCATGCGCTTTTGCGCATACGATAACTTAGCACTGCACGATTGATTAAAGCATATCGCAGGAATTAGAGTTTCACTCAGTCGGCCATTATAAATGACAACGTTATGCATTGGAGAATCATGATTGGTGTTTAGCGAACGATACCACAGACAGCAGTTGTCATAAAGTTCTTAAGAATGTCAATGTAGACTTTAACAACGCCTATGTTACTTTTGGTGGACTGTCATAATGGAAGTAGGTAAAGAGTAAAAAGGCTCTGTTCAAGCTTACTTCAAAGCCAATGCAAAAAATGGTCTGTGAGCATTTGCCAAGCAGCCATCGGATGCTCATACATATTCATTACAAACCAAACTTGAATATATATATATATATATATATATATATATATATATATATTTTTTTTTTCATCCACTTTTCTTTCTTCTTATTTACATTCCATTGGTTTTAATAACTTCCCCTGTACATTCCTTGGCATTACTGTCTGTTATATCTCATTAACATTGTGTTAAAACACGGAAAAACGAGCCCTTAGATATACATTTCTTTACCATATATATATATATATATATATATATATATATATATATATATATATATATATATATATATATATATATATATATATATATATATATATATGATAGAAGTGAATACTTAAGGTCACGTTTCTTCTTGTTTTATTTGCGAAGCATTTCTTAGCGAACTTCGGCAACTTTGAGCGTAACTATCTACCTAGCCGCCCACGACTGTTAGATCTCCTGACCGTTTAGATAATGGTATCGATACCAAACTTGGTTTAGCAAAACATGACTGTATAAAGAACGTATTTGACTAGTCATAACATGAAAATCTTGATATGTATGCCATCAATGGCTTCATTTACATTTCATGGTCCTGCAGCTCTTGCGGTGGTTTTGTTGACATGGAATGTTGCAAAACTAGTATGATAAGTTATGATTGATTGATTTGTGGGGTTTAACGTCCCAAAACCACCATTTGATTATGAGAGACGCCGTAGTGGATATGATAAGTTATGATTGCATGGTGAACACCAGCGACAGATCCTAACGTGAAAATCATGACATGCGTGTCATGTAACAACATCAATACATGCCACGCTCATGATGCACTCCCGGCAATTTTGCTAGCTTCAATTATACCTAATTTGGTATTACGGGACGTGAATGAATGACGAAGGTATAGGACTGGTGCAAGCCTGAGAAACATGAGATGCATGTCATGTAACAACATGACTACATGCTACGCTGATGATGCGCTCGCGGCTGTCTCGATAGCTTCAGATGTACTAAACCCGATATTACGCGACGTGAATGGACGACATAGGTAAATGACACATACAAACAGAATAATCACGACATGCATGTTCTGTGACAGCATATTACATGCCGCAGTCAAGGCGTCAATACATTTCGACGTGACGCGGTGCGCGTGCTCACCGGCGTCCATTTCATCGCGTCACGCTGGCGTTGCCACGCCAGGCGCCAATCCTGCCATATACTCATAAGCACGCGCCGCGCTGCGTTACTTTGACGCATGCGCGTTTAAGCGCGTCCGGCGTCCCTCCGTCACGAAAAAAGGGAGACGCAGTGTCTGGGTAACGCATCGCCGCAATATGTAACATATCGCATTTCGCGCTGGTTGCCGTCGGGCCACGCCGGAGGACGCTGGTCGCACCCGTCGCGCCTGGCGTCAGACTATAGAGCGCTCACGTTTCGCTAACGTAGCATCGCTGTGCCCAGCGTGCGCGTGCATCAACGCTACGTTGGAGTATATTGGACCCTTCATGATCCGCTCGCGGCCATTTTGCTAGCTCCACATATACGAAATTTTGTGTTACGTGACGTCACTGGGTAATGAAATATATGACTGGTGCAAACATAATAATTCTGACACGCGTGTCATGTAAGAACATGACATCATGCCACGCTCATAGCGTGCTGGCGGCCGTTTCTCTAGCTCCACATGTATTCAGTTTGGTATCACGTGACGTGAATAGATGACGACGGTAAACGACACATCCAAACATGATAATCATGACACGGAAGTCAGATACGGCCTAATTTACCTCCACTTCATATTGTTGTGTTGGTTTTAAAAGTGAAATATCAACATTTCTTGCTTCGCTTATCATCGATTCTCACTGTACGTGGGATCTGCCAATTTTTTCGACACAATAATAATGCGATCTAACAGACAATATAGCCAAGGAATGTATAGGGTAAGTCAATTGACCAATTGCTTTGTAAATGTGAAGAAGAAAAGTGGGTGAAAAGATAACTTGCGGTGAGCAGGAACAGAACCCGCGACCTTCGAATAACGCGTTCGATGCTCTACCATTGAGCTACCATGGCGGCTATCCCCCCAGCCACATTATTGGGTTTCTATGTGAACGTAAACGTGCGAGTGTCAGTCAGTGCCACCTGTAGCCATCAAGGCGAGTGAGGCACACCCTTTATGAGCCTGTTTGGAGCCACGTAGCACGTGAACGTATAGCGAGCTGGCAGCTGATCAATAGTCCCTCGTAAACGACCTAACAGACCTATATATATATATATATATATATATATATATATATATATATATATATATATATATATATATATATATATATATATATATATATTTCACTTCTTCCGCCTCTGCTTCTACCAACCGTCGCTACCTTCTTACGTCACATGATTCCCCCTCCCCCCGAAAGAATGCGCGAGCTACAACCTAGAAAGCATGAACAAATGGAGTCTTATAATAAAAAATAATGCCAGAAAATGAAGTAGTTTCATGCCACACGGCGGTTCCATGCACTTGCAGAAAATGTTCACAGGAAAGGCAGTCTGGTGATATCTAGGAGACCTCAGGTAGGCGAGGTTGGCTGTTGCGTTCTGGAGAGCATAGCCATGCCTTCAGCATTAAAAATGATGATGGCACAACCTGGTTAGTATTGAGGAACGAACAAGGTTGGGAGTCCTTGAAGCGTTGAAAGGACGGATGTCTCATGCGTTGGATTCTGAGTCGTGGCTGCGACAGACGCTTTGCTTCTAAAATGCGTGCTTCTTGACGGATTGTGACGGCGTGATGCCTGTGGGCTGGCGGTATGCAAGAAGTGCTTCCGCATCTTTCTTGGCGTTTTCCGTGGCGTTGCGGTCTGTGTAACTGCAGGCGCAGGGAGCGTCTCTGGCGACTTTCCTCTGTGAGAGAAAAATGGACGTCTTGGAATACTTCTTGTGTTGGAAATCTTATTTTCCGCTGTTCTTCAATTGGTGAGTGTGCTTCCGTTGAATTTCGCGTTCGTCGATGCCTTCGTTGCAGTCTATTTTGTTGTCGCATGAGGTTGCGCGCTTGGCTATGCTTGCTTTACTGATGCTGCTCAGGAGATGGCTGTAGTGGCAAGCCTTCCGGAATGCGACATTCATTTACTTTGAGGTTTGACACGTCCTGTAGAAAGCTGATGCATGGTGAACAGGTTTCTTGCTTATCGGGCATGGTTGGTGATGCGCCATCATTGCTAGCCTGCTCTTCAGAGGCTTTTGTGACGTGGTTGATTACGGACGCTTCTGAAAGACAACATTGTCCGAGGTTTGATGTATGATTAGCTTCTGAATTGGTTCGATTCTTGGATTGGTGACCACTGCATGAGGGTACCACATGTGACGTCGCATCACCAGGTTGAAAATGCAAATTTTGGCAAGTCTGCGGTGCCATGAAAATGAGCTCTTGCGACAAAAAACGTTCAGAGTTCACAGATAGTTCGTAAGGGGCTTCTTCTTCGCGGCTTACTATGAGTGGTTCTTGCGCCTGGTAGCATGCGACGTTCGATGCGTCTAAGCCTTCTGTGTTTGGAGTTTCTGGTGGCTGCGCACCGGATGGCAACACCGCAACAGGGATACTTCGGTAACGTTTGAGTTGTGAATGGCCCTCTTTCTGTGCAAATAACGATGCGAGCTGTTCTGGCGCATGAATCTGGGTGGTAAGTCAAGGGCTTGGCGTAGCATCGTCTGAGCTGCGCAGCTCTATTCCGACCATTGTGAGCGTTCTAGATGTGAGATGGACATTGTGAGTCACGAAAAAGCCAAGCGGTGGAAAACCACCAAGTCTGCGAGATGGGGAGTAAGCTGCTCCAATACGTGAAGACTGGTTTTCACTCTTTGAGTCATCTTGGCGTTGTTTGGTATTTTCCCCATGTGTCGATCAGCTGGTCTACCATGAACAAGGCGTCCTTATGACACGAATAGTGGCTGTTAGGAGCCTTTGAAGAGCTGCGTCATAGAAAACCAGGTGGTGGACCATGTATGCGAGACGAAGCATGAAAGGCATCAGTAGGGTGTGTGTCGTCTCGTGTCGTATGTTGGTGCCACGACTTTAGAAATGCCGACTTTCGTGCACGAGGGAGCTGCGCTTGACGGTTGGGTTTTTCCCAATATACGCATGGTCTTCTGTGAGTAAACGCATGTGCCACTTCGTCTTGAGGCACTTGTCGATTCGCGCTGGACTTACGAATGCTTGAGGACTGCCTCGGAAATCGTCTGTGCAGTTGTCTTTAGATGGTTGGCAATGAGTAAGTCTTGGTCATAGTCATTGAAACGGGTAATCATCTCCTCTTTTATTTTTTGCCATGACTCGTCGTTCTAGAATATGTGAATTAGGTAAAACTTGAATGCCTCACCGGTGACGTAGTCACTGAAGTTCGTAACCATCTCCCGTTCCGACCAAGATGCAGTGGTAGCGTGGAGTTCGAACAAGTTGAACCAGTCCTGTACGGATCCGTCGTCCGCTGATCCGGTGTACTTGGGGATGTCGAGGTCAGCCGATGGTTCTTTCATGGTGCTGGTCGTTGTCCTCCTAGGCGATGATTCGGTAGTCAATGTATGGTCAGGGTATCTTCTGGGGAACGGCGTCGATGATGAGTGACTGATGAAGGGGCAGGCAGGTCTCCATCATGTCGACTCGTGTGACGCTATGATGAATGGGAGACGTGGCCTGGCGCATACCCCATGTTTATTCTATTTCACTTCTTCCTCCTCTGCTTCTACCCACCATCGCTACCTTCTTACGTCATATATATATAGGCTTCTATCTTCATAAAATTTTTAAATATGTCAGAGCACAACAATCCTGAATACTTTCAAAGTTGCAGTGAGACAAGCATTCACGTTCCTCGAGACATGGGACACTTTAGCCCGCACCGTCATCGCGAACAGACTATAGTTTGCCGGTCATGTAGTCTAGCATTCATTATATTTTGAATAAATTTCACCTGATTCAAAAAGTGCTTATACTTTAGGGCAATTACTTGTACGCGCTTTTTGAATCTTTGCCTCTTATCATCTGGTGTCGCGCTTACTTTGGTTATAAAAGTTTACATGTCATACGTGCCATCTTCAACAAATGTTGATGTTTTGTTTTGTGTCCATGTTTTATTTACGCTTTCTGAAGTGTGTGACATTTCTAACAACTTTCTGTTTCAATTTAAATACCCTTTACCTATTACATTTTTTAATTACCTGTGCTCAAGTATCCTACTGGGCGATGTAGCCAGTCAAGTTATATGCACGTAGCTTTTTTGTCTCCTTCCCAATTACATCTCAAGCAAAAACAATTTTGTACTTTCTTTCTAAATATCCAGCGTCTAAAAAGCACGTTTGTATAAAACCGGCACTCTCCAGGCACTGTTGTTCTGGATGTTTCAGCTAGAGATGCATTTGTAGAAAACTGTGTGTCTGAGTGTTCTGATTTTCGAGCTTTACTGTGAGACGCCAAGTCAGAATTTTTCGGGCCCTGGTTTTGATCGAATAGTATTCGAAGCATTGACTTTTGTCAAAGATCGCCACAGCGATGTCACTGTAGATGTCATGCTTTGCACGGAAGCGTATACCTTGAGGGCTCCAGTGAAGAGGGAGACGTCGAACAGTAAGCTCACGCCTGCCAAGCCCATGGTGATTCGGTCAGAGGTTCTCCGGCTATTCACTTCGCACAGAAACAGAATGAAATAACATCAGTCTAGAATGACAAACACAATAAAAGAGGCGCGCAACTCAGAAGCATGCAGTGACAGGATGAACAATGGTGATTGGATTACTGTTACGGCGGCGCTTTTTTTAATAACACAAATTTATGCACACGTGGAAAATATGGCTTCTATTAAGAGCGCGACATGTTGAAGGCAATAAGCACCCTCTGTATTGATCACTTTCATTTAGTTCATTCATGTAAAATTCTTGTGCATGAAAGACAAACAAGGGTTGGAGGACGGCAAATCTGGGTCTTAACGCTTCAAAGGTTAGAAAATAGATGATTACTACAAGATAGTTATGTCTGACATACTGCATTGAAGACAAGTTATCTGTAAACAAACATACTAATGATAATAAGATAAGTTTTTTTTATATGACTCACAAACAGTATATCAAGTACTGCCCTAGGAATTTAAAACTGCGCATTGATCCAAATGAAGAAGCTATGTGGCACAAATATCCATGACAATGCTCTTATTTTTGCATTGCCTGACGTACCCCCTTCCTGTAAGCTATGGGAAAAGATCGGATTGAATACGTGTTAACTGCAAGTATAAGCGTTGTCTTTTTACTATAGGTATATCGAATTGGTGAACACACTATTGCAACAGCTTCACGTACAGTTGTGTTTAGAGAAACGTTCGAATATTTAGAGTACAGTGTACCTTGTCTGTAAACATTATTTGTGTCACATTAATAATAAATAAACCTACGTACACGGATTATTATCTTACCCCATTTCGACAGATCGTACACGTCAGGAAAGACTTGGGATACTCCGAATTTCCGTACTCTTCCATAGAAGCCGAACAGCCTGGACGTCAAGTTGAATCCGTTCATATACTGCGAGGAGATGTTATAAAAAGGCCTTTACCATTTTGAAAAAAAAAGAAACGTCGTTGCCTAAATTCAGCTCAGGGTTTTCCTGACTGGTGACGTCTACCACGACTCCACATTCCTCTTCATACAAACAGACTCACGGCTACGTGAGTCAAGTGCTAGTGTACCCCGGATGAGCATAAATAAACAAATAAATATGGCTCAGCAAATAGATTATTGCTATTAGCCTCCAGTAGCCATGCCTGTAGCTCTCACCACTGCACCACTAGCACAAACCCGGATCAGACGCAAAAAAACACCTTCAAAAATGTGACTGTCCCTAAAAAATTCGCACTCACATCGCCAATTGACGCTTGTGGTTTCTGTTATAACTTTTTTGACAAGTACGCTAAAGCACAGCTGTGACTAAGTAATGCGCAAGTCTGGAGTTTATCGATATTCATTGATACTTCTTAAGCGCAAGCTTCCGAGTAAAAGGGTAAAAAACTGCGACAATTACGAGCGGTTACTTCCTATTGAATAATCATTTTTAATACACGTTTTTACAATGACAACTGCACACTAATTGCGCTGTACTCCTTCAACTAAAGCCATCGTAAAGTGAAAACTAGTGAGCCCACAATGTGAAGCTGTTAGTTTTGAGTGCTCCTGAAAGCGTGCTAATTTTCACGACTAAGTAGGGGAGGTGTATGAATCAGTGGAGGTTGCAGAAGATGCTTACACAGGCAACTGACATATCACGCACCCTGAATATGTCTGCGTTGTTTTAAACTTGGGCCATGATCTGCGTTTTCTGTAAGAGAATTTTCTTACCTTAACAATATTTTGGAATAAGTACCGAATTTCAACAGGCCATAAAAAAGAGGTAGGGAGTTATTACCTAATCCATCAAATACATATTAGCTGCACTACTCTCCGCGCAATGTTTTAGCTTGGATGAATCCGGCGCTTGTTTCTACAGGACACGACGTATTCTAACGATTTTGTTTTAAAGAGCAGATCAAAAGAGCTCTGAGTGCTGTGTCGCTGTTTCATATCACTTTGCTGCAAGATGTCGGCTGCAGTCAGATGACGGGAGCGTGATCTCACCATGCATAATATGGACACCACCACGAGAGTCGTTCTTGTGCTGGGCCAGTACATCATTCTTCAGGTTCGTGAACCTGGATATAAACGTGGATAAACTCTAATATTTGCGTTAGCGTTAACAACATACACACTACATCAATGGACTAGTATAACACTTCAAGCGAAATTTACTGTTTTTGCTGTATGCCCTCCCGTGCTAATTTGCAAGTTTTGTTCTTGAGTGGTAGAAATGCATTACTGTGCTAATGTACCACAATGCTGCTGTGTTGTCCGTAGCAATATTTCACGGGGACAGCTAGGCTTAACTTTCTATGATTATTATACTGACCACTGGTTCCATTCTGAGTCAATGTTTTTATGGCAAGTTAGCCTTAAACTGTAATGCAGCGCAGCCTTTGCGACGCCATAGCAAGAAGGAACCGAGGCGTGAGCAGACAAGGAAACCCCGCTTGCAAGAACAGCGCAATTGAGCTCTGAATTAGCAACGGAGTGGACATATCTGCGAAATCTGAGTCTTTTCCTAAAGTCAGTTGTTCCCAGTAAATATTACTTCACCCAGCCAGATATATATCTGTGAAAAATTTTGACACGTTTCCAGTGCCTAAAATAAATTTACCTAGAACACGCGAAGCAACCTCTATAATAAAGCGACCAAAGAAAAAAGCGTGCGAATATTTCTCAGGTTTCGGCTTGCTTCAATGCACTAAGCACGTATTTTGTGGGCAATATTAGGCAGTTCAGCATGTTTCGGTGCCTCAAAAGCACAACAGCTTAATATCTGGCCGCCGTGTCATGCGAGAGAGTCTTGTGACCTGTACAAACACGTTATATACGACGTCACACCTACGCCAAAATTTGAATACAAAGAAATATTTCTCAATAAAGTGGCAAAGTCACAAGGCTATTTCGGCTGTGTAGTGGTTCACCCATGTCACTGGTGGCCCAGTAACTGACGCCGTGTTACGTCGAGGTTCTCATTGATTTGCTGGCCTCAGTATTGCCAGGAACAATCGTCTAGACCCGACAGTGACGTGTTCCTCTACCAATGAAGTCACCCATGACGCTTATGCTGGTGTAACGTGGCCCTCCTCGATATCACGGCTACCGGAAGTCCCGTTACTGACGGCAGGAAACAAGCAAAGGTTGATAATACACAATTGTGCAAATGAAAAGTGCAGAGAGAATATGCCGCTGTCTTACAGGAATAGTGTCTTGTTTATTGTATAACGATGAGACTTTGCTTAATGTGTGTTTTGGTTTTATTGCAAAAAAACAGGGTGGTGTGCATTCCCTAACGTTGACGCGTAACAGCCTATCTCCGTACGAACGGCTAACACCAAATATATTCATTGCTCCTTTGTGGTAGCTGAAGCAGTCAGCACGACTAGACATGGCACACTCTCAATCCCGCGCCAAGGCGGCATCATTATGCACATAACACTGGTACTCTATATATATATACATGCTCGATTCGTTGTGATTTGAAAAGAGGCCGGCCGAGGTGTGCGCTCTTCTGTAGAAACGTAACTTAAGCGTGTGTTAAAACTACATGTTCATACCACAAGGCCCTTCTGGAACGAGATAGCGAGAGTTGGTAGCTTGATCAGTGAACGCATGAAGGCATTCCACCACTTCCTACTCGTGCGTCTCTGCGTCTCTCATTTCGGTAGCGACTACGTGAGTGAAACCTTGGAGGACTGTGGCATAAAATACTCTCGTTTTAAAGCTTTGCTGCCGGTTGAGCGAAAATTCTACAAAACATATTTGTTTTAGCTTGAGCGCTGATCAGTGTCACCATCCGTGCTCTATGCCGTATTACGACGCCTCACTACAAAGGTACACGATGGCGAGACAACGAAGATGTGGTGGGAGACTCGTCAAGAAAGCTTTGCCGAAGCATGATATACTTAGGAAAATTCGGAGTTCAACTCACGGGGACGGATGTCTACGAATACTTTGAAGGAACCTGAACCAGGCGTTGACGGCGCTTTGTCGCGAGAACGCGTCGTCACGACGTATTTGGGAGACCTGTCGGTGGCTTCTCGAGGCTGCGACCGCACGCACTTGCTTAATATGGCGACTACATGCCATGGTACATACCCACAAGGACTGAGCGGAAGAGGAAGAAGACACTAAACCTATGGTACTATTATTCGACCAATCAATCAATTAATAATTTATTTTCTTTTGATTAGGAAGAGTACAGGACTAAAAGCTCAAGAGCTTTCAAATAAAAGAGCTATAACAAATAAAAAAGAGCTATAATAAATAAAAGTAAGAAAAGACGGTTGGGAAGGCTTTAGATGCTTATTCTTGCATTGACAATTTCTTTCAGATGCCTCCACGACAATTATTTATCATTATCCTCCGCAACACGATGTGCACATACGTTCTGAAAGATGTGTAGGGGATATCACGCTATCTCGCATCGTGACGAAAAATGGCATAGTGTGTGCTTTCCTATTTGACGAACATTACGCTGATTATTGCGTGCAGGGTACCCTGCATGCTCATTTGTATTAGGTCCCCAAAAGAGTCTACAATTGACTCTCGAAAGGCCGATCTTCTATATTCGATTATAGAACTAGGATATATCTGGGTCTCTTCATCGCTCGGTGGCAGGAACGGTGTCTTGCCATAGGTAATGGAGAATAATTTTGTACGCAGTGATAAACGATGTGAGGGTACACAAGGATATACTAGCGCAGGCTACGGACGAACCAACAGATGCACGAATCACAAATCGGCCGGGGGTGGACGAACCATGCATAGATAGGCGTACAGATGGATGGATGAACCACGAATGAATGATGGACAGATGAACGAGTGAGCGGGTGATGTCACTCGAGGTAAGCGTCAGCGTGCTATAGTGACACCTCACTTCAGGAGCTTTCAGGCTTTCTCCGGTGTACCAGCTGTGCACCGTGTACCATCATTGCTCCCGGTGCTTGCGCAGAACAGTTCACCTTAAGCCACGGAAAACCGCTGAACCCCGGTTAGTGTATCCCATGCTACAAAAAAGCTAGTTATCGCAAACAATTCTTGGTTATATGCAGCTCACGTTCACGGGAGCATTCTGGTTAAATAAAGGTGTGCCCAAGATTGTCGAACATCACCCTATGAAAACAATTGGGATTCTTTCGTAAAACTCTAAGCCCTCTAGGAAGTAGCGTGATTTTAGGTGATGGTGATGATGAAAAACATTTATTTTTGTAATTTATGTACTAGCAAGAAAGGTGGGGAGCGGTCCTTAGGGGCCACCCTGTACATACACTAGGTGGGCACTTCTTTACTGGAGCCCATTTTCGTCGGCCATATCCCGGCCACTTTCAACCAAGGCCTGTTGGGCCGTCAGGTCAAAGCAGCCGAACAGGGCTGCCTTCCAGTCCTCTCCAGAAGGGTTTGGTGGACGGGTGAGGTAGGGAGTTTTTTGACACGCCCAGACGATGTGGAAAATGTCAGAGGAATTTTCCTCCCAGTGCGGGCACTTCCCCGCGCAAGCGGGGTTGGAGTGTTTTCAGATTGCCGGGCACAATAAAGCTTTGGTGTACAGGCGTAGGATTGTTCGCTCCTCTGAGGTAGGGAGTTTTTTGACACGCCCAGACGATGTGGAAAATGTCAGAGGAATTTTCCTCCCAGTGCGGGCACTTCCCCGCGCAAGCGGGGTTGGAGTGTTTTCAGATTGCCGGGCACAATAAAGCTTTGGTGTACAGGCGTAGGATTGTTCACTCCTCTATCTTTTTGAGGCCCTTACAGGGTTCGGGACAGATGTAGTGGCATAATCGGTAAAACTGAATTACCTCTTTAAATGTGTAGGCAGTATTAGTTCAAAGCCGAATCATCTGGGGGCGAGGATAGTGCTCTGAGAGTGAACGTGCGAGCAGTGGCATCGGCCGACTCATCACCATCGAGGTCCGTATGAGATGGAACCATAATGGCCGTTAAGTGCACCAAGGCACCTAGGTACTGGCTGTTCTGTGAAATATTTTACGCCAAATAATGAACGTAGTCCTGTTCGATATTATGGCAAGCACCCTTGGAGTTGTTCATAATGACCCTAGAGTCCAGAGCTGCGGCGGCGGCTGGCGCAATAGCGATCTCCTTTGCGTGCAAGGCCTCTTTGCAAGAAAGGTAACTACGTTTACTGCGGTGTTTTGGTTGACGACAGCTGCCGTGTACCAACACCCGTGGTGACGGCCGGAGACATCCACGTAGAATACTCCGAATTTGTCACCGCAATGACGAGCCAAGGTTTCCGCCCGCGCGAGGCGTCGGCCACTGTGGTAGTCTCAGATAATGTTAGCCGGAAGAGGACGCACATGCAGGGAGTATTTCCAAACTTCCAGAATCCGTACGCGCTCTTCCACGCGTATTGAGTGATTGATGTGTAGTCGGGCAAGGAGGCGTTGACCCGACGGGTTATTAGAGAGCTTATTGGTTTCTCAAGTATGCCTCTGGTATTTACTTGAAGCTGTTCACCATACCCAGACCCAAAAGGTGTTAGTTGGAGGTGTTCACTGGAAGGTCGAAGGCGCGCTACACTTTAAGGCAAAATTACCCGAAATGAGTAACGGAGCCCCATAGGCGCGTGCGATGAACGGATAGACCGTTGAGGAGCAATCGCAGAAGGAAGCGTGCTGCGCGAAACCACTTACTCTGGAAACACGCTCCAAATGAATGATCCGACCGGGGATTGCAAGCAGCGCGAAAAGCGTTGCCAAGATGACCAGCCCTCCTTCTCCTCCTGTGCGGCTCAGTCTTTCCCCGTATTTAGGCGGCAACGGTTCACGTTGCGTCACGCTCGGAGTGCTCGACCACGGCCGCCTGGATTCGACGGGATCTAAGAATTACAACGTGGTGCTTGTGTGCACGCTTGGATGAGCGTGAGCTGCTACTTTTGCGTTTTGCTGCACCCATGAAATCTGGAGCAAATCTCGACACGTCACCACGCCATGCTGTATATCTTTGGCTTCAAGATAGTCACGACCAACACACGACAGCAACAGTTGGGAAGGCCAATGTGGTGGCCGAGAAGACAAGAGGCCTATCGGATATATAATTCAGTCCGACTCAGGGCAGATAACAGCGCGGCATTATAAGGCAAGTAGGTTATAATTCTTTATTCTACTCTACATGTCGCGTGTGCGATACGGATCACGCTTGCCGGCAACGGGCTCGGTCGTGTTGTATATCGCACGCACGAAATGTATCGCGAAGGTCAACTTCGGCGTCTGATGTTCGCCTGTGCTTTTCGACCGCCTGGAAATTGGCCATCATTCCCGTCGGCCTCCCGTACGGTCGCTCATCGAGTGCTCGCCTGTCTTCGCCGCCGCAATGAGCTCCGGTCTGACGATATTGGCATGAGACCTCGTCGCTGGGTTGGGAGTCGTCGAAAACACGTTGCGGGTTCTTGTAAGGAGCTTGGTTGTAGTATGTCACGCGCTAAGTGCACCAGCACAGGCTGGCGCGGCTTTCGCTAGCGTCAGAACTCACTGGAAATTGGTCGCCATTACAGTTGGCTTTCCCGTCAGTCAGTCGCAAGCAGCTCGGCGCCATCCGATGGCCGCGGCGGCGGACTCGTGTTTGCGCGCTGCATTCCGTCAAGTTTGTGGAAAAGGGCCGCGTTATCGTCGATTTCTTTGCCACTAGCTCCAAACCAGCTCGGCGTTGTTCGTAGCGGCGGCCAAGCGTGCGCCCGCTCTCCTGTTCGAAGTTCGCTGGCGGCAGACACTTCGCGTGCAGCACCGTGTTTGGTCTCGCGTTCGCTTGCTCGAGCTGAACGACGTCGCTCGCTTAGGACTCGCCGACTTGTTAGCGGCATGGTGGTTCGGGGAGTTGTGACTGTGGCCGCCGCTCCTAAGCTGTTGAGATACGGAGATCTAAATGAGTCTTTGATGATGAGTGACGTCACGGTGAAATTATCAGCACATCATATCTCAAGTATGTTTTCATTTCACTTTGCACGTATTTCTCATATGCACACCAAGCTGAAGCTGTGTGCGCTGGCGTCTGTGATGCCTGTCATCTATCTCTTTCGTCAGAGCAGCTTCAGAAGGACTGTGCGTGATGTGAAGGTAAAGTTATTTGTCTGTCATATTTTAACGCTTGTTTTTATAATAACGTGCACGTAGTTGTCATATGCATGTCACGTGTGTCATATGCATGTCACGTGTGTCACGTGTGTCTAACTATTTTTACTATATTATTGTACGTGCAGCTGTGGGAACACAACAGGCAGAAGGCTGCGTGCGCTGGCGTCTGCATTGCCTGTCATCTATCGCTTCCGTCGGAGGAGCTCCACAAGGAGTGAACAAGATTTGACAACGAGACTGGACCTGTACCCTTCACCATGAATTCACTTAAAAGAATGAAGAAACTTTATGTGTATGTAGACATATAAAAGATTTTGATGTCTCGCTTTCGTCTTTCGTTGTTGCCGTGACTGCGAAAGCAGTTACACATAGGAGGCTAACTATTCTTTCGCGTGTTTTTTCTGCGCAATTTGTTGCTCACGGCGCAGAAAAACAGGCGAAAAAAAGTATGAGGCCTGGATGAAAAAAAAACAAAAAACAATGTTTGAACTGGGGACAAAAAGTTTATCCCATTGGAGTATTTGAGTGGATCAACCGTTCGTCCGGCAAGGTGCAACTGTGAGGACTAGCGGGTACCTGGTAAATTGTAAATGTAGGGATTAACAGTTGCTCTATAAGGTGCGAATGCGAGGACTAATTGTTAGTTCTTTGAGATGAATTATGAGACTAACGCTTACTCACTATGGTGTAAATGCAAGGACTAAATGTTAGTCTCTTGAGCTCGCCTGTGAACACTAACTGTTAGACTCGGTGCCGTTATTCCTTAAAGGGATGAATAGTTGTAGTAGCCCCATTAGTCCCCAAAAGAACGAACCACACACCCTTTTAACACCCTTTTGCCTTAGAGTGTAGTAGATTTTGCGGAGAATGACTTCCAGTGTATTCTCATTGAACTTGCGCAGGTGAAGATATGGAGCCGAATACAGGGCACGGCTGGTTACGAATGCGTGAGCCAGCCGCAAGGCCTCTTTGCATCGTAACCCCCCGCGCTCGTTGGAAAACCAGGGGAACATGCACCCCACCTAGTTCCCCCCCCCTTTACACAATTTGACCAATGTTGTGTCTGCTCTGCGATGTTTGTGTATGAAGAGCCTCAATGCTCAACTTTCGGCTGCGTTCGGATATGGGACCACCGTGAAGGGAGAGGTCGATTTCGGTGGTGCACTGCGGTGAAGCTCGTATGTGCATGAATTCTGATTTGGACGGGGAGCACTGAAGGCCAGAGCGACAGGACTAGTCGTCAACGATGTCCAGTGCTTGGTGCAGGTGGACCTCCATGTATCCTGCCTAGCCATGTGACGTCCATATAGTGATGTGGACCTATAGTTCATTCTGTATGTCTTCAACTTTCACCAGCTGAACGGGAAGTCCTAACATTGCCAGATTGAATAGCAGGGGCGAGAGGATGGCTCTCTGTGTGGTCCCTCTCGTGCCTAATTGGTAGAGGCCATGCTCTCTGCTCTGAATACGAATGTGTGATTGTCGGTCAGAGAGGAATTGTTTCGTGTAGATGAAGGTGTGTTCGCCGCAATGCACCTGTGAGTGATGGGCTAAAACAACTTCGTGGGTCACGTTATCAAAGGCTCCCTTCAGATCCAAAGCGAGCACAATTTTATCATTTTGGGGATACTCGACTGGATTTAGGATCTCACTATCGAGCTTGAAGCAAGACATGCTGCACGGACCGGTGTGGGCGGAACCCAAACATGGTGTCTGCAAATAAATTTTTGGTTTCCAGAAACTGGCAGCCTATCGCACACCATCGTCTTCATTATTTTCCACACAAGACGAAAGGGAAATGGGGCGGAGGTTGTCCAGGCTAATAGATTTGTTTCCTTGGGATGTGAAGGTGACCAGGGTTGTCTTCCATTCAACTGGAAGGGGCGTTTGCTCGATTCAAGTAGAATCGCTCTATGCAAAAAATTGTGTAGGCCGAGTCAGCAAGGTTGGCAAGTAACTTTACTGTGATTTTGACCTTTCCTGGTGCCATTCCTCGCCTCATTTTTGTGAGAGCCACCTTCGGGTCGTGTAACGGGAACAATTGATTCAGATCCACGTTCTCGCAACCTGCATATGAGTACGCGAGCCCTCGGGAGTCCCGCCTAGTGCATAGATATTGGTCTGGAAGTTTACGTGCCAGTTTTTCTGTATCTCTATTGAAGCTGTGAAACGCCCGTTGAAGATTCTTTTGTGTCTCTGTTCGAGTTTGTGCAGGATCAATCGTGGCACGGAGAGGCACCAAGTACTAGTGCGTGACATTTGTCGAACGGCCGTGTTGCATCGGTCCACCCAGTTAGTCAGTGAGCTGGGTCGCATACTGTGCTGCTTGCTGGGTGAGCTCAGCGATGCGAATTTTAAGCGCCCTATTGAGCTTTTGCCGGCGCCATCCACGGACAATGCTGTGACGGGCCTCCCAGAAGTGAAACAAGTGGTCATCTACTACCAGAGTCACCTCCGAAAGTTTGATCTGTGTTTGTATGGAGCGAAGGGTGGAAATTAGTGGCCGGGACCAAACTTGGTACCCTTGCTCCTCAATGGGTATCGAATCGGTCTATAGCATTCGAAACTTTGTCCAATCAGGTTATTTAGTCTCTCCGTAAGGTCTTGCTAAAGGACGGGTGTGAATGGTTGTATTGAGTATGCAGTGATAACCGTCGAGTATCTCCTCAGTGTTGACCCAATCCACATACTGAATGTTTTTTGTGAGGGTAAGGTCCTGAGAAGTGTGCCGGGTCACAAAGTTAGCTGCGCGAGTCGGGAAGGCAGTGTCAGTGGGGAGAGTTAGGCACAGCGTGGACATAGGGTCCGCCAAGTTAAGCCCTTGTTTCTCTTCACGCGCATAGCTCTAAAGTGCGCTCGGGCTATTGGAATCACCCAATATCACCAGGGGGTCCCTGCCTAAAACCTTCAAGGTGCGGCTGAAAATCTCTGCGAATATGATATTTGCTAGTCTCGGTGAGCAATAAATGTTCAGCACGTGGAGTGGTGGGGATTGTTTACATAGCGCAAGGAGTGTCTCTATCACGAGCGGAAATTTATACTTGAGGTCGAGGTCAACTTGGTTGGCTGTAATTGTTTGCACGCAGATGCAGGGTAAAGGGTGCTGCTGAAACATATAGTGTATAGTTCGTGAGTGTGACAGGTCCTCCTGGCTCCTGAAGCGCTACCACAGAAGGAAGAGTATCAAATGTTGAGAGAAAAAGCTGGAGGCTGGCCCACTTAGTGGGAGCTTTAATGTCCCGACAATTCTACTGGATTATTTGTATGAGAATGGCCGAATGGGATGGCGGTGATTTTCGTCCTCAAGCTTGATCTGTCGTCGACGTGTTTTAAAATAGCTGCCGGACACATTCTTAATTGGGCTGGTTTGTTATTTGAAGTACAACGCTGTGATTTTTTAATGTAACACCGAAGCAGAAAGCATATGCCGACCTACGCTACCTCCAACCTCTCTTCTAGACATTCATCTGCGCCAACGTCCCCGCGGCCGTAACATCACCATTGCGCATGCGCGTCCCCTTCCCCCTTCTATCTTTCGTTCTCGCGCTATAACTATTGCCCGGCTTCAGGTCGAGACGGAATATTGACGGGGTTTTATATAACTTTCTTCGACGTCCTAGGCGACGCACTTACTGATATGGTTAACGGGTTCAGGGTTGATGGGTAAAAGCCGAGGTTTTTCAGTGAGGGCCGTATAGTCTTGCTGACAAAGGAGGGCATGGATCCGGACGACCCACGGTCTTGGAGGCCGATTACCCTTCTTTACACGGATGACATACTTGTACCTACGATCCTTGGCTTCAGGCTAAAACCTTTTCTGCCCGATGTAGTGTCACCCATGCAAACGTGTGCATTGCAGGGTAAGTCAATTTTTCAAACACTTACTCTCATAAGAGATTTGTTCTACTATGCCAACGCCAAAAACGTTACTAGGTGCTTTCGTGTTATTGGATCAAGCTAAGGCCTTTGACAGGGTTGAACATGACTACCTATACTGCATACTTAGAATATTTGGTTTGCCTGAGCAGTACGTTCGATGTATAAAGCTTCTACACACCAACATGACCAGCCGACTTCTCATCAACGGCGTAGAGACAGCAAGCTTTCCAGTAACAAGAGGTGTTCACCAGGGATGCCCAATCGCACCGGTGCTCTTTGTTCTTTCCATAGATCCTATGGGAGAACCAATCAAGAACTTGGGAGAGATCCGACTAGGTTGATTATGAAAGCTAACCGAAGTTGTCTTGCGAGGCCCAAGCGCTAGCTCTGCTTACGTCTCAGAGTTGTTCTGCCTATGAGATCACATTTACTTGCTAATTGTACAAAAAATTTCTGCGAAGAAAAAAATGAGCGTTGCCCTTTTGACCTTTTTTCAAGTGGTCAAATAAAATAAATACTTGGTATAATTTGTTAGAACGTCTGCTATGAATTCTTCATCAATCAAAAGGAAGTTGCATAAGCAATAATATCAACCTCACACCTGCGGTGCTTTTTGGGTCAACGCGTGCCAACTCCCAATAAAACCTCGGTACCAATAGTGCAACAAAGAGGCTAATTGACATATGTAATATCAATTAGGGTGACCCGTTTCAAACCCAATAAAAAACAGGGGCGAAGCCCACCAAATTTCAGTGCTGTTGACATTATCAAGTGGTCACCTCTCGTGGTAACCCCATCTGCTCTCGTGGTCAAACGAAACGGTTATGCCAGTTTCAGTTGAGAATTGATATGCACGGCCGGAACGTGTGGAGGCATGTCTTTGCCACCCCCTATTTAGGGGCGAAGCTTCTTAAAGTGGCACCCGTTCGTCCCTCGTCGTAGTGCGCAACATGTCTTACACTTTGATCTGCAAGTTGGTGCCGGTGGAAGATTTCTCCTGTGCGTTGTTGAAAAAATAAAAACTTCGCAGCGTGCACGTCAACTAAAGGCCGAATTCTCCTGTCTCTCATTCTCTATTAGCAGCCATTGTGCACTATCTGACAAGAAAGGGGTGCTACGTTATACTTACTGGGCGTACCCTCCTTGGTTTTAGAAAGGTTAACAGAGCGTTGGGCCGCAGTGCCATAAATACAGTGATCTAGTATATACCATGAACTCGAGGTGTTTAAAGCTGGGAAGTAGACACGAAGCGCAAGCTGTAAGAAAGTGTGCGTGTGCCACCTCTCGTTTAGTTCTTGGAATGTCCGTTGGATGGCGGTCCTTCCATATGCGGAATATATGATGATAAGATGCGACATGGCTGTACTTGGAGTGTTGACTAGATGGACGAATGGACACACAGACAGATGCGTTGATGGACACATGGATGGCTGCATGGATGGATGGACGGATAGACAGACGCAGAGGCGGATGCATGGAAGAACGCAGGGGTGGACGCATGGATAGACGTGTGGACGCACGAACAGATGCACGCACAGACGGGCGGATGGACGCATGGACTAATGCATGGACGAACGGACGCATGGACAGACGGATGCTTCGCCCCACTCTCCATCATTTACCCTGTGGATTTGCTGCCATTTTTTGTAACCGCTATCAGTGTTCACAAGCGACGATGAAAACACTGAGGAATATATAACTGCGTCATTTATTGCCGTCACGAATCATTCCCGTGTTCGATCATTTCTCGAGCAGCTCAAATCGACGCCGTACCGAGCAGCGGTGCAGCAGGTGGAGACTAACGCTTCAGTCACGCTGGCTGGTAAGACATACGAACGCTGCGTGCGTGTCACTTGGTCGCCATGAGCGTAGCTTCAAATAATCAATTTCGCGCTCACCACTACACGTAAAGTCCCTCGAAGAGGCACAACAGAAACGCAGGATGCAAACGAACGCGCTGCATTGACCAAGCAAAACAGAGAAACTAAAGTCGTTACTAGGCCACCAGTCGTCACCACCAGGCGGTTCCATACGTATAATGGCAGCGCGTTGACAAAACTAAAATTGTCGACGCCATCACTCATGGTCACTCAGGTCCTCAGGATTGGCCGCAGGCACTGAAGTCCCACCTCGGCGATGAGATGTGTGATGGCCATCGAATGCCGTTAAGCTTTTGAACGTCCATTGCGGTCGAAATATAATGACCTATAAGTAACAGGCACCATTCATGCTTCGCTGAAAAAATTGGCAGGTCCCAAGAGCAGTGAGAATCGAGCATATGCGAAGCATAAATGAGGAAGGTTCCTACGTCACTTCAAAATCAGCACAAAATTATGAGGTGGACGTAAATTATGCCGTACAAACACACATGCCATGACCATCACGTTTGCACCAGACATGTACCTTCGTCATCCATTCGCGTAACGTAACACCAAATTTGGCATATGTGAAGCTAGCGAAACAGCCGCGAGCGCACTATGAGCGTAGCATGTAGCCATGTTCTTACATGACAGGCATGCCATAATTACCGTGTTTTGAGATATTATTTACCTTCTTCGTCCATTCACGTGACGTAATACCAAATTTGGTATATTTGATGCTAGCGAAAGGACCACGAGTGCATCGTGGCATGGCTTGTAGTTATGAATGACATGAGATGCGTATTAGGCCTGTCATTTGTGTTCGCCATGCAGTCATGTCATACCGTAAAAGTTTTGCAATATTTTACGTGAACGAAACCACCACTAGAGCAGCAAGACCATAACATGTAAGTAATAACATTTATGACAAACTTGTCATGATTTTCATGTTATGACTTGCCACTAATGCTCGTCGTACTGTCATGTTATACCATACCAGTTTTGGTATAGATCCAATTCTCGAAACGGCCAGGAGAGCTAAATGTCATAGGCATCTAGATAGATAGACGATAGACGATAGATAGATAGATAGATAGATAGATAGATAGATAGATAGATAGATAGATAGATAGATAGATAGATAGATAGATAGATAGATAGATAGATAGATAGATAGATAGATAGATAGATAGATAGACACGGTCGAAGTCACCGAACTTCGCTTAGAAATTCTTCGCAATAAAAACTCCAGGCATACCAAGCAATCGAATGAACACCACATGTAGAGTTTGAAATTTGGTGCCAGACCTCATTTAAGCTCAATAACCCCCATGATCAGGAACGCTTGTTGACTTCAATTAAACTTGCCAGTGCTTTCAATGCAACGCATTTGAAAACATTTAGCGTTTTTGCTGTCTTAACACCACGTAAGACAGCGCATTTGAAACGCATACAAGGCCCGTTCATACCTTTCTCTCCAACGGCATACTTCACGCCAGTTGTCCGTCTCTTCAGTGACTATAGACGCGTGGACGCGTCGCTCTGGTGGTGACGTTGGTGAAGTGAAGTGAAATGAACTTTATTTGGTCCTGGATAACTGGTTAGACACCCCCCTAAGAGGGGTCCGCCGCAGTCGCTGGCCGCGTCCACGCCAGGACTTGAAGACCGTCACCCTCCGCCCGTTCGTAGACTTCCTGGACTGCCGAGTATTGGACTGAGAGGTCGGGACCTTTAAGAGCCCTATCCCAGTCTTAATCTGTGCTGAACTTCACGCCATGTAATGCCGGGCACTGCCAGAGCATGTGAGTGAGTGCGCAGTTATGTGCCTCACAACTAGGGCATCCTGGAGTTATGCCAACAGCAAAGTGGCTGAATGTGCTACGAGATGGGAATGAACCTGCCTGTAGCATCCAAAGAACCGACGACTGCGGCCGAGTAAGCTTAGAATGCGAAAGCGGGTGCCTCCGCCTAGACAACAGATAATGGGACATCACCTCGTAAAAGGTGCCAAGTGGATTTTTAAAGTTATCGGTGAACCCTCCTCCGTACCCGCCGGGACCGCCGAGCACGGTTATGGGCAAGTTCGTTGGCGTTGGAAAGATACGGATGCACCTTTGAACCCATGTGGGCCGGAAACCAGGTGATTGTGTGGTAGCCTACTACAACCCTGGAATTAAAAATAGCGGCAGCCTTCCTACAGATTACCCCTGAGGCAAAGGCCCGGGTGGCAGCTATGGAGTCAGTAAACATCTCTGCACGCGAAGGTTTCGTCATCGCAACTCCTATCACTACCTGCTCTGCTACGGAGGCAGACGCTTTCCTCATGGAAGCTGAGTTGAGTACGCGACCGTGATGATCAATGACCACAGCTGCAAAACAATCGGAGTGGCCATACTGCGCCGCATTGACGAAAGCTACACTGTCCATGGACCTAGCCACAAAATCAAGGAGAGACTTGGCCCGTGCCTTTCATCGGTCAACATTGTACTGTGGATGAACGTTACGCGTGAAGGGTGCCACCTCGTACGTGCCCTTTATTGTCTGTGATAAGAAAATCTTCTGTTCCTCCCCTGCCATATGATGATATCCCAGCGACTGTAGGAGACACTGCCGAGCTCTCGTGGAGAAGTGTCGCACGACCTGAGCTAGTATTTGTGTCTCGGTCACCTCCATGAGGGTGTTGCGCATGCCCAAACTCATGAGCCTGTCCGTGCTGGTGCTGATAGGGAGGCCTAGTACCCTTTTGATGCTTTTACTCATTAAAGTGTTGAGTTTATCCTCCTCTCGTTTAGACCAATTTAGCCAGGATGCCACGTAATTAATGTGTCTCGTGAGGAATTCATAAAAGAGCCGAAGGAGATTGCTTTCCCTCAGCCCTCCCCTGCGGCTAGAAGGCCTCAATATTATTCTGAGCATATTTTCCGTTTTGGAGGTGATGCGAACCAAAACCTGCGAATTTCTGCCGTTGGATTCAAGAAGGAAGCCTAGCACCCGAATGCAATTGACTCTTGGAACCGACTGCCCATCCCATGTGGGTATAGTAATCTGCACCTGATCAAGCGGTGATTCGTTCCTTCTTCCGGGTTTATGTGGTCGAAATAGAAGCAACTCTGATTTAGGGGCAAATAGCTGAAGCTCTGTATCCTGCAGAAAACGTTCTGTAATTAAGAAAGTAGATTGGAGCACCTCCTCCACTTCAGCATCCGAACCACCCATGCACCAGACTGTAATGTCGTCGGCATATAAGGCATGGTTGGTATTGGCAACAGGGGCGAGGTGCTCCGAGAGGCCTTTCATGGCTATGTTGAACAAAAGGGGTGAAATTACCACTCCCTGCGGCGTGGCCCTCGCACCCAGAGTTGAGGACTTGGATTTTAGTTCGCCAATCTTTATGGTGGCTTTGCGTTCCCTGACGAAGGCGCAAACAAGGCGTGGAACTTGGGATCTAATCCCATGCGCTCTACCTCCTCCAGTATAAGCTGATTTGAAATTGTATCGAAGGCCTTGGCGAGATCAAGGGCCAATATTCCTCGAACATCTATTTTATTTATT
Organism: Rhipicephalus annulatus; assembly: GCA_013436015.1. Lineage (NCBI taxonomy): Eukaryota > Metazoa > Arthropoda > Arachnida > Ixodida > Ixodidae > Rhipicephalus > Rhipicephalus annulatus. Next base: position 90,597 of record WOVY01010566.1, read on the forward strand.
TCATTTATTTTGCAATACCCCTAAAGGCCCCCAGAGGGGTATTACATAGGGGAATGGACACATGAAACATATCTTTGTACGCTTATACAATGTAAAAACAAGATTATACAAAGTAATGAAAGCGAGCTAAATACAACAACGACAACAACAAAAACCAGATACTTTGGAAAAAAGAAAAATAAGTAGAGATAGAATATTGAATACTGTAAAAATAAATTAGGCCACTAACAAATGTGGTATACAAGGAAAAAAAACTAAAACGAAAGCATGATCTTAAGATACAAAAGTTTCCAATTAACACATAAATATTACAAATCAAGCATGTGAAATGGTCGTGAAAAACATTAACACACGATAACAAGAAAAGTAAACACTGATGTACATATGAAGACGCTTAATGACAGTACGCGCGGTGGATATCTAGTCAGAAATGTTGACTAAAAGTTCGTGAAACGTTGTGAAATCTGCTTGAGTGGCAATGTGGGATGGCAAGTTATTGCATGCCACTATCGTTCAGGGAATGAAGGAATTAGCATAATGAGCTGAACGACAAGTTATATGTTTTATCTTGAAGATATGGTCTGTGCGTGGAAAGATGACTGTTGGTGCTTCGAAGATGCGGTGAAGGTATGGGTGATGATAGAGTTTGTGGAGAAGCGAAAGGCGGGCAGCTTGTGCGGCGATGAGATAAGTCGTCAAGCTGAGCGCGAGTTTTTAGAGCTGAAATGCTAGTATAGGGTGAATATTCGCAAAAGATAAAATGGGCTACACGGTTTTGTAAAGATTTTATTTCTTGGGTTATGTAGATTTGTGAGGAATCTCAGATAGCTGATGCGTATTCGCTTTTAGGACGTTTTAATGTGATGTAGTCTAGTCTACGGAGATTATCAGGAGCATGCTTGAAGATTGCCCTTAAGTAGAGCCTAATGAGCGGTTAGCTGATGCCAAAGTCAGGCAGATGTGATGATACCACGTAAGGTAAGACTGTAAGTGAACACCTAGGTACTTATACGAACTTGTCAGTTGAATTATGCTATTACTGATTACATAGGATGTCGGAATGCGGTTCAGGCGTCTTGTAAATGATAACTGTGTTTTGGCTGTATTAAGAGTCATAAACCATGTTGAACACCATGTATTATTTGCGTTAAGATCAGCTTGAAAAATACCTTTGTCATTGTCACATGAAATTGTTCGATAAATTACACAGTCATCCGCGAAAAGTCTGATGTGAGAGGCCACGCAGTTAGGTAGGTCATAAATATAGATTAGGAAAATTAAAGGGCCAAGAACGCTGCCCTGCGGGACACCGGAGGTTACGTTGGTGGATGAGAGAGTGCTGTTGTTAACAGATGTGTATTGTGATCTAGATGAGAGTAAATTTTTAGTACATCCAATAACAGTTGGGTGTATATTCAGGTTCAATAGTTTTACTATTAGTCTATAGGGAGGAACACGATCGAAAGCTTTCGAGATATCGAGGAAGATGGCATCAACTTGAAATCCTACGTCTAGATATGAATGAATGTGATGTAAAAAGCCGGCTAACTGCGTTTCGCATATAACCCCAACGAAAGCCATGTTGGTATTCAAAAATAATGTCGTTGTCTTCTAAGTAGTTAATGATTTCAGTGTATAATACGTGTTCAAGTAATTTGCAACATCTCGGGTGTATCGGTTTATAATTCGCCTCTTAATCAGCAGCATCACATCCTGGGCAGATAGACCTGGCCAGAAACTTACCATGTTGTACGGAAAGAGCTCTTTATTCTCAATATACCGAGATTACTCTGTTGTGTATCGCATGCTCCATCACCTCCCCCACGCAAGATGTGAGGGAAATGGATTGGAGGTTCTTCATGGCGAGTACCTTGTCCATATTAGGAATGATTTTTACCGAGGCGGTACGCCAGGCTTCAGGCACGCGACCTTCTGCCCATGGGATATTGCCCTCCTCGGTTAACTTAGCGATTGACTTTCCGTCGAGATTTCAGCAGCAACCTGTGTGTAACGCCGTCTGGACCAGGGGCTGAGCGACTATTGAGCGCATGAAGCACCTCTTCGATATCAAGGTTTGTAAAGGGCGAGTCGATTTCCTCTAGCGACCTTCCCTGGTAGACCTGGGTAATCCCCGTCCCCGGAGGGGCCAAGCGGAAGGTATCGTTCCGCCAATTCCTTGAGTAAAGTGTCGTCAGTGACTCCACTGCTCCGCTGTGCATTAACTTAGCAGTCGATTGCCAACCTCTGATTACTTTTAGAGTTCGTCTGATCGAGTAGTACCTTCAACAGGCTCGATTTACCTCCTGTGCGCTTCCGCCCATCTACTTTCAAGCAAACCTCGTTCTACTGCTGCCTAGAAAGCTCCTGACAATATTCTTCAATACTTTTATTGAGGAGAGCTATAGCGTTTGCGGAGCCTCCTATTTAGCTTTTTAGTGCGCCATCTCTTAACCGGCGATTTTTAGCCTCCAATAAATGCGCAAGGCGCGAGTCCATCGTATTCACTTGTAAGTCGGTTAGGACAGCCTTGGTGGCGAGTCGCTCATCCTCCGCGAGTCGAGAAAAGAGTTCTTCTAACGTGGCATATTCGGTCTCATCAGCTTTTCGGCGCTTTCTGAACTCCTCTCAGTCCGTCACTCTGCACTCTTTAGGTGGAGCCGCCCGGGTTTCCTGCGTGACTGTGAGGATGAAGTGATCACTACGCAGGCGTTCTCGCAAGTCAACCCACTCAACTTTCCCGCATTTCTGATGAATGCCAGATCCGGAGTGGTGTCTCTTGAAACGGAATTGCCCAACCGAGTTGAGACAGAGGGTCCGTGACCAGAACCAAGAAACAGTTCTTCGTAGCTTTAACAAGGCTTTTGCCTTTTACAGTGGCCTTTGGATAACATCAAGCTGGGTGAGGTGCGTTAATGTCACCGATAGCTACGAGCCGTGACTTGCCTGCAAAAGTATCCACCTTTGCGACCACCGAGCAGAACGCCTGCTCGTGATTTTCGAGGGCTGCTGTAAACATTATGTAAAAAGATGCTGCACCTTAAACCAATCATTTAGAATAATTTCAACCAGCTGAGCCTCCAAAGTAGAGTTGCGGAGCGCAAGCGTGTGCTCTAAAAACGCGCATTTGTTCGAAACCAAGACAGCCAGACCAAGTTTATCCTCCCCTCTAAACGATATAGATCGATAGCCGGGCTAGGCAACCGCTGCGTCAATAGTTTCTTGTAAAGCAATCACATCGGCTGAACCGCCAATGAAGCAATGTACTGCTGGAGGGAGGCCTTACGCTTCCTGAACCGCACGCAGTTCCACTGCCAAAAGACGAACTCAGTTGCGTTGGGAGCCATGGCTACTGCTACTAGTTTGCCGACTTAACAGCACGTCCGTATTGACGGGAGCCTGATTCATTGGCGTATCTAGGCGCGCAGAAGAACAAGTGAAACAGGCTTCACCGGGACAAGAGAGTTCCCGCTTGGAGTGAGTCCGCTTTCGATCATGGCAGCTTTATATGCTCCGAGGTCAAAGCATTGCGCCTGCTGTGCTACCGCCATTTGTAGATCTTTTATTGCTCCCAAGACGTCCAAGTCGGAAGCCGCCGCTATCCTCTCCTTCCGTACCTATCTTTCTCTTAGCCGGCCGCGGCTCTACTGACGAAGGCCGCACTGGGGCCTGTGCTGTATTTTTGATAGCTTCAAACTCGACCCTCGCCTGCTGAAGCTGTGCTTTTAAGCTAGCATTCTTGTGAAGTAAGTATGCAATTTTAGGGTGTTTTTGTTTTTTGCTCTGACAGTGTCACGTGCGTTACCTGTGCTGGCTGCTGCACCGGGCTTGGCTTGGCACGATCCGCCCAGGTATTCGGAGCTTCTTGGAAGCGTAGCCTAGAGTGGGAGCGCCCCATGAAGTGGGCGCGCCTCTTGGAGCGAGAGCGTCCTCTTGAGCGGCTACGACTCTTCTCAACAGCTTGCGAGGGAGAGTGCATCCTCGAGGTTGGTGCCAGGCTCGAATTCCGTGACGTCAGACCCTCTTGATGCTGCCTGCGTTTCTTCTCGGCCTTTCTACGCCGTCTTTGTCGCCTTACCAAGTAGAGGACTTGAAACCGATGCTGGCAGGACTTGTCGGCCGTTAGATCTGCCCCCCCCCGCACAAGGGACATGTCAGCTGGCATTAGTGATCATTCGTGGAATCGTTGACAGCACCCACGCGGTACACTTTCTTCGTCGGTGTCGGGCAGACACCGGCACGATGGCCGAGAGCTCCACATCCATAAGAAACGTCTATCTGTCTCCTGTACAAAGTACACCGTAGCATGCTCGAACCACTCATAACAGAGTTGGGTACCTTGAGACCACTGAAGAGAACGACGACGATAGTCGTTTCCTTGATGCGATGCACCTCAAGGATTTAGTGTTGCGCTGGTTGACGATCATCGCCGCCAACTGTCGCTCATCGATGTCCACGTCGACGCCTCGCATGACATCTCTACAGGTATCGTCAGAAGCGGCCGTGTAGGCCGAAACATGATACTCAGTCGCGCCAAGGCGTACTGAGTCGCAGTGCCGTGTTGGCGCCCGCGTTGCGGGACGCTGGCGGAGAGACCACAATGATATTCCGAGTTATGTTCGGGCAGACTGATATCTTGCAGTGTTTATTCCGGGGGCAGTTTTGCTGCCGTCTCCAGGGCTTGGGCTAGACGAATCAGGCTAACCTTCTTGAGATCCAGGGCTCCTTTCGGTCAGACTATGACTCGAATATGGCTCCTCGGCAATCAGGGAAGCCTCGATGCAGCTGCAAGACATCAAACGACACCATGCGCGGTGGCCGTGCGATGGCCAGCCGTTCCTCCACTTTGAAAAGAAGCAGACGCCTAATGTCAGGGGTGACCACTTATTCTTGCCTAAAGCAGTCGGCCACCCAGGCGCGTTAGCGTCTTCTTGAGAAATAACTTCCCCGTCCATCACCATCACCTCTGGCATTATGCCGTTTCGTCGACACGGGCGGAAGCCAGGCCGAAGAAAAAGTCTTTAAAAGGGCGAAAAATGGGCCTACCAGGTCTAAAATAGGCTCAGTAGAATCCTCTTGATGACATCTGTCGAAGGGTGTACCATTCCGGAGGATTGAACCAATACTCTGACAGCAATCATTCGAAGAGGATGGAGACGCCGCAGTGTCTTTCGCCGACGCAAAAGCTAAGAAAAACACGTTCGCTTTGCACTGGACGCTCGAAAGAGAATTCTGATGAACTGTGAAGCAGGTTTCCGCCGGTGCTCACGGAAAGAGTGGGAGCCAATCTGTTACGTTGGTGACCGCGCGCACTTTCAAATGCGAATGCACTTTCTAGTCGGGCTACGTCAGGCGTCTGTCGGGATCCGTCCACCACCCTCTCCCGTAGCAACAGCTGCGGGTGCGAGCGTGCCTAGCAAATGGAGCCCCCACCATGTCATGCTTCAGCGTCGGCAGCTGTCAGCAACAGCTGCGGGTGGCGTGCTTATCTTCGCCCCTACCACTGTACCCCTAGCAACCGCAGCATGCAAGTGGTGCGAGATAGTGTAGGAGGGCGTAGGCAAAGTACTTCGCCGCTCCTTCTCTCGCCATTCGATCTCTTTCTTTCTCCTCCCCACGCCCCTTTTCCTGTCTGCTCGCGCTTCACTCTAGACCGTTCGCCAGGCTGGGTGTCTTTCAAGAACACACGGAAAGGCGTGCTTGAGACGCTGCTCTTGAACGCCAAAGGCTAACCAAGAAGCGCTGTTTTGTTCACTTCATAGTATTTTTAACCATGCACGCTAGTTACTTGAAGACAGAAAAATTGGCAGATCTCACGTACAGTGAGAATCGATGATATGCGAAGCACGAATGAGGAATGCATATGTCACTTTAAAGTAAGCACAACGTTACGAGGGGGAGAAAATGGGTCACTTCCGTGTCATCATTATCAAGTTTAGATGTGTTTACCTTCGTCGTCTATTCACGTGACGTAAAAGCAGATTTAGTATATGTGGCACTAGCGAAACGGCCGTGAGCACACTATGAGCGTGGTATGTTGTCATGTTCTTACATGACACGCGTGTCAGAATTATTATGTTTGCAACAGTCATATATTTTGTCCTCCATTGACGTCCCGCAACACCAAATTTGGTACATGTGGAACTAGCAAAACGGCCGCGAGCGCATCATGAAGGGCCCAATGTACTCCAATGTAGCGTTGACGCACACGTACGCTGGGCACAGCGACAGTACGTTAGCAAAAACACTAGCGCTCTGTAGCCTGAAGCCAGGTGCGACCAGCGCCTATCGGCGTGGCCCGACGGAAACCGGCGCTAAATGCGACATATTGCTTTTCGCGCCTATGCGTTGCCCAGACAACAATGCGTAACCCTCTTTTAGTGACGGAGGGATGCCGGACGCGCTGAAACGCGCATGCGTCAAAGCAACGCAGCGCGGCGCGTGCCTGCGAGTATATGGCATGACCGGTGCCTGGCATGGCAACGCGGGCGTGACCCGACGAAATGAACGCCGGTGAGATCGTACACCACGTCACGTCGAAATGTATTGGTGCCTTGACTGTCACATGTAGTCATGTACTCGGATGACACGAATCTCATGATTATCATGTATGTACCAGTCACATACCTTCGTCATCGATGGGCGTCATGTACTACCAAATTCGGTATATGTGAAGCTAAGCGAAACTGCCGCGAGCGCATCATAAGTGTAGCATGTAATCATGTTGTTACATGACACGCATCTCTTGTTTGTCAAGGTTTGCATCAGTATCAGACCTTCGTCATTCATTCGTGTCCCGTAATACCAAATTTGGTATAACTGAAGCTAGCGAAGCGACCGCCAGTGCATCATGAGCGTGGCATGTAGCCAGGTTGTTACATGACACGCATGTCTTGATTATTATGTCTAGATGCGTCATTTACCTATGTCGTCCTTTCGCGTCGCGTAATACGAAGTTTGGTATATGTGACGTTAGCGAAACGGCCGCGAGCGCATCATGAGCGTGACATGTAGTCATGTTGTTATACGACACGCATGTCATGATTTTCATGCTAGGGTCTGTCGCTTGTGTTCGGCGTGCAATCATGCAATACCATATCAGTTTTGCAACATGCCATGCTTGCGAAACCACCACCAGAACTGCAGGATCATGAAATATAAATCACGACATTCATGGCATACATTTTATGATCTTCCTGTTATGACTAGTCATGTATGTTCTTCATACAGTAATGCTATGTCATACCAAGTTTGGTACCGATGCCATTATCGCCATGAGAGCTAAAAGTCATAAGCGGCTAGATAGATAGATAGATAGATAGATAGATAGATAGATAGATAGATACGCTCAAAGTCGGCGAAGTTCGCTAAGAAACGCTTCGCTTTAAAAAACGCCACGTGCAGTAAACAGCGCTATTGGCTGCATGGAGTAAGGAAAAAAAAGAAAACGTTATTCTTCCAACGCTGGGTTCAGAGGACGCTGCTCTCGACGGAGCGAGTGTACGCGCGTCGTGTCGTCTTCGGTTTCAACGCATGTTCTGCAGCGGAAGTCACCTAGAAGCCCACAAGACTTTGGTACCCGCGTATTCAGCTTGTCATCAGGAATCGCCCGGCACCAAGTTCCAGGTGGGAACTTGAATTTTGACACCTTTATCGACGTATTTTTGTCATTACGCTGGCTGGAGAGCTACGCCTAACGGCTGCCAAGCCACCGGCAGCGCAGCTGCCAGAGACGCTGCTGCCTAGGCCTGCCTAGCTCTGCGGGCACCAAGAAACGCCGGTCGGCGCGTTTGACGCGTCCGACTTTCTGAGAAGAAATGGAGGTCGCTGTGGAGGGAAAACCCATTTCCCGTGAAGAATTCTAAGAAAGTTCAGGATGGAGCACCGTAGGATCAACGAAGTTGACCCGCGGGCAATCTATAGAACCCAGTGCGGATTCTCAACGAGGGGATAACAGCAAGAAACAGCGTGAGCAATGCCTGAGTCAATTAACAAGATTAAGCCGGATGCCTCCATTGTCCCGAAGCGACTACAAGATCATCATCCGACCTAGAGGTGTCCTTCGACTTGCCGATCATGGAGCCGCCTACTGGTGACTAGCATTTACCCCGCCGCTGAATTTCCGAGAGACGCCCAAGATGAGGACACAATATGCCCAAATTTCCAGCAAAATATCGTCGTTGTGAGCACACCCATTGAGGCGCATGCTGATAGATACCAGAAAATTTCTCGTATTGCGGTCGGCATCAAGACGTACGATACTAGCGCATATGAAGCAGCACCAGACGGTACGTCAAAAGGCGTGATACGTGATATCCCGTTGGAAGATACCGCCCGAGATGCTACGGCTAATGTGAGTACGACGAAGAACGCCACAGCCATCGCTGCGAAACGCCTAAGCAACACAATGACGATGATCGTATTGTTCGCTGGTCTTCACGTGCCAAAATACGTTAGATACGGTGGAGCAATGTTGAGGTGCTCCCTTTACCGCAAGCAGATAGAGACGTGTTACCAATGCGGTCGCCTGGGGCACTGCGCAGATGTATGCCCAAACTCGAAAGGCCACGTGTGCCGTGGCTGTGGTACGACCAACCCCCCGCAAGATCACCAAAGCAAGCCCACTTGTCAACTATGCGGCAACGACCACCAGACGGCCGAGAAGGCGTACAGGACACGTTACAAGACGCCGTACCTGGTGAAACGTCGGCGATGGGAGCGACAACAACAACAATATGAAGACTACCCATCGAAGCCAACGCCTTTCGACAACAGCCTCCACCAGCGAGACACTACCCCTACCCGGAAAGAAAGCCTGGTCGAGATCTTGGTCGCGGTCTCGGTCGCGGTCTCGCCCCCGGCCCCGCCCCCGGCCCACTCCCGGCCCCACTCCCGGCCCCACTCTCGGCCCCACTCTCGGCCCCACTCCCGGTCGCAGTCAGCATCTCGGAGCCGTACACCTGGACCTGACGCAACCTTCAAGGTGGGCTGGGTAGACGTAGTCAAGGGGGCGCGCTCGGGGTCTGAGGAGGCCGCTTCTCAAGGCAAACTTGATAAATTAGAGGCTGAAATAACACAGCTAAAGCAGACGTTACCACAGTGTAGCCAGAAAATAACAGCTTTAGGCGAGGAAAACAGGACCCTCAAGGAGGAGAGACATCACTATAAAAAACAAAACTTTCTCCATCAGTAGTACCACCGCTCTCAGCTGTTACACCCAGTGAATAAATGGAGGAAGGTACACACCACCACCTCCCAAGCGCCGAGCCGAAACCCAGGACAATGAAGACAAACCCACACGCGTGACACCTGAGAATAAAGTCCTGAAGGCAGTTCAGCAATCAGTCAAAGAATTGAATGAGTGGATGAGCAACGCATCCCGACTGATCTCAGCTCTTACTGACCGCGTAGAGACTATAGCTAAAATTACCGAGCAACACAACGAACACCTATAACAGCGACTCATCGCTGTGGAGGCTAGATCACCCCTCTGCCACCTAGCGGACTGGACCCCATAGCGACTGTAAAGCAACCTTCCTCGTCGGCATTCAGTGTGATACAGCCGGCAACATTCCTGCCCCCTGCGTCTCATCATAGCTAGAAATCACGCCTACACAATTTGGTAATGAAATTGTAGAAGCTACGCGAATAAGGTAGGTAGGTGATCCACTTTATTGATTCACGAAGGAATCATTTCAGGGGGGGGGGGTGGTAGGGGAAGTAGAATCAGGATGACGACGAGCCCTCGGGCCACTCTAGGTGGCCGGACACTGCTGTGCTTCGGCGACCCTTCTGGCCCAGCTCACTGTCCGGAGCTGTAAACCCGGTTGCGAGCTGCACAGAGCATCCTCCCATCGCTCCTGGTGTTCTGACTCTTGCCACGGAGGCTTGGGTTTGTTTGGACAATTCAGAAATATGTGCTGGAAGTTGGCTCTGGTGCTAGGACATAAGTTGCAATGAGGCGAGGTTTCGCCAGGTTTAAAAAGGAAGAGAAGAAAAGGAGTCGTCACGGTGGCCGGTTGATGTCTGCGCCACAAAGCCTGGTCACTTCTTGAGAGATTTATGTGGCGGGAAATATGTTAGGCGGGAATTTCAGTAAAATAGCGTGATATCGTGATAGCTGAGGAGTCGATCCCTGGCACCTCGAAGCGAAGGCAGGTCACTGTGAGCCCGGTTGGCGAGTGCTCGGGCCTGGGTGTGAGCGGCCGTGTTGCCTGGGTGTCCACAGTGCGCAGGGACCCAGAGGAGGGTGATGAGGCGATCAGGCGGAAGAGCTGATTCAAGAATTTCCGCAGCCGGAGAATGAATTCGGAAAGTGGCGAAATTACGAATTGCAGTTTTTGAATCGGAAAAAAATATACTCAGCGGAGGAGTGAACAATGGCTAAAGCAATTGCCGCCTCCTCTGCTTCCAGGGATTCTGTCGAATTCGGAAGGGGCACACTAGCGACCAGTTTTTGAAATCCATCTACGACGGCTACCGCGAAAGCTCGATGATCTACTTATTCGGCCGCGTCTGCATAGACTGCGAGAGAATTAGGAGGAAAGTGCTTCTGAAGGGACTTGGCTCGAGCTTCCCATCGCGCCCGAATAATTTCTGGGTGAGTATTTTTGGGGAGTGGCGGGGTTAATAGGTTGCTGCTAACAGTGACGGGAACTGCATGCTTTGCCGTGGTGTGACCAGGAACGTTGATTCCAAGTCGGCGCAGGGGTATTTTCTGTGAGTGATAGTCTTCGATATTGGCTGAAAAGATGCGCCTCTACAAGCTCTCGCAGAGTGTTGTGCACCCCAAGTTGAAAAAGTTTATCCGTGGCTGTTGACTTAGGGAGATGGAGCGCAGTTTTATAGGCATTACGAAGGAGTCTGTTAAGTTGCTCGATCTCCGTAAGTGAGAGATAGAGGTAGGGGATAGAATAGGTAATTCTGTATAGGCAAAAGGCCTGTATGAGGCGGCGTGTGTCTGCTTCCCTCATGACGCGATGACGATTGGATATGCGCTTAATGAGGGAAGCTGTATTATGAACTGAGGTGCGGATTAACTTTATGGTGTCAGCGTTCGAACCATTGTCTGAAATATTAAGGCCTAAAATATTGATTTTATTGACCCTGCAAATAGGGGTGTCATCAAGCATGACTTGACTGTGACATGTATCTTGCTTTTTAAAGTCAATTACTAGAAGTTCCAATTTAGCCGCCGAGCAGGTGAGCCCAATATTGCCGGCGTGTTTAACAACAATGTCAGCGGCCAACTGAAGCTTCGATTTGATTTCGCCATGGTTGCCAGTATTGACACAGATGTTATGTCATCCGCGTACAAGGAGTGATTGATGCAAGAAAGTTTGGCAAGTTCCCGCGCCAGCGGTATGAGAGTAACGTTAAAAAGGAACGGGGACAAAACCGATCCCTGGGGCGTTCCCTTGCTACCTAGCGTGAAGGGATCGCTTTTGAAAGTGCCCAACTGTAGGCAGACGGACCTATTGCTGAGAAAGGCAGAGACATACCTGTGCGTGAGAGAGCCTACGTTTAGTTCACTAAGAAATTGTAAAATCGAGGAGTGATAAACATTATCAAAAGCTTTAGTCAGGTCCAATGCAAGGATGGCTCTGGTTATGTGTGGAAAAGTAGGATTTAGCACGTCCTCCTTAAGCTGCAGCATGACATCCTGAGTGGAGAGTTCCGCTCGGAAGCCGCACATGGTGGAGGGAAAGTTTTTCTTGTTCCTTGTAGCGATTAAGACGATGGAGAATTACATGCTCCATCAGTTTTCCTGTGCATGAGGTAAGAGAGATCGGTCTCAAATTAAGGTCTAAAGGCTTAATATGTTTGGGTATGAAAGTCACCTTAGCTGAGTTCCATTCCTGGGGCAGCGTGCCCTACTCCCATTGTTGATTTATGTAATCGGTAAGAGCTGCCACTGACTTGGAGTCTAAATTTTGGAGTGTCCTATTAGTAATTCCGTCTAGTCCTGGAGCAGATGGGGTGCGAAGTTTGCTTAGGGCAGCCCGAACTTCCGCCTCTGCAATTGGTGCATCCAAGTCTGCATTGGGAGCTCCACTGTAGGTAGGTAATGATTCTCGGCTTGGGCCAGAGAATTACGTAATTTTAAGAGCAGTTTCAACGTCTTGCCCTTGTTTTTCCACTTCAAACAAGAGTTTCGTAATTCGCTTATTACTTTCACATCGCGAGGAGCATGGGTGTAACATATGGCGAAGCAGGGACCAAGAGTTCTTCATTTGTAGAGTACCTTCGAGTCGGTTACATATGTGGTTCCATTGCTGCGATGAAAGTTCGGCCGCGTGTTCAGTTACAAGCTGGAGTGTTTGTGACATTTTGCGTTTTAGTTTGCGATTATATTTTTGCTTGAGCCATCGTTTCTCCAAGCTCTGATAGGCCTTCCATAGGTGGAGTAGCCTGCTGTCTACTGGATCACAGATATGTGCTGCTGGGGCTACTTTTTCGCTAAGAGCTACATCCTGGTTATGCTGAGACGCCCTGTCTTTGTAGTCTTGAATTTCTTGTTTCGGGTTTTGGTCTCGGATTTCGCAAAATTTGTCCCAGTCAACAATTGGCTTTGAATGAAACTGTGGATGAAAATTGGCATGGGACAGTGTAATTGTTGGGATGTAATGATCACTGCCGAGGTTGACCCCACTGTGTGTCCAGTTAGCTTGTCGCACATTTTTAGTGAAAGTAAGGTCAAGGGTGGTATCTCTGCACACACTGTTGCCAATTCGTGTTGGTAGCATACAGTCAGTGACTAGAGTGAACCTGTTTCGCTGAATGTATTGAAAAAGGTTGGTGCCCTTCCGATTGTTTCTCCTGTAACCCCAATCTACGTGCGGGGCATTAAAGTCACCCGATACAACTATGGGAGCAGAGTTTGTTATTTGGATGGCCCTGTCGATTGCTTCAAAAACAGCAGTGAGGCCATCTCTAGGATGAGAATAAATATTCAAAATAAAGTATGTGCCTTGTCTTGTACGACGTGGGAGAAGTTCAAGAAGAAGGCAGTCACTGTAAAGATCAGAAAGATCATGCGCTATAAACGAGATATTCCTCTGTATATATGTGGTAGCCCATGGGTAGGTGGTAAAAAACAATTATTTCAGAAAAAGTCTACTAGAGAGTGCCGACGTGGCCCATCCGCGTGCTAGAGTGGCCAGACCCTATTCCAGGACGCCAGTGGAGCTGGAAGCTGCCCATGCGCGCTCAACCAAGGAACGTTGCGCAGCCAAGGTAGAGCAGCCGAGCAGGTGCTCCTCCCAAGCCTCTCTAGTTGGGATAGGAAAAGGGGATGAAAAAAGGACGGGATTAACTGGGCACGATGCTACGACGTGATATGTGTCGGCGAGGACATGACAGGTCGAGCAGGCGCCATTTATTTCCGGCAAAAAGTGCCTGGCGACCACCGGACTGATAAAGGTGTTCGTCTGCAGGCGGCGTAGCAGTCGTACGTCCGCTTTCTCCTAACCGCGAGCGGGGTCCGAGTAGAGGCGGCGCGAAGACCGGTAATAAGCCGAAACTTCTCGAAAGCGCGTCAGGTTGGTGTTGCCAGATTCCGTCTCGGGACATGGAGGCGCAACGGCCCGGACAGGAGAAACGCGGGCAGCGGCATTTGCCGCCTCGTTCCCGGGTAGGCCCGAGTGGCCTGGGGTCCAGACTATACGAGTGGGATGAGGGTTGAAGCACCAAGAGGCTGCCTGTAGTAGGCTAGCCGGCAGCGGGGCAATGGAACCCGGAAGGTACTGAGAACAGGCCGAGCGCGAGTTCGTCAGGATGGTGCGTGGGGCAGGGTGAGAAGCGGCCAAAGCTATGGCAACCTCTTCAGCGTGCGTTACTGTGTCTGCTCGAAAGGAGAGGCCATCGACGTGTTCGCCCTCTGTAATCACGGCCGCCGTGAAGTGACCCGAGGGGGAGGGACCCGAGACGTCCACGTAGAAAACACCAGGACGATCGGAGTGTCGCGTATGAAGGGCCGCGGCGCGTGCCGGTCTACGGCCAGGATGGAGGTCAAGGTTCATATTACGGGGTAGAGGTTCCACCCATAGCTTTTGACGCCAGAGATCTGGTACTGGCTGCAGAGGGTCTTGGTCAGACATCGGGTTAAGGCTAAATCTGTGTAGAAGACGGCGCCCTGAAGGCGTCTGCGACAGTCGATTGATTTGGTTAAAGCGATGAGCTTCGCGCATCTCTGCAAAGGTGTTGTGTACCCCTAGAGCCGCGAATCGGCTGTTGGAAGTTGCAATAGGTAGGTCCAGAGCGCATTTTATACTGAACGAAGAAGGACGTCCGGCTGGTGCTCGTGTCGACAACGCAGGCGAAGATAAGGCAAGGCGTAGAGGACGCGACTGGTCACAAACGCTTGGGCCAATCGAAGGGACTGAGACCCGCGGAGGCCGCCGCGCTTGGTAGACACTCGCCGTATCATGTGGCTCACCTGTTCGCTGGTGCGTCTGAGGCCTGCTATTGTGCCCTTGGGATCCAAGGACGATGTATGGTGAAGGCCAAGAACTCGAATAATTTGCACTGACGGGACGGGCCCGGACTGAAGAAAAATTTGAGGCGGTGGTAGCGGAGAGACTGAAAGAAGAGCCGATTCAGCTGGAGAGCACTCCAGGCCGCAATAAACAGCGTAGGTGTCCACCAGAAGGGCACCCTTTTGCAGGCGTTCTTCGATTTGCGCTAAAGAGCCGCTGTTGGTCCAGAGTGTGATATCGTCCGCATATAGTGCGTGTTGTATTCCCTCGACTTCGCTTAGAAGAGAGGGGAGCTTCATCATCGCCAGGTTAAAAAGCAGAGGAAACAGGACTGCCCCCTTGAGGTGTACCCCGCGTGCCTAATAAGTACGGGCCGTGTTCGGTAGAATTAAGCCAAATGAAGGCGGTGCGATATGATAGAAAGGCGCGAATGTAGTTGAAAGTCTTCTGCCCGCAGTTTGTGGTAGACAGGTTAGCGAATATAGTGCTTTGTTTGACGTTGTCGAACGCACCGCGGAGATCGAGAGCGAGCACGGCTTTATCGTTATGGCGCATAGTAGTCGGCTCTATGATATCGTGTTGAAGCTGGAGCAGGACGTCCTGCGCCGACAGATGCGAGCGAAAGCCGAGCATCGTGTCGGCAAAGGTCCTCCTGGCTTCCAAGTAGGCGGAAAGGCGTTCGCGAACCATGGTTTCCATGAGTTTGCCTGCGCAAGACGTAAGTGAGATGGGTCTCAGTGCCTCGATACTAACGTACTTTATCGATTTGGGTATGAATGTCACGACCGATGTGGTCCATTCCGTTGGAAGTGGAGAGCCGTCCCATATCAAATTTATAAGGTGGAGTAGTGAGAGGTGTGCTTGGTCGGGAAGATTTGCCAGGAGCGATACTGTGATTCCGTCGCGTCCGGGGGCCGTGCCCCGTCGCATTTTCGTGAGTGCAAATCGTAAATCAGAAAGCGTGTTTGGGGCGTCGAGGTCTATTATAGGGGCGCCGGAATACGTATATGCTGGGTCTGCGGGATCAATTGTGCGGCAGATGTAGCGGTCACAAAGTTCTCGCGCGAGTTGATCTGTAGTGCCCTGAAAGGCATGCAGAGCATGGTGGAGCTGGCGTTGCGTTTCTCCCCTGGTGGTGGAGGGATCGAGAAGGCTTCGAAAGAGTCGCCACGCGCTCTTAGAGCTCATCTGGTTTGCAGCCTTCGATCAGGTGTCTGCCCAGTTAGCATCGGAAAGTTGTGCAGAGTATGCAGCCACCTCTACAGTGAGCGCCTCAATGCGAGCGCGAAGTGTCTGATTAAGTTTGTGGCGTTTCCAGCGCCTTACGAGCCCGCGGCGAGCATGCCAAAGATGTAGGAGGTGTGCATCGATTGCAGGAGTTAAATTAGAGGCTTCAAGAGTACGAGTGTTAGCTTGTTTCTTATGGAGGGCGTATGATGCCCACGCTTCATATTCGGTCGAGGAGAGGACGGCGGGGAATGGTTGCATTCTGAACTGAGTCCAATCGGTGAGACAGGCTTGGCCCCAGTGTTGGCGCATTTTCTGCCACGGTGTGTACGAAATGCGGAGTAAAAAGTGATCGCTGCCTAGGGTTTCACCTAAATTTTCCCATGTAGCATCGCGGATGTGACAGGTGAGGGAGAGGTCGGGGCATGTGTCTCGCGTGACCGAGTTGTGGGAACGTGTGGGTTGCGCCGGATCGGTAAGAAGCGAGAGACTCAGCGAGGAAATGAGCTCCTTGAGCTCTCTGCCCCGGGCCTTCTCGTAGTGTTAACCCCAGTGAGGGCTGGGGGCACTAAAGTCCCCGACAATCACCAGTGGATGTCGGGCCGCTATACGCAGCGCCCGATAGAAGAGATGCGCAAACGAAGCCCTCGCAAGGCGAGGGGGACAGTACACGTTTAAGATATGTATTGATGGTTGGCCCCTCCGCTGAGACAGCACTGACATCATGCAGTAGTTGTAAGGAAGATCCAGATCGAGTTCAATCTGTATCGCCGTTTAAGCTTTATGCACGAGGAGGCATGTGGTGGTGCCGCCTACATAGGAGCAGTATCCAGAAAGGGATGAAGCAGGGCCAGATTCTTGGAGCGCCAAGACGGCCGGCTGAGAGCCAAGTGAGCTAAGGAAAAGGGAAAGATGTGAACGCTTTCGCCTGTTCCCGAAGCCTCCAGGGTTCCACTGTATGACCTCGGATTTAGACGCAATGTTTGAACGGGACACACGATTGGTAGCCATCGTGACTGTCTTAGGTTTTATATTTGGTCCTACATGTCCCGCTCGGAATCCTCAGAGGCAGGGAGGGGCACGGAGGCCGGATTGTCCGACGGCGGGGTGGTGGTAGCCACCTTACGACGATGCCGTGGAGCTGCACCTTCACTGCTCACCGAGCAGGAGCGGCAACGCGATGCCTTGGGTTGAAACTGGGTGATTGCTCAGGCTTGAATAGCCTGGGTAACCTCTACTGCTATTCCTTGGACAGAGAAGCTGGTGAGGAGGTTATTAATCGAAGCTTCGACGCACGTAAGGCGTTCCTCCATGCGCAGGGCGCGCTCCTCGCTGGGGAGAGTTTGGTTAGCGGGCAAGAGAACTTGAGGTGCTCCAGGAGCCTCAAGAGCTTCTGGAGTAGATGCGGCACCGGTTCTGAGTGCTGGAGTACACATGGCTGCTTGAACCAGCGGTTTAATGGGAGTGGACTTAGCGCGAAGACTAAGCTTGGACGTAGCTGGCGTAGCCGCCTGGACAGAGGAGGCAATACCGGATGGCCTTGCAGTACACTGTTGTTTGGGTTGATGTCGCTTATTTAAGAGTTAGAGTTGTTTCGTTAAAAGAGAATTTTGCTTTTGAAATGCCACACCTTGCTGGCGAAGGGCCGCAAGTTCGGGAGAAGGAGGATCGACAGAAGGGGGTGAGAGAGGCTTAGAAGCAGCATTTCCTGCCCATTTGCTCACCTGAGGTACCGCCGCTGGTGCTTCGACCGGTGGGAATGCCTCAGTGTAGGCGTCGAGTGGTGGAGCCGACTGATGCAGGTTGGTGCCGCTGTCTGGTTGTGACGAATATGAGGTGGTCCCTCGAGGAGATGTTGAGGGCTGCTTGCGTTTCCTATATTTTGCCGTGCAGCCACTGGTCCCAGTCTCATGGGCGCCGTGGCAGAGGGGGCACTTGGGGTGGCAGTCGTGGGCATTGAGACCTGCAGGTGCGGAAGTTCCACATTTGGCACACTGGGTTGGAGCAGGGTGAGGACACTGAGGTGGTCGATGACCGATGGTACCGCACTTGGTGCAAACAGGGACTGTTTTTTTGTAGGCGCGGATATACGTCGCAACGCAGTGGTAGAAGAGGAAGTGGGGTAACTTCGTGCCCTCGAAAGTCACCACTGCTGCCGCGGAATCTCCGAGTTTGCGGACCCAGAGGATAGTACCTCGGGGCCAATGCAGTTCTGACTTTATCTTCACCGGGCTTTCAGCAGGGTTTATGTTGATGACGCCCTTGCATGTATCCCCTGGTGCCTTGGCGTGGCCTCAAACGGGCAGCTGCTGATCCCCCACTTGCAGCTGGAAGTCCCCGAGGAGTCGCTGTGCCATAGGCAAAATGGTGGCGCTACAGACCAAGATGTTTTGTTCCCAGATCGGCCACACTTGAATTTGCGTGGTAGTCCGGTCGCCGAGGTAGCTGCGGATGGCGTCGCCCGCGCGATCGGCCGGGACGAATGTGCGTAGCTCGCTGGGAACGCGAAGTTTTACTACTACGATGTAATCATCGCGAGAGAGGCGAGGAGTCTGACGCGGACGCCACTTGCGTTGTTTCGCTGGCTGCGAGGACGGAGCAGAGGTAGGCGCACCGCCCCGCCGCGGTGGTCTAGTGGCTAAGGTACTCGGCTGCTGACCCGCAGGTCGCGGGTTCGAATCCCGGCTGCGGCGGCTGCATTTCCGATGGAGGCGGAAATGTTGTAGGCCCGTGTACTCAGATTTGGGTGCACGTTAAAGAACCCCAGGTGGTCAAAATTTCCGGAGTCCTCCACTACGGCGTCTCTCATAATCAAATGGTGGTTTTGGGACGTTAAACCCCACAAATCAATCAATCAGAGGTAGGCGCACCACCGGAGGGATGGCGCGCCGGCGTTCCTTGCAAGGCTGGGAAATGGCGACCAGCTGTGGAGTCTCGTTGTAGTTGAGACGCAGACTTCGATTTCGCTTGCTTGCGTTGCTGCAGTCTCACCATGTCGTCGAGGTAATCATCTTCTGATGGCATTGTGTTTACGGAGGATGAAATCTTCATGGACAGTACTTGGCATGAGGTAGGATCACAGCCCGTAACCACGTTAGCGGCCGCCACCGCCGGGCTGAGAGCCCTTAGGCCGCGTTCACACTGAGCATTCCGGCCGCCGAAAGTGCTCCGAATCCGGTTCGGCGGTGGCGAGATCCGCCGAAAAAACCCTCTCCGCGTCCATCGCTCTCGGACCAATTTTTGTGGTGTCTGCCGCCGAATCGGTCACCGCGGACCAATAGGAGCGCTAGTAAAGGAATTTCGAAAACGCCCAAGCCCTACTCACTTGTTATGCCGCAGTGCACGTGACTGAATGTTGAAACCAACGAGAGTTTAACCTACTCTGTGCCTACTTCGCCTCCGTATTTCGTGAAAGAGGTGACCGAGCTTGCTCTTGGCGTGACCGAGCTTGTTGCGGTCTCGCAGAGCAAAACGAACCCACCAACGCCGCTGGCGTCGGTGGTTTTTCTGCTCTTCGTGCATTGCAAGACAGCCACTTGCCAGCAAAGTAAGCAGTACTGTCTTTTATTGCTTCTTGCGTACGAGAATCGTCGAAGTATACACCACCGGATAGCGTAGTATCGTTTGCGAGCCGCGACAACAACCGGGTGACAGCGCATCGATCCCGCATTCGCCCCATAGTAGATGGCATATTCGGCGGAGCGGGGCGCATCCAATGCGAACGACGCTGCGTTTCGGCGGCAGGGGAATTTTGGTCGCTGTAGAAAGCGGATGTTTAAGTGTGAACTAGGCATTAGAGAGGCGGCGTTGTAGCGGGTAGTGAAGGACGTCCCTCAAGTTGTCAAAACTGGACCCACCTGGACGAAGGTGTTGCCTAGGTGATGCGGAGAACTTGGCGGTGACGTTAAATCCAAGTTTCAGGGGTACCAAGGTGGATGTCCGCAGAAATGGCAGAAAATCTACGGAGGCGATGTGGAGCGCGTGCGCCACCATCCAGCCCATGGGGAGCTAGGATACGAATGTACAGCCTGATAGCCGAGGAGTTTGCAAGCTTTTAAGGAATTCTGTATGGAGATGACATCAGGGGCCCGTGTAGACCGCTGTATATAAAGTGAGAGGTTGTCTCTCTAGTTTCTTAATCCACGGCAATTCCATTGCCATATGCAGAGCGAAGAAGGTGGAGATGAGGCAAGGGTGCAGGAGGGGGTTATGGCTGCGAAGGCGCTGGAGAGGGTTGAGATTGTGAGAGAGATTCGAGCCGAGCAACTAACATGTCTAGAATAGTCTCTATCTTATTGAAGCGTTCAGAAATTTGCGTAAAGCCTAAATCAACCTTTTGTTTGAGTTCCCGGTGTTCTTTCCGATTTTTTAGATGCGGAGCATCTTATACTCGCGCCTTGTAGTGCGCCGTCCGCGCCGTCCACACCGCTTCTCGAACATTCGACAGCTGACGCGCGCACATGCGCCGTCGCGCCGTCGCCCACTCTTCCACCATCTGTGCATCCCTTCCTCTTCTACACACCGCGCGCGCTTCACTCCTCCACCATCTGTGCACCCTTCCTCCTCTACACACCGCGTTCGACATCTACAATTCTCCTGATTCTCCAGTGGACGCGCATGTGGCGTCGCGCTTCGAGAACATTCAACAGCTGACAGTGCATGCGCCGTCGCGCTGTATATATACACAATGTCGGCACTCGGTCGCTCAGTTGCCGCTCGTCGGTTGGTTTGTACGGCGCGTCGACGTCCAAGGTCGCGGTGAAATGAATTCCAACGAATCCACAAACACAATGATCGACGTCCCTTCGACCAGCGCCGCCCTTTCGCATACGTGTGTACGTGTTCACTTATTTAACACCCCCTCCTACAACCACGTTAACCAATTTAGCCATCGACCCAAGTAAGTCGCAATTTAACACCCCATTTCACAACCACGTTAACCAATTTAGCCATCGGCCCAAGTAAGTCGCACTTTAACACCCCGTTAACCAATTATATGCTCCGCATCCTCCTCAGTGTTCCCCCGAGGGAAGCTGCGGGCAATTTTTTGACTTGTGCTTTTAAATCATGCTCCGATGACTCTGGTTGCTCTGTCCTTTTCTTTTTTGCTGGCTGTGGAGAGGAATGTATAATAACGGTCCCTGACTCGGCTGCCATATCAGGCTCTATGACAGAGGGGGAGATGGATAGTGGTGGAAAAGACGCGGGTGGGGCAGCTGCAAGTGTACCTAAGCGTTCCAGCACCAGAGCCAACTGTTGCTTTAACTCTTGATTCTCTCGCTTTAGACGTTCGATAGTCTCCTGAGTTTTAGAATTTTATTTAGCGTCAGAGAGCATACAACAGGAGCAGGAGGCTTGCTTTGCCCAGCTCACCTTTTCGGGTTTGGTGCTGAAGTCGTGGCTTTGTGATGCACTTCGTCGAGGGCTTTTGCCTTTGCTGCCACGGTTTTGTTCAGGACTCCTGCTTCTGCTGCTACGGTTTCGTCAAGGACTCTTTCTTCTGCAGCTACGATTTCTATCGTCGATGCTTGAAAAAAACTCCTTCTCCAGCTGGAACTCAGGCTGCTCCTGCTGGTGCTCTTGTTGCGGCCTTTGTCATGGCCGAGAAAGACGGCTGAAGCCACGCTGAAAGCGTTGCTCGCATGCCCTGTCACCCGTCTAGTGAGCGTCCCCACAGATGACGCACTGCGGGGTGCAGGGATAGTCCTCCGGGTGTTTCTGTTCGTATCTTGAGCAAGTGAGGTGATTTGACAAAGGACATACATCTCGTCAGTGGCCGACTTGTCTGCATGCAGTTTAGGCACGCTTCCACGTTCGGTCGAAAGTTGAAAACGGCGTAGAGGATGTCAAACATTTTGACTGACGGGGGAAGCTCCTCAGCGATGAAGTGAATGAGCTCTGAGCGTGAGGTACGCCCCATGTCCCTTGCTTGGACTATTGGTAGAAAGGGATTCGCCCAAGGTAATTCTTGAAGCATGTCCTCAGGTGATTCATCATTCCAAGCGCGGTAGATGATCCATGCCCGTGCCCCGTCCGGGGGAGCTATGTACGCGTGAAATCCCAGTTTTTTACCACGTAGCGTGAGTTCTCTTATTTTTGCATAGTTGGCAACTCGGTTGGCGCAAGAAGTGGACACGGTGAAAATATTCTTGGCCATATTGGGGCACACAAGATCTTCGTCGGCAACCACAGAGTGCAGTCAGTTGTTGGCGACTACAGCCGCTCGTAACTCTCAATCGTTGTATTGGGCCAGATCTACGCCCGCACTCGGACGAAAGACAATCTTGAAGTCATCGACTTGAAACCGTGGCAGTCGTTTTAAGCGAGGACGCGCCACAGCTGTGTCGTCGAGCTTTGAGGAAACGCTGGGCGGTGATTCCGTTTTGCGTGCTGGCGTTTCGGCAGCTGACGCCGCTTTCCTTGACTGTGTTCCTTCAGTTTCTTTTGACTGCTGTCAAGGTGAGCGTTGTCGGGCATTCGGGACTACACTCCATTCTTCTGGGTTGAATTCTGTGGCAGGTAAATTTGTGCCATTCACCTTGTATGCCATTGCGTTGCCGAATGAACTTGTGCACGTGCGTCGAAGCGCGAGCCCGACGCCGGTGCTGGTGGTGTTATGCCTAGTTCACACTGAAGCATCCGCTTTTTGCAGTGGCCGAAATTCTCCTGCCGCCGAAACAAAGCGTTGTTCGCACTGGATGCGCCCCACGCCGCCGCATTTGCCGAATATAGCCATAGCGCGCCATCTGCCGAGTGAACAATAAACTACGGGGCGAGCGCGGAACGGGTCAGCCGTTCCCCGGATGTTGTCAGCGGCTCGCAACACCAGTGTGCCCGTGACGAGCTCGATCTTTTCGTTTTGCGCGGTTAAACTGTTATCTTAAGCCGCTATGCTGTCAAAAGAGCAAGAAGCAGCACTGCTGCTAGCTCTTCTGGCAAGCAGCAGCCTTGCAATGCATGAAGAAGAGGAAAAAACGTCGCTGAAGCAACGACGACGCCAGCGACGTTGGTGGGTCCGGCCTGCTTTGCAGGAACGCGCCAACCTTGGTCAGGCCAACAAACTGCTACCTCTTCTACGAGATCGAGACGTGGAGTTTTACCGAGAGTGAGTTCAACTCTGATTACAACGTTCGCTTAGGTGCCCTTGGGTGCATAGGTGTTTTGTAGCACTTCAAGCAGTGCTATTTGTATCTCTGTAGATACATCAGGATGCCGCCACGTACTTTCGACACGCTGTTGCACCTTGTGAAACATCATATTGAAAAAAAGGACACCAACTTCCGGAAGGCAATCAGTCCCGAGCACCGACTTGCACAAACTTTAAGGTAAGGTTGCCTTATGAATCGTCCAGAGCATTCATTTGCTTAGTGTGGCTGTGAAATGTGAAGTAAGGAGCGAGCATTTCACACTTTTCGCGCAGTTAGATGCGGCTTGCTTGGTACACGCAATGTTTACTATAGATTTTTTATTACGTAGTGCCAAAGGGTCATTGTTTATGTACGTGCATGCATTTCATGGCATTCGGTTTGTCTCGCTAATTAACATTAAGAACTAGTCGTAACTGCAAAAAGCCACCCGGCGAAATGTCGTAAAGGGGGATGTTGTGAGTGACGTTTTTTTTTAATATGAGCATTTTCTCATTACTTAAATCCTGCACCATCATGAAAACGTGCGCTCTCCTTGCTTCTACATTTATTTCTTCTCAGATTCTTGGCTGCAGGGGAAACACTTCGTTGCTCATCTTTCAACTTTTTAAATGGTCGTTCGACAGCGTGCTATATTGTGTCGACAGTGTGCCAGGTGCTCTGGGATGTACTTGGTCCTATATACGTTGCCCGTCCATCAAGTGCAGGCGAGTGGCTACAGGTAAAATTTACGTTATAAATGCATGTTGCATACGTTGCACCTGGAACATTTGGCTTGCCTGTTCAACGTCTACCTTAATTTTTGCTGTACAAACATGCGTGTGTTATTCCCACAAAAGCCGTTATCGATATTTTCATTCCATCAGATTGCAAAAGAGTTTGAGGAACGCTGGAACATGCCCCACTGTGTGGGTGCAATTGATGGAAAACACATCGCCATCGAATGCCCTGCCAAATCGGGAAGTGAGGACTATAACTACAAACACTTCTTCAGTAAATCGATGCTTGCTGTGAGAGACGCCTGCTACAGGTACATGTTTATTTACTCTCGATGCAACAGAAAGTAGAAAGTGGCAGAATGTGCATGTAAATGCACGTAAAATTATGAAAAAGCAGTCCTGTAATTTTTAGCCTTTAAAAAGCTGGTGTTACATTTCAGGCTTTGTAGTTGCACGGCCACTGCAGGATGAAAAAGCTTCCAGCGGCCGTGGTATTTGCATGGACGGTCGCTATCTATTTGTTTTGGCCTCTGCATGTAAACAATCATAAAAGACATGCATGCTAGTGCTTGATGAAATAATGTTTTAACATTTTCAGGTTCATTTATGTGGAGATTGGGCACCATGGGAGCAATTCAGATGGTGGAGTATTCAGCGAAAGCCAACTGCCACATATTATCTCTTCGAAGAATGAAGGATTTCCCCCTGATGCACCACTGGGGAACATTGGCCGCATTCCTTTCTACCTGGTCGGAGATGAAGCTTTTCCTTTGAAGACATACTTGATGCGGCCGTATCCTCGGAAAAGCAAGTTGCCCCTTTGATTTCTTTCAGTACTGGAGTGCATTGCTCTGTGCTATTAATCTGAGGCGGTTCAGTACACTGAAATCACTATAGTGACAAGCAGCCGAAACATGATGCCGTAACTAAACGCAGTGATTGGTTTATGTTAGAGGTACTAAAGCACTTCACCACATATTGGCGCTTCTCCTTGAAAGTACGTTTCTTTTCTCTGTGGAAGTTTGTTTTTGATCAACTTTCATGAACATGAAACAAAAACATGGCACAATGTGTTCATTGATCGTGTGCCTATGTGTTCTGTGCTGCGTTACTGTGAAGCTCTATCAGGATGACGTGTTTTTCATGTAGGTGCGGGGATAACCATTTATGCAGGTCTTCAACCGTTCCTCACTTCAACACCTGAAGAGGCATCTCAAGGAGAAAAAACCAACTGCGAACCTATCGCCTTTGCGGAGGCACACAGCAAAAGGATTTTCAATTACCGCCTAAGCCGAGCCCGTCGAGTGATCGAAAATGCATTTGGCATAATGGCTCAAAGATGGCGTATCCTGCGGCGTCCTTTCAAAGCCAAAGACGATAACATCCGGCGAATTATCTCCGCATGCGTGGTCCTTCACAATTTCATGATGAAAGAGTCGGAGACATCTCGGTGCGGCTACTGCCCTCCAGGGACAGCTGATCAGGTTGACTGGCAGGGTAACATCACCGAAGGCAACTGGAGGGCTGATGACACCAGCAGTGCTGCTCTGCCATCTCTACCGAAGACTGGCTGCCACGCCACAAGGTAAAGATATTTTCATTTGGCAAGGTTCACGGTGGGCCTTAAATTGTAAGCCATACACTAGCATTAGCCACAATAAAAGCTCATCCATGTGAGCAGCGTAATTTGCAGTACTGTGGTATAGTGTATTTCACTGTCTAGAAATTTTTTTCCCAGGTTTGCTTATGAAATGCGGGACCTCCTGGCAAAGCACTTCATCACCAACGGCAAGGTGCCTTGGCAAGAGAGCAAGATAATGGACACAAGACTGTGCAGTGGTGAGTGCACCATTTATTGTTATCATGACAGTCAAGCAGAGAAACAACCTGATCCTCCTCGTGATGTCTATGATGAAACACTAAAACGGTTCTGTAAACGTAGACACAACTGCCATGATGTTTTAAAATGTGTGCATTATGTTGCAGCACAAAACAGGAAAATACTGACTTCAAACAAAGATGAAAGCTAAAGGTGTTCAGCTGTATGTCCCGAGGTCTGCTCTTTACAATTCACAATACACATCAAGCAACCTGCCTAACAGAATCAACTCAACTTACAAAGCTGCGACAAAACACTTGCTACATACACTTTTCATGCATATTGTTTTTCAACTATATGCATGAAAAGTGTATGACAAGACTAGACAATGACTGAGTGTGCGTGCGTGTGCTGCCGAATGTGCTGTGTTTATCTCGCTTCCCTCTATCTTTTATCTCCCACATCACCCTCTCATGCACAGGGTTACAAACCGGCTGCCTGTAGGCTGGTTAACCTCCCTGCCATTCTTTTCCTCCTATTTTCCTTCCTTCCTTGTTTTTCAACTAGGGGAGATGCCACTCGAAAAGTGAAATTTATATTTTCCTGAAATACAAATCTTTTCACTTGCTTTACCAAGTTTATTTTGTTACTCGGCTGCTGACATGCAGGTCGCGGGTTCAAATCCCGGCTGCGGCGGCTGCATTTCCGATGGAGCCGGAAATGTTGTAGGCCCGTGTGCTCAGATTTGGGTGCACGTTAAAGAACCCCAAGTGGTCGAAATTTCCGGTGCCTTCCTCTACGGCGTCTCTCATAATCATATGGTGGTTTTGGGACGTTAAATCCCGCAAATCCAATCCAAGTTTCTTTTGTGGTTTTTCATGAAAAAAAAATCAGTGTTGTAAAAAAGCAAGTATTAAGCTGAAGTGCAATTTTAAAGAACACTTTAAAGTCCAATTTAAAAGTCCAATTTTAAAGAACATTTTAAAGCTAATTGCCGAATTCGAGTTCAAGCATTGCTTCACTGATTTTTTTTTTGCATTACTTGTTGTATTGCTGTTATAGCATCTACCTGCTGGCGGGAGTTTAACAAGCGCAGCTGTTGCGCCAATGTCATGCCGAAAAAATACGGAAGGTCGTGCTCTTCCTTGGATTCCTGTGCTGCTTTGACGGCACGCAGTTGTTGAAGGCATTCGCTTGCGATGTCAATGTGGGAGGTTGTCTTTGATGAACTGAAAAAAAGCAATGCCTACTTTAGACACATGTTCGTTACATTATCAGAGCATTAGTTCTTACGATGCACCACTGGCCGCTACTCTTGGAATTTTGCGTGGCCTGTCAGTGAAAAACAAGAAAACTGAGTGACATAACGCCAGCAAAGGGAAGTATCGTAACATATAGCAAGTGCGAATGCCGGATAAAAAAAAGCTGTCATGCTTCTGTTGGAACAACTTACCGCTCAGCCTGCTTCCTTGTATTTTCTTCACCCTCTGCACTGTCTGACCTACAAAGTAGATTGGTGTTGGGTACATGAATACTGTATTACAGCTAAAGAGTAAAATGAAACGTGCAACGTTTCACTTCAGATATTTTATGTTAAAAAAATTGCTGTGACCTGTCTGTCTCGGTGTTTGCAGGTGTGGCACCGGACGAAGATGCAGGCTGTTCTAGAGGCTCATCCAAGATGACAGTGACACAGTTGTCGTAGTCGACCTGGCCCTCATCTGCGTTGTCACTGCTGCTATTACTTGCAGGCGCCGGACTCCGCTCACCTGATGCTCTATGTAAAACGTCGGAAAGATGAACTCGCGTGAAACATTTCTGATGTGGAGAAAGTAACATTTTATCAATGAGAAATAATTATTGTTGGTGAATGTCGCAAAAGCACGATAATATTACGGGATGAGATACTGCTTAAACTTTATTTTCTGAATGCACAAGTGGTTTTAACTTTATCAGGTAACATGCTTTTGCACTGCAAGCCCTATTTGCTTGACTCATAAAAAGTGCACCTCACAACGTTCACTTTTACTACATCCATTCCTTCACGCGTTCATTTGATTGTTAGCGTCTTTGGTAGGCATGCAGAAAATGGCTTTTTAGGTGATAGCAATTGTTTTCATCATCTTCTTAGCACTATCATGCATTTTCCTGCTGGCAAAGTTAATTTGGTACCTGTCTTACAACTTACCGATCGGGATTGATGAATCCTACGTTTGTAGAAATGCTGGAAAACATTAACATTTTTTTAGTTATGCTACAGCAATCAGGCCTTAAAAAATTTCGATGAGCAAGTTATGCAGTACGCTGTGTTCTTTTTATTTACTAATCAAATATGTTAATGTCATCTGGTGTAATTGCTTCCTCATTGTAGTCTTCATGATTTTGTAAATAAAAGTATGCTGATTTATTTGTTAAGCTTATTTGACATCAACAAGCAGTGAGGCCAGTGCATCAGTAACCATGAAACGTTTACTTTGTGCTTTGCATTTTGTGTGTACGTGTTCACTGATGTGTCACTCTGAAAATTGCTAAACAGCATAACTACTAAGCTCAGAATCTTATGCAGTAGTGATCTACTGTTCTATCAGCTCATCGTGGCTGCAATATTTGTTCTCAGCTGACGTATTTCGTTGTAGGGGCATTAATGAATTCTTGATTTGTTGTGCAAGTAAACAAACTGTGATTTTCTTTTTAGCATGTGCAATTGTGACCGGCAGTTCTGCATACCGGAGAAAAGTATGTCTTTGTGTTGTTTTTTTTTGAAGTTGTGTACATTTTCATTACAATGATTGATTTATAAAAAATAAAAAGGATCACAAAATTTGGCTTACATTGGTTCTTTGAGTATGGGACCCATCAAGGACATCATTGCCTCGAAATGCACCCATTTGACGGTGGGAACATCTGCAGCCCCTGCACCACTTTTCATGGAGCCCTTAATTTTGTTCTTGTGTTTCGTGAAGGTGTCTTTTATGTTCTTGAATTTTGCATGTGCTTGCATTCCTGTGAAAAATTCAGTTTACGTATTAGGCATTCTTTTCACATCCTTGAAAATTTTACACCAACACAAGGTGAATGTCGCTAGGTTCACAAAACAATAAGTTGCTTGCATATATTTACGGGACGAAAGAGCAGCACGTAATGCACAAGACAATCTAAGTATGCATAGCTGTATGACTGGCTCGTTCAAATGCGCTATTTTTAACCCTGCGCGTAGTGATAAATTTTTATTTATGGAGGAGAGGACCTGCTGCAGAGTGTACCTGCTTTAGAAAAACACCTATGCTTTCATTACTTCTTTTTGGTAAGTATAGCCACACTCGCCGTATTCAACCAGCTAAGCAGCGTATTGGGAAACGTTTCTAGACCTTAAATTATGTTGCTACCGTGTTCAATTCGGCACAAACGTGCTTCAAATGATGCGCCTTTACAATGCGTCAAGCCAGCACAAACGTGCTGCCTTTCGGTGTCAAATCAAATTCAACTCATGCGGCATTCGTGAATACAACGCAGGGCAAGCAGGATGGTGAACAGACGTGCACAATGCCCGCGCTGTCTCCACTGCAGCGTACCTGCATCGCTGAGCCCATCGTTCAGTGAGCTCGATGTCTGTCTAGCATTTGCGTTGTTGACATCAAACAGCGCGCTGAAGAGCACGATCAAACGGCCAGTACGCGTGCGTTTCCACGTACGTTGCAACGCGGACGAGAAGCATTACTTCCACAGCACAAGGAGCAAAGCAATATAGGCACATAAATTCGTACTTACCAGTCATTCCGAGCTCGCTTCCAATTTTCCCCAATAAGTCGTCCTTAAGCAAGCTGTCTTTGTGCTTCGGGTGACGTTTATCGTACAAGACCGGGTGGTTGCGAACCAATTCGATGAGCATTTCAGCTACCCGCACGCTACTCGACTGCGACATGACAAGCGAGTTGCTCTCGGCCGCCATTTCTTCGAGTTCCTCGGCTAGCGCCCCCTATTGGTTCGCGGCGAGCCGATTCGGCGGCAGACGCCGGAAAAATCGGTCCGGGAGCGATCGGCGCGGAGAGGGCCCTTTCGGCGGATTTTGCTGCCGCCGAACCGGATTCGGACCACTTTCGGTGGCCGGAATGCTCAGTGTGAACGCGGCCTTAGGGCTGACGAGGCGGCGTTACCCCGCTCAGCAAGAGTTGAAGTTTGCAAAGCTCCTAAAAAACAAAGAAGTTTGAGGCACTCACCAGCAGCGTCGGCAACTTGCTTAAGTTCAAGAGAGACCACTATTGGCACCAAAAAAGCAGTCTTGGTTCAAAGAAAGCTTCGTAGAATACGGAGCCCATGCGCGGAACACCAGCCTTGACTGGCCCCCTAGCGGACTTCTTCTACGCAAATAAGCAAGCAAATCTTCACCAATACCTTAAGGGGAAAGTTAAGCCCGATATCAATTTATTGCAGGAGACATATTGTCTCGCTAAATTGGCAGGCTACCGCTCGATCGGACATGCCAATGGGGAGACGACTGTCCTTACCACCCTAGTTAGACGAAACCTTACGTTCACGGAACACGACACGGAAATTACCAATATATACAATATATTTATTGAACTCGTTCCGCAACGCAAGACACGCGAAAGTCTTTTATACTAAACATATACAGCAACCTTAAACAGAACCTCCTCACACTCTTTAACCGCGCCCTCAACATCGCTGGCCAAAATCCCATCTTAATAGCGGGAGACTTCAACGCCTGGGGATACTCGTATGCGTTTCCTAAAGGTAGGGCCCTCTGGCTTGACTCGCAGCAGGAGGGATTAACTCTCATCACCAACCCTAGCAACCCACACGTGCGGGCACTAGCTCCAGTAAAGACACAACGCCTGATCTGACGTTCACGAGAAACACATCAGCAACAACCTAGAGAAATACCCTAGAGGATCTCGGCAGTGACCATTAGATCATCGAGATAGATTTCGAAGGTGGCCCACGTAAACCTATGGAAAAAGAACTAACGTTGGTAGACTGGACCCAGTTCCGCAAATCACGTGAGAACCAGGTCCAACTCATCAGCGACATAGAGGACTTGATACACACGCTTAAGCAGGATAATAATAATGCCACCCGAATTGTACTTCCCGAAGCACACCTCGAAGACATCGATAGCCGGCTCCTCCACACGTTGGAGGCAAAGCAAACGCTCCAAAAGATGTGGAAGAGAAAGAAACACAACAGAAACCTCAGGAAACGCATAGCACTCTTGAACACAGAGATAGAGATGTATGCAAAACAGCTAAGCTGACAACACTGAGATGAAACCTGCGATGCGATGGACAAGCAGCTAAGTCTTAGTAAAACTTGGCATTTTCTACGGTTCCTGCTCGATCCAGAAGATAGCAAAACCGCCCAACGACAAACCATCAACAAACTAATACATGCTTACAAGGGCACCGACGAGGAGTTTCTTAGGGAGGTAGAGCTCAAATATATCTCTCAGGCTCCCACTCAGCAGCATCCAGATTATACGGGCCAGGTCAACACCACTCTAGTCGAAGAATTTACCGAAGCGGATATCCCTGCCACCCTACAAAACGTAACACCAAATCTGCACCAGGTCCGGACAACATCACGAATAAGATAATACGCAATTTGGACGATGAGTCGATGACGCATATCACAGACTATATTGTCACGGGGTCGTGACGTGGCCGAAGACAGAAAACTTCGTGTTGGGATTGAACTGTTTATTTGGGCGAACCTGTGTCCGGTAAAGGGAAAGTCTAATTACTGCAGCAGTCTTGCACAGATAGCAGTCTCGGACTGATAGCGGCGAACGCAGCGTCGGCCTTCGATCAACAACTGACAAGCGGCGAAGCGCCTCAGCATTTATACCCTTGCCGTCAAATGTTCTAGCGTTATCGCTGGCGGTGGCGTAGGTTCCAGAACAATCTGTACCGTTCGCACAGTGGGCGTGATCTTATCGAAATGATCTACTACAGTCCGGAACCTTCTCGAAACCTGCAGGCGCGGTTTGCGGCGAGAATCTTGTGGCGTTTTGGAACGATAACAAAAACTTGGAAAATGGAACGTGGCAATGCCCCCCTCTCAAAAAAAGGCATCGTCCCGATGCTTTAACTAAAGATGAAGGTAATACAATAATGCAAGAAAGTACAATAAATAAATTACGATACAACAATAATACAAAAAAACACTGTTTCAGTTTGTTAACGTGCATGAAACAGCTTGAGGCGCGCGACATGGACGACTTCTGGTCGCGATCGGTGTCGTTGAGAGTTCGTGATGCCGTCGGGGACAACCTCGTAACCAAGTGGGCCGAGACGTCGAACCACCTTCTACGGTCTGAAGTACTGTCGCAGAAGCTTTTCACTTAGTCCACGTCGGCGTATCGGCGTCCGCACCCAAACATGTTCACCGGGCTGGTATTCCACGAAGCGTCGTCGAAGGTTGTAACGGTGGCTGTCGGTCGTCTGTTGATTCTTGATACGGAGACGCGCAAGTTGTCGGGCTTCTTCGGCGCGTTGAAGGTACTCGCTCACATCGAGGTTTTCTTCGTCGGTGACGTTCTGTAACATGGCATCGAGCGTCGTTGCCGGGCTCCTTCCGTAGACCAATTTGTATGGAGATATCTGCGTCGTCTCCAGCACCGCCGTGTTGTATGCGAAGGTCACATACGAAAGAATGGCGTCCCACGTCTTGTGTTCGACATCGACGTACATTGACAGCATGTCGGCGATCGTCTTGTTAAGCCGCTCGGTGAGGCCGTTGGTCTGTGGGTGGTACGCTGTCGTCCAGCGGTGGTTTGTTTGGCTGTATGCCAAGATCGCTTGAGTTAAGTCAGCAGTGAATGCCGTTCCTCTGTCGGTGATAAGGACCTCCGGGGCGCCGTGACCTAGGACGATATTTTCGACGAAGAATTCAGCTACCTCGGATGCACTACCTTTTGGCAGGGCTTTTGTCTCGGCGTAGCGGGTGAGGTAGTCGGTAGCTACCACGCTCCACTTGTTTCCGAAAGCCGACGTCAGGAACGGCCCCAATAGGTCCATACCACTCTGCTAGAAAGGTCGGCAAGGTGGATCAATTGGTGGCAGAACTCCCGCTTGCCTTGTCGGCGGTGCCTTGCGTCGCTGACAGTCCCGGCATGTCCTCACATAACGAGTGACGTCGGAGGTAAGACGTGGCTAGTGGTACCTTTCTTGTATCCTCGCGAGCGAGCGAGAAACACCGAGGTGCTCTGCCGTCGGATCGTCATGCAGGGCCTGCAGGAGTTCTGGTCGCAGAGCTGAAGGCACCACAAAGAGGTACTTAGCTCGAAGCGCTGAAAAGTTTTTCTTTTGTAGAAGACCGTTTCGTAGAAAGAACGACGCAAGTGCGCGCTTGAATACCTTCGGGACTTCGGCGGTCCTGCCTTCGAGGTATTTTATTAGGGCCTTAAGTTCCGGGTCGGCCCGCTGTAGTTCAGCGAAGTCGTCGGTAGTTATCGTTCCCAAGAAGTAGTCGTCATCCGGGTCGTCGGGTACCGGTTGGTCGACAGGCGCACGAGAGAGACAGTCGGCGTCAGAGTGTTTTTTGCCGGACTTGTAAATGACAGTAATGTCATATTCTTGCAGTCTCAGGCTCCATCGTGCGAGGCGACCTGAAGGGTCCTTCAAGGTGGCTAGCCAGCACAAGGCGTGGTGGTCGCTCACAACTTTGAAGGGCCTGCCGTAGAGGTAGGGGCGAAATTTCGACGTAGCCCAGATGATGGCGAGGCACTCCTTTTCTGTTGTGGAATAATTTGCTTCTGCTTTGGATAGCGATCGGCTGGCGCAACTAATAACCCTTTCGAGTCCGTCATACCTCTGCACAAGAACGGTGCCAAGACCTACGCTGCTTGCGTCAGTATGTATTTCTGTCTAGGCGAATTCGTCGAAATGGGCAAGTAACGAAGGCGTCTCGAGGCGATGTTTAGGCTCCTGGAAAGCGTGCTCCTGTGGCGTTTCCCACTTGAACTCCACGTCGGCCTTGGTAACGTTAGAGAGAAGATCGGTGATGCGGGCGAAGGTTTTCACGAACCGCCTATAATAGGCGCACAGGCCCAGAAATGGGCGCACAGCCTTCTTGTCAGTGGGCGGCGGGAAGTCGGCGATGGCGGCTGTTTTCCGTGGATCGGGACGAACTCCAGACTTGCTGATAACGTGCCCCAAAAACAAGACCTCCTCATACGTAATTCTGCACTTTTCTGGCTTCACTGTGAGTCCGAACGTCTTGATGGCTTAAAGTACAGCTTCAAGGCTCCGAAGATGCTCGTCGAAACTCGAGGAAAACACGACGACGTCGTCCAAGTACACAAGGCAAGTCTGCTACTTCAATTCTGCCAGTACTCTATCCATAACGCGTTGAAATGTTGCAGGCGCTGAGCGAAGGCCGAAGGTCATCACCTTAAACTCGAAGAGGCCGTCCGGTGTTATAAATGCCGTCTTCTCTCGGTATCTTTCGTCGACTTCGATTTGCCAATAGCCAGTCTTGAGGTCCATTGACGAAAAGTACTTGGCGTTATGGAGCCGATCACGTGCGTCGTATATTCGTGGGAGAGGATACACGTCCTTTCTTGTGATTTTGTTCAGGCGGCGATAATGGACGCAGAAACGTAGGGTCCCATCCTTTTTCTTCCCTAACACCACGGAGATGCCCATGGACTCTTGAACGGCTGGATAATATCATTCCGCAGCATTTCATCAACTTGTCTCTTCATGGCCTCACGTTCTCGCGTCGAAACCCTCTACGGACTCTGACGGAGCGGTCTGGCATTTTCTTCGGTTATGTTGCGATGTTTTGTGATTGGGGTCTGCCGAATTTTCGATGACGATGAAAAGCTATCTTCGTATTGCAGGAGCAGGGCCTTAAGCGGTTCTTGCTTATCGTTCGGAAGTCTGGGACTGATAGCAGCGAACGGAGCGTCGGCCTTCGATCAACAACTGACAAGCGGCGAAGCGCGTCGGTATTTATACTCTTGCCGTCGAATGTTCTAGCGTTATCGCTGGCGGTGGCATAGGTTCCAGAACAATCTGTATCGTTCGCACAGTGGGTGTGATCTTATCGAAATAATGTACTACATCTGGTCTACATCTGGTCATCACTACAATCTGCTACATCTGGTCTTCAGATCGAAATGATCTGGTCTTGCTGCTCTAGTGGTGGTTTCATTCACATGAAATATTGCAACTCTTTTATGGTTTGACAAGACTGCATAGTGAACACAAGTGAAAGGCCCTCACACGCATGTCGTAATTCATGACTACTAGCCGTGCTCATGATACACTCGCGGTCGTTTCACTAGCATCACATATACCAAATTTGGTAGTTGGTCACGTGAATGGACAAAAAATTGGCAGATCTCATGTACAGTGGGAATCAATGTTATGCTGAAGCACGAATAAAATATGTTGATATGTCACTTTAAATTAAGCACAACACTACTAGGTGGAGGCAAATAATGCCGTACATAACTTCCCTGTCATGATTATCATGTTTCGGTGTGTCATTTACATTCATTATCTATTGACGTTACGTGATACTAAATTCAGTATATGAACGTCATAGCGTGCTCGCCGCCGTTCAACGGCCGCGAGCACGCCATGATCTTGGTATATTGTCATGTTCTTACATGACACGTGTATCAAGATTATCATGTTTGCACCGGTCATATATTTAGTCCTTCATTGACGTCACGTAACACCAAATTTGGTATATGTGTAGCTAGCAAAGTGGCCATGAGTACATAATTAAGGGCTCAATATACTCCATTGTAGCGTTGACGTGCGCGCACGCTGAGCCCAGCGACGCTACGTAAGCAAAACGCGAGCACTCTATAGTCTGACGCCAGACGCGACCAGCGTCCGTCGGCATGGCCGGACGGCAACAGGCGCGAGATGCGACATGCTGCATTTCGCGTCGATTTGTTACCAGACAACACTGCGTATACCTCTTTTCGTGACGGAGGGACGCCTGCAGCGCTGAAACGCGCATGCGTCAAAGCAACGCAGCACGGCGTGCGCCTGCGAGTATATGACAGGACCGGCGCCTGGTGAGGCAATGCCGGTTTGACGCGACGAAATGAATGGCCGGCGTGGACGCCCACCGCTTCACGTCGAAATGTATTGGCGCCTTGACTGTGGTTTGTAGTCATGTTCTCACATGACACGTATCTCATGATTATCATGTTTGCACCAGTCACACCATCGTTATTGATTGGCGTCAAGTAATACCAAGTTTGGCATATGTGGAGCTAGTGAAATGGCTGCTAGCACATCATCAGTGTGGCATGTAGTCATGTGTCATGCGTCAGACTATAAAGTGCTCGCGTTTTGCTAAAGTTGCGTCGCTGTTCCAGGCGTTCGCGCGCGTCAATGTTACATTGTAGTATAATTGGCGCTTCGTGATGTGCTCGCGGCCGTTTTGCTAGCTCCATATATACCAAATTTAGTGTTACGTGACGTCAATAGATGACCAAATATTGTCACAAAGACACAGGCACGCAGGTACAAAATAGGGCGTTTACTTTCGCAACCCAAGGGCCAGAAACGCGAAGACCAGAGCACGCGCACACAGATCTACTTTGTTGTCCTCTTCAGATGCTGGCTACTATAGTTGCCAGCCTACCTTGCGTCAATTCCCCCCTTTCAAGAGAGACCGTCCCGGTCGATTGACTGAGATGCTAGAGGTGGCCATGAAAGAAAAAAAAATGATCACGTCAATGAAAAAAAAACCCACGCTGTTGTGGATAATAAGGAACAAGTTCGAAGTGTTCATTAGTCGCGGGCATGGTACGGTTTCATCCGTACTACATGGACTACTTCTGGACGTGGACGTCTTCGGTTTAAACTGGTGTCGGAGCTTTGGGGAACTACCTCGTAATTCACGTCACTGAGGCAGCGCACAACTTCGTAAGGGCCAAAGTAGCGCCGCAATAGCTTCTCCAAAAGCCCACGATGGCGAACTGGTGTCCACACCCATACATAGTCACCTGGTTGATAGTGGACGCTCCTTCGGCCTTGGTTGTAACGGCGAGCGTCGATATCTTGCTGCGCGCGAATGCGGTTCCGTGCAAGCTGGCGGGCTCCCTCGGCTTTCTCAACGAAGTCGTCAACGCTGTCATTTCCGCTGTTGTCCTGGTCTACAGGGAGCATAGCGTCTAACGGTGTTGTGACCCGACGGCCATAAACAAGCTCGAATGGTGTTAGGCCTGTGGTCTCTTGCACAGCGGTGTTATAGGCAAACGTGACGTACGGCAAAATTTCATCCCACGTTTTGTGCTCTACGTCAACATACATAGATAACATGTCGGCCAATGTTTTGTTTAACCTCTCCGTCAAGCCGTTTGTTTGGGGATGATAAGCTGTTGTTTTCCGGTGGTTGGTGTGCGTCAGCTTGGTGACTTGTTGCAATAACTCTGCCTTAAATGCTGCTCCGCAATCGGTTATGAGAACAGCAGGTGCACCATGGCGCAAAACAATGTCGTGGACAAAGAATCTGGCGACTTCAACTGCAGTTCCCTTAGGCACAGCTTTGGTTTCTGCATAGCGAGTCAGATAGTCGGTCGCGACAATTATCTACTTATTTTCTGAGGATGACGTAGGGAAGGGACCAAGAAGATCCATTCCTACTTGCTGAAATGGTGCTCGAGGTGGATCTAAAGGTTGGAGGAAACCGGCGGGCTTTGCGGGTGGAACTTTACGCCTCTGACAGTCACGGCAGGTGCGGACATAGCGCTGAACGGACGAATACAGCTGTGGCCAGTAGTACTTCTGTCGGATGCGCGCTAATGTCCGAGCAAAGCCTAAGTGACCGGCTGAAGGATCGTCGTGGCACGCCTGCAAAACTTCCTCACGCAATGCCATTGGAACGGCGAGGAGGAAAGTTTCCTGGCTGCTCTCAAGATTTCTCTTGTAGAGAACATTGTTCCGCAGGCAATACGTAGTCAAACCACGCGAGAGTCGGCGTGGGACGACAACGTCTTCTCCTTGAAGATGCTGGATGACAGGAAGTAGCTCAGTGTGCTCACGTTGAAGCTCAGCCATCCGCACCACATCGACGATGCCAAGAAACGGTAAATCTTGTTCAGTGTCAGATGACGTCGGGGAAATAGGAGCACGAGACAGGCAGTGAGCATCTGTATGCTTATGTCCTGATCGGTAGACCACCGTTATGTCGTACTCTTGAAGGCGGAGGCTCCAGCGGGCGAGGCGGCCTGATGGATCCCGTAGATTGGCAAGCCAACAGAGCGAATGGTGGTCACTGACCGCTCGAAATGGCCGGCCGTATAGGTAGGGTCGAAACTTGCTAATGGCCCAAACGACTGCTAGGCACTTTTTTTCGGTGGTAGAGTAATTAGCCTCTGCTTTTGTGAGACTGCGGCTCGCGTAAGCGATCACACGCTCTGCGCCGTTCTGCCATTGAACTAGAATGGCTCCGATTCCCACGTTGCTGGCGTCTGTGTGGATCTCGGTGTCGGCAGTGTCGTCGAAATGTGCCAGCACTGGAGCTGTCTGCAGTCGATTGCGCAGCTCTACGAAGGCTTGTTGTTGTTCTTCCGTCCATACGAAAGGTACATCTGGCCGTGTCAGTCTTGTAAGAGGTTCCGCAATTTTCGAAAATCCTTCGACAAAACAGCGGTAGTACGCACAGAGTCCAAGGAATCGCTGAACAGCCTTTTTGTCTCCAGGACGAGGGAAATCGGCAACGGCAGCCAACTTCTCCGGATCTGGTCGAACACCCCGCGGGCTAACCACGTGGCCGAGAAATTTGAGTTCCTGATAGCCGAAGTAGCACTTTTCGGGCTTGATGGTAAGGTTCGCTCTCCTTATTGCAATGAGGACACTTTTTAGCCTTGAAATATGCTCGTCAAATGTGGTTGAAAACACAACAACATCATCCAAGTATACAAGACACGTCTGCCACTTTAGTCCAGCTAGTACAGTATCCATCATGCGTCGAAACGTGGCGTGAGCGGAACAGAGACCGAAAGGCAGCACTTTAAATTCGTACAGCCCGTCAGGCGTCACGAACGCGGTTTTCTCACGGTCGCCTTCGTCAACTTCAATTTGCCAGTACCCTGACTTGAGATCTAGTGATGTGAAGAACTGGGCGTGGCGTAGACGGTCTAAGGCGTCATCAATCCGTGGCAGGGGGTAAACGTCGCGTTTCGTGACTTTGTTAAGCCGTCGATAGTCGACGCAGAAGCGTAGTGTGTTGTCTTTTTTCTTTACTAAGACAACAGGTGACGCCCACGGACTTGTCGAGGGTTGGATGACGTCATCATTCAGCATTTCTTGAACTTGACGCTTAATCACCTCTCTTTCCTTCGGGGACACACGGTATGGATGTTGGCGAAGAGGCCGCGCCGACTCCTCGGTAACAATGCGGTGTTTTGTAACGGTGGTACGCTGAACTTTCGATGCTGTGGAGAAGCAGTCCGAGAATTCCCTCACAAGGTTTAGCAGCCGCTCTTTTCTTGAATCTGGCAAGTCTGGATTAACGTGAATGCGGCTTCCCAGGTCAGCACAAGCTTTTGCATGCGGTGAAATCGTATCCATTGTGCTGATATCGAAAAAGTCGGCTATTTCACTGAGGAAAGCGACAGTAGTCTCTCTAGGAACGTGCTGAAACTCATTGCTGAAGTTGGTCAGCAGAACTCGAGAGCGTTTATTCTCTAACCGAACAAGGCATCGGGCTATGCATATGTTTCGTTTGAGCAGCAGCGGGATATTTGCCTCAGCAATACCTTCATAGTCGTTGAATTCGTCGAAAACGTCGCAGGCTACCAAGGTGAACACGCTACTCTTCGGCGGTAACGTGACGTCATCGTCAACAATTCTCAAAGCATTGACGTAACTGCCGTGAGGGTTGCGTTCTAAAGCGTGTGCCGCAGAAAACGTCACTTGCGACTGTTGCAAATCAATCACGGCTCCATTATCACGCAGAAAGTCCAGTCCGAGAATTAGGTCCCTCGAGCAACTCGGCAGTATTACAAAATCTCCGAGATACGTAAATCCGTGAATACTGACTCGCGCTGTGCACCGCCCCACCGGAGTAAGAAGATGGCCTCCTGCCGTACGTATCTGCGACCCAGCCCACTGGGTAGAAATCTTCTTCAGCCTACAGGCAAGACCCATGCTCATAACAGAAGTGTCTGCTCCAGTGTCAATTAGCGCCATTACTTCTTTGTCGTCCACAGTTACCGCAATGTTTGATGTCACCACTCTTCGCATCCCATTTGACTGCGTCTGTACATCTTTTTGCTGCTATCGCTGTCGTCGTAGTGGAGGATCTTCCGTAGAGTCAGCGTCAGCGGCCTCACCTCCGGAGGTCGCTGAACTCAGTTTTCCCGACTTGCAGGACTGGGTGAACGGCGTCTTGGAGCGCCGCGTGAATAGGCTGGGCTCGGTGACCTGTAGCGAGTAGGCGACGACGAGCGAGGCTCTTGTGACCGATGTTCGATACTGCGACGATTCGAGATGAAACTCTCTATTTCCTGTGGTCGCTCGCCAGGTCGCGGACGAGGGGCATTAGGCGAAAATCCACGGAGACCCACACGACGGTACGGACATGTCCGGTAGACGTGTCCGGCTTACCCGCAGTGGAAGCAAAGGGGCCTGTGGTCGGGTGTACGCCAGATGTCACTCTTTCTCGGTCTTGCTTCGGCGATCAACGGTGAGCTGCGAGGGCGGAAGCCTACCTCCATTTGTTGAGCGTGTCGCTCATTGGTGTAACATACGCTGGTTGAACTGCACGATGGACGACGTCGCACTGCTTCCGCGTAGCTCATCTCGACGCAGTGCCTCTGTTGTGGCGCCTCGGATGGTTGGGGAGCGTGAACAGCTTGCCGTAGCTCGGCGCGTACCATCTCCGCAATGGAGAGCTGCTCTGCAGGTGAAGCAGTCACCTGCATCTTTTGTAGCTCTTCCTTAATGAGAGCTCTGATAAGCTCTCGCAACGCGCTGATGTCATTGCCGGGAGTGACAGAAGTGACCTCACTTGTGTTTACACCACGGTTATACTGTCTGGCACGCTGTTGAAGGGCCCTCTCCATGGCAGTGGCTTCCTCATTGAACTCCGCAAGTGTCGCAGGCGGGTTTCGAATCAGGCCGGCAAAAATCTCTTCTTTAACACCACGCATTAGGTGGCGAACTTTCTTGGATTCGGACATGGAGGGCTCCGCACGCTTGAAAACCCGATCCACGTCCTCTACGTAGGTCGTCACCCTTTCGTTAGGGCCTTGAACCCTTGCCTCTATAGCACGCTCCGCTGTCTCCTTCCTGTCCTCTCGGGAAAATGCCTTGAGGAACTGCCATTGAAACTCATCCCATGACGTAAGCGCTGCTTCATGGTTCTCAAACCACGTTTTCGCGGAGTCCTCCAGGAAGCAGTACACATAGCGTAGCTTACGCTCTGGGGTCCAATCGTTGATGACGGCGACCCGGTTGAAATGCTCGAGCCAGTCGTCGGCATCTTTAAAAGCAGCTCCGTGAAATGTCTTCGGCGTCTTGGGCTGGTTGATAACCAGGTGCGCTGGTGCTGGCGCGGTGACGTTAGGCGGTGTTTGATTCATAGCCCTCTGACGTTCAGGCAGCAAACCGTGCTGTGGCTCGAGTCCCTGGAGACGACGGCTGGAACGTACGTGCACAGGGGTAAGCTCGGCTGAGATACTCGATGGACTTGCGTCAGGGGTGCTCTCAGGGGACCGTATCATCTACCGTGCCCAGCACTTCCACCAGAAAATGTCACAAAGACACAGGCACGCAGGTACAAAATAGGGCGTTTACTTTCGCAACCCAAGGGCCAGAAACGCGAACACCAGAGCACGCGCACACAGATCTACTTTGTTGTCCTCTTCAGCTGCTGGCTACTATAGTTGCCAGCCTACCTTGCGTCAATATATGACTGGTGCTAACATGATAATCTTGACATGCATGTCATGTACGAACATGACAACATACCATGCTCATAGCGTGCTCGTGGCTGTTTCGCTAGCTCCACAGATACTGAATTTGGTATCACGTGACATGTATAAATTACAAAAGAAAACGACACATTCAAACATGACATTCATGACGGAAGACATGTACGGCATCATTTACCTCCACCTCGTAACGTTGTGCTGAATTTAAAGTGACATATCAACATTTCTCATTCGTGCTTCGCATATCATCGATTCCCATTGTACGTGGGATCTGATTATCTTTTTGAAGCTACGCTCATGGCGAACAAGTGACACGGACGCAGCGTTCGTATGTCATACCAGCCAGCGTGACTGAAGCGTAAAGGCACGAACACACTAGCGGCGCCACGCTCTGCCGCACGCCGCGCGCCGCTCGCGAGACGCCGCTTTTCTCTCTTTCTCCCGCCGAGCGTCGAGGAATTTCTGCCGCCGACTCAATCGCTCCTTGCGCTATTTCTGCCGCCGCCGCCCAAGCAAAGCGCCAATCAGCGACGTGCGTGGTAGTCGCCATAGCAACGCACAGAGCTTGTTTTCTTTTTTCTTCCTGCTGTCATTTTTCTCACGCCGTCGTTTTTTGAAGCACGCACCATGGACACCGAACGCCTTTTAGACGAGATTAGACTCTACCCTTTTTTATACGAAGAAACGATGCCTGATTACAAAGATAAGGAAGCAAAAATGAACAGATGGGATCTGATAGGATCTATGTTTTGATTGACAAGTAAGTGGCGATTGCGTGGCTCATTGCATGTTGAGCGCGAATGAATTGTATGTTTTATTCACTCACTTGTGCAGGAACACAGGCCATGCTGAAGTTTAAAAATATTAGAGACAGGTGGATGAAGCTCGTGTCGGGAGTCAAGGCGAACATTCGGAGCGGTGCGCCAGGCAATAATGGCAAAATTAAGTGGCCCCTGTTCTCAATTATTGACAGCATGCTGAGGCAGACACCTCACTATGCGGAAAAAAATAAGTGATCAATGACGTGCCGTTTCATATTGCAGCGCACGCAGGATACCTGTTTCATGCCTTCAGTATCTCTGTACCTCCAAAGCGGATGGACCCAATATCTTCGCGGCGCATTTCGAGAGCGGCGACGCTGAAGCAACAGCAGACACGCCTTCACGGTAATGTTTAGCGTTGCGCGGAGATCGTCGTCGCCTGCCATTGTTCGCACGATTACACCGTAAAGTCGGAGAGCTCAGAACCAACGCTTCCTAGTACAGGAGGCGTTGTCAGAACAGACGACGAAAAAGCGCGCGAAATCTCGCGAGCTGCGAGACCGCTGGAGACTGTTGTCACGTGACTCCCGCAGATGTGGCCAGCGTGCCGCTTTTCACCGCTCGGCGGCGAAGACGCGCGTCATGCCGCGGCGGCACGCTTCCCGCTAGTGTGCTCGTACCCTAAGTCTCCACCTGCGGCACCGCTGCTCGTTCCGGCGGCGATTTGAGCTGCGTCGATTCGCGATGGCGAGAATCAACGCAGTTCTATATTGCTCAGTGTTTTTCATCGTCGCTTATGAAAGCTGAGAGCGGCGAAAATTATAGGGGTTGCGAAGAGATGCCTCCACAGTTGCCCGCTGTGCTTATCGATTCTCAACTGAACCTCGCATCACCGTTTTGTTTGATGACGAGAGCAGACGGTGTTACCATGGGAGGTGACCGCTTGACAGTGTTAACAACGCTGAAATTTGGCGTGCTTTGCGCCCGTTTTGTATTGAGTTTGGAACGGCTCACACGAATTGATAATAAATTTGTTAATTAGTCGCTTTGTTGCGTTATTGGTACCGTTTTTTACTGGGAGTTGGTACACGTTGACGCAAAAAGCGCGGCAAGTGTGACGTTGATATCATTGCTCTTTTGACTTCCTTTTGATTGGTGAGGAATTCATAGCAGACGTTCTAACAAATTACACCAAGTATTTCATTTTATTTGATCACTTGAATTAAGGTAAAAAAGGCAACACTTTTTGTTTTTTAGGACTTCTGTTGCACGGATAGCAAGTAAAAGTTTTCTCATAGGCAACAGAACTCTGAGACAAAAGCAGAGCTAGCATCTGGGCTTCGCAAGATAACTTATGTTAGGTTAGCTTTCACACCCTGCTTCATCGGAGCTATGCCAAGTTCTCGAATAAAGTACCGCGTACTTTAAAATCGATGGCCAATTTTTCTTAACCCCCCCCTGACACTATTGTTCGGGGTGAGGAATGAGATTATGAAATTTCTTCTACTGGTAGTTTAAAGTGACTGGAGGTAAAAAAGTACGCCATCTCTCACTAAAGGGAACACTGCATAGATGCGAAGCAGCGGGCGCTAAACGCTTACACTGGCAGCGAGGTTGACACTGGTGCTCATTGTGGCATTACGCAAGACAGAAACCTGGGGAGGAGCCAGGCACGCAGTGATTGACCGTTGTTTCCTACTGAAACATGTCAATCGCTGCTAACAGGCAGTCAGAGACCGAAGACTCCGACGGGACACAGAGACCTGCAATCCACTTTTAGTAGACGCGCACGCTGAGAATGTTTATTGTTGAACAACGCATAGGAGAAACTTTCCACTGGTACTGCCTTGGAGGTCAAGATATGGGGTGGCCAGCGAACGGTTGTGCAGCGCAAGCAGTCGGTTTCTTCAATCACAAATACTCTTAATCGTTTGCCACTTGTTCGAAACACAACTCAACGACGCAACGACTGCGTCGGCGTAGCGAGGCGAGAAAGAGGGAGTGTAGGAAAGAAGAGAAATAGGGGAAGGGGATGCGCATGCGCAATGGTGGTGTCGAAGCCATGGGGATCTTGGCGGGGATGAATGCCTAGAAGAGAGGGGGTAGGGAGCGTAGGATGGCAAATGCTTTCTGCCTCCGCGTTACGTTACAAAATCCCACTGGCGTGCTTGGAATAACAACCTGACTCAATTAAGGGCGTGTCCGGCCGCTATCTTAAAACTCATAGACGACAGATCGAAGTTGAGGACAATGACGGCTGCTCCGTCTCTGGAGTTGAACACAGCCCTCTCATCACGAGTGCTGGCTTGGGAGCATCACCACCACAATCACTCGTTAACACAACCGACTATGGAGGACACTCTTAGAGTTCGAAAATCACCGCAATCCAACTCGGCGACTCTTATACGAAAAATCCAGTGGAATTGTCGGGGCTTTAGAACTCACACTAAGCGGGCCAACCTCCATCTTTTCCGCTCAACTTTTGATACTCTTGCTGCTGTGGTAGCGCTTCAAGAGCCAGGGAGTGGTGCCACACCCACGAATTACATGTTTCAGCAGGGCGCTTTATCCTGCATCTGCGTGCACAAATTTATACGGCCAACCAAGTGATCTCAACCTTAAGCCTGGATTTCCGTATGTAATGGTGACACTACTTCCGCCACCTAAACAGTCCCC
This sequence comes from Rhipicephalus annulatus, assembly GCA_013436015.1. NCBI lineage: Eukaryota > Metazoa > Arthropoda > Arachnida > Ixodida > Ixodidae > Rhipicephalus > Rhipicephalus annulatus. Next base: position 135,346 of record WOVY01010566.1, read on the forward strand.
ACCACTCCACGCGCTGAAAATTTATTGATCACCGAGACTAGCTAACATCACTTTCGCAGACATTTTCAACCGCGCCTTGAAGGTTGCAGGCTGGAACCTTCTGGTAATAGTCGGTGATTCAAATAGCACGAGAACACATTAGGACTATGCGTGTGAAGAGAAACGAGGGCATAAGTTGGTGGAGCTTATGTCCACGCTGGGCCTAACTCTCCCCACTGACACTGCTTTCCCGACTCGCGTTGGTAACTCTGTGACCCGGGACACTTCTCAGAGCCTTACCCTCACAAAATTATTCAGTATGTGGATTGGGTCAACACTGAGGAGACAATCGGAAGTGACCACTGCATACTCAATACGACCATTCCCACCCGTCCTTTAAAAAAATCTATGGAGAGTCTAAATCAGCTGATTGGACAAAGTTTCGAACGATATACACCGATTCGACCCCCATTGAGGAGCAAGGGTACTAAGTTTGGTCCCGGCAACTGTTTCCACCCTTCGCTCCACACAAATACAGATCAAACTCTCGGAGGCCACTCCGGTTGTAGGTGGCCACCTCGTTCACCTCTGGGAGGCCCGTCACAGCCTTGTCCGTTGATGGCACCAGCAAAAGTTCAATAGGTCGCCTAAAAATCGCATCGCTGAGCTCACCCAGTGAGCAGCGCAGTACGTGACCCAGCTCGCTGACTCTAACTGGGTGGACCGATGCAACACGGCCGCTCAACAAATATCCCACGCTAGTACCCGGTGCCTCTTCCGTGCTTTATTTGATCCTACACAAACTCGAATAGACACACAAAAGCATCTTCAACGGGCGTTTCGCAGCTTCAATGGAGATACAGAAAAACTGGCACGTAGACTCCGAGACCAATATCTATGCACTAAGCCGCACGCCCGAGAGCCCGCGTTCTCTTATACAGGTTTCGAGAATGTGGAGCTGAATCAACTATTTCTGTTACACGACCCGAAGGCGGCTCTAGAAAAATGAGGCGAGGAATGGCAGCAGGAAAGGTCAAAATCACAATAACATTACTTGCCCACCTTCCCGACTCGGCCTATGCAATTCTTCTTGCATAGATCAATTGTATTGGGATCAGGCAAATTCCCCTTCAATTGATTGGGAGACAGCACTGGTCACCTTCATACCCAAAGCGGGCAAAGTTATTAGCCCGGGCAACCTCCGCCCCATTATCGTTACGTCTTGTGTGGGAAAGTTAATGGAGACAATGGTGCGCGATAGGTTGTCAGAGTTTCTGGAAACCAAAAATATATTTGCAGACACAAAGTTCGGGTTCTTCCCACACCTGTCCGCGCAGGACGTCTTGCTTCAAGCTTGATCGTGAGATTCTTAATTCGGTCGAGTATCCCAAAAGTGACAAAATTGTGCTCACTTTGGATCTGAAGGGCGCCTTTGATAACGTGACCCACGAAGTTATTTTAGCCCATTTCTCACAGATAGATTGCGGCCAACATACCTTCAACAACATTAAATAATTTCTCACTGACCGACAATCACATATTCGTATTCAAAACAAAGAACGTGGGCCTTACCGATCAGGCCCGAGAGGGACCACGCAGAGAGCCGTCCTCTCGCCCCTGCTATTCAATCTGGCAATGTTATGACTTCCCGCTCAGCTGGTGAAAGTGGAACACATACAGAATGCACTATATGCGGACGACATCACTATATGGGTGTCACACGGCTCAGCAGGAAACAGAAAGACCAACCTGGAGCAAGCGGTGGGCATCATTGACGACTACGCCTGTCGCTGTGGCCTTCAGTGCTCTTCGTCCAAATCGGAATTCATGCACATACGCGCATCACCAAAATTAACCTTTCCCTTCACAGCGGTCCCATACCCGAACGCGGCGAAATTAGAGTATTGGGACCCTTCATACACAAACATCGCAGAGCAGACACAGCATTGGTCAAATTGTATAAAGTGAGGGACTGGGTGGGGCGCATAATCTTCTGGTTTTCCAACAAGCGTGGGGGGTTACGATGCAAAGAGGCCTTGCGGCTGGCTTACGCATTCGTAACCACCCATGGCCTGCATTCGGCTCCATATCTCCACTGCGCAAGTTCAATGAAAATGCACTGGAAGTTATTCTCTGCAAAATCTACTAGCGCGCCCTCGACCTTCCGGTGAACACCTCCAACCAACGCCTTTTGGGTCTGGAAATAGTGAACACCTTCAAGTAAATACGAGAGGCATACTTGAGAAACCAATGAGCTCTCTAATAACCCGTCGGGTTACCGCTTTCATGCCCGACTACACATCAACCACTCAATATGCGCGGAAAAGCACGTACGGATTTAGGAAGTTTGGAAATACTCCCTGCATGTGCGTCCTCTTCCGGCTAACATGATCCGAGATGAACACAGTGGCCGACGCCTCGCGCGGGCGGGAACCTTGGCTCGTCACTGCGGTGAAACATGTGGAGTATTCTACGTGGATGTCTCCGGCCATCACCATGGGGGTTGGTACACGGCAGCTGTCGTTTACCAAAACAGCAGCTGTCGTCTACCAAAACAGCTGTCGTCTACCAAAACGGACTTACCTTCCATGAAAAGAGACCTCGTACGCGGAGGAGATTGCTATCGCGCTAGCCGCCGCAGCTCTGGACTCTAGGGTCATTATCAACAACTCCAAGGGTGCTTGTCGGAATATAGAAGAGGACTTCGTTCTCTACTTAGCGTACAAAATTTTGCAGAACAGCCAGTACCTAGGTGCCCCGGTGCACTGAACGGTCATTAGGGTTCCATCTCTTACGGACCTCGATAGTAATGAGTCGGCCGATGAGACTTCTCGCGCGCTCACTCTCCGGGAACTATCCTCGCTCCCTTATGATTCGGACTTTGAACTAATTCTGCCTACACAATTAAAGAGGTAACTCAGTTTTAACAATTCTGCCACCACATCCGTCCCAAACCATGCATTGGCCTCAAGAAGATGGAGGAGCGAACAATCCTACGTATTTACACCGAAAATATTGTGCCCGGCTATCTTAAAACACTGCAATTCCGCTTGCGCGGGGAAGTGCCCACACTGTGAGGAAGATTCCTCGGACATTTTCCACATCGTGTGGGCGTGTCAAAAAACTTCCTACCTCACCCCTCTACCCAACCCTTTTTGAGAGGTCTGGAAGGCAGCCGTCAGCGGTTGCTTTGACCTGACGGCCCAACAGGCCTTGGTTGAAAGTGGCCGGGACCCGACCGACGCCAATGTGCTCCAGTAAAGGGGTGCCTACCCAGTGTTTGTACAGGACGGCCCCTTAATAACCACTTTCCACCTTTCTTGCTGGGACATCTTACAGAAATAAATGTTTTTCATCATCACCCCCACTTCAAATCACGTGAATTCCTGGAGGGCTTACAGTTTTACAAAAGTATCCCCATTGTTTCCATAGGGTGATGTTCGACAATCTTGGGCGCACCTCATTTTAACCAGAATGCATGCTGCATTTCGTGCCGATGCGTTAACCAGACAACGCTGCGTCTCCCTCTTTTCGTGAAGCAGGGACGCTGGACGCGCTGAAACGCCCATGCGTCACAGCAGCGCAGCGTGGCGCGTGCCTGCGAGTACATGGCAGGACCGGCGCCTGGCGTGGCAATGCCGGCGTGATTCGACAAAATTAACGCTGGTAAGCACGCGCACCACGTCACATTGAAATGTATTGGCTCCTCGACCGTGGCTTGTAGCCATGTACTGACATGAAACGCGTCTGATGATTATCATGTTTGCACCAGTCACATACCTTCGTCTTCCAATCTCGTACCGTAATCCCAAGTTTGGTATACGTCACACTAGCGAAACGGTCGCGAGCGCATCATGAGCGCGCCATGCAGTTATGTTGTTACATAACACGCATGTCATGATTTTTGTGTTATGGTATGTCGCTTGTGTTCGCCATGCAATCATGTCATACCATACCAGTTTTGCAACATGCTATGCGAACGAAACCACCGCAAGAGCTGGAGGACTAAGAAATGTAAAACATGACATTCATGACATACATGTCAGGATTTTCATGTTATGACTAGTCAAATATATTTCTCATACAGTCATGTTATGCCATACCAAGTTTGGTATCGATACCATTATCGAAACGGCCAGGAGAGCTAAAAGTTGTAGGTGGTTAGACAGATAGATATGCTCAAAGTCGCCAAAAATTGCTAAGACATGCTTTGCATTCAAAACCAGCTGTTCATCCCTCATGAAATTCACTGGTTTTGAAAGATGGCCTTATGTCGGCGACCATTCGAAGAAGTCTCAACGTCGACAATGTTTCACCACGTCAATATGAAGTTCATGAAGAAGGCCGTCGAATTAGCACAAGTGCTTTCAAGGGCATCGCCACAGGTCTCAAGTGTGTTTGATACAAACGAATTAGTGACCTTTACCAGCAGCTTTACATTTTGTCTTTCTACAGGTGTTAGTTTGATTGTCTTGGAAGTTAGATGTGGAGTTTCCGTGGTCAATTTAGAAACGAGCTGAATATTTAGATGAGAGGAGCGATTGAACCATGAAAGATGAGCTTTTTGTGTCTGCTTATAGAGAATATGCGGCAGATCCTACTATGCTGCCCCTTTTATAATCGAAGTAGGGCTTGATATAGATTTCATCTATCATTAGCGTCCCAGTCTTTTTGTGTGGCTGCATGCACTTCACTCTTTCTCCAATGGTGGAAAGGAAGTTCGCATCCGTTTGGTCCTTAATAGATCGCCTCCTTATTTAGAACAAATGAGGTGAAGAATTGATGGATGGGGCAACGTCAAGGTTGACGCTGATCTGGCAAAGGTATATGCATGCGGAGATATAGAGTGCAGGATGCTAGAAAACGCCAGCGTTTCAGCACTGTAGTGACGATTGGGGGCAGCGAGTGTAAGATCTATTTGCTCATTTAGCAGGCGAATCAAAGGTATATGTTTTCCGGTCGTGTGACAACTTTGCGACAGTTGATTCAGTACGCAGTTGATGTGCTGCAATATTGACGTTGTTTTCGACACACTTGCAATTTCAGGCATCTCAGTAATGTGTTTTTCCAGCTGCTAGAGCATTGAGGACAACTTATGTATATTACGCACTCCGTCTGGATTTGCACCTTCGCAAGGTAATCATCATACCTGCTGAGGGTACGAGTGAGAGATCAGCAAGAACAGTGACGGAGAACCTCACATGCAGAGAAGGAATATCCTTGATGCCGAAAACATCACGCATCTATCACAGGCCTTAATGATATAGAAGTTATTATTGCAGACATCAAAAAGCTTGCCTTTTAGGTGTGCGAAAGAGGACACAGTACTTCACTCCTGTTCGAATGTTTTTACGCGTATAGAATCCTTAATCGCTTTGCTCAAAGCTTCGTCTTTCATTTGAGCTCATATTGAGACAAGACATTCTCGACGGTTGCGTTTATTGCTCAGGAGTAAGGCGGACAGTTCGGGAACACCGATGGTACAGATAGGCCCACCCTCTGGCTCCTAACTGTCCCTACCCTTCCCGACGCTGCATCCAAATGTGACAACTTTTTGATGAAGTCAGCTTCAAGAGAGTCAAGTTCACAGACCTGTGCCAAGAAAATGGGCAGATTTCACGTACAGTGGGAATCGGTGATATGCGAAGCACGAATGAGAAATGATATGTTCTTTTAAAATCAGCACAACGTTGCAAGGTGGAAAAAAATTATGCTGTACATGCCTTCCGTGTCATGATTACCCTGTTTAGATGTGTCGTTTACCCTCGTCATCTATTCACGCCACGTGATATCATATTTAGGATATGTGGAGCTAGCAAATAGGTCGTCAGCACGCGATAAGCGTGGTATGTTATCATGTTCTTACATGACACGCGTGTCAGGATTATCATGTTTGCACCAGTCATATATTAAATGCGAAGCATTTCTTGGTGAATTCGGCGACTTTGAGCGTATCTATCTATCTATCTATCTATCTATCTATCTATCTATCTATCTATCTATCGAGTACCTTAGTAACCTGCGCTTCGCCGATGACATTGCGTTGCTGAATAACTCCGAGGACGAATTGCAACTCATGATTACGGTGTTGGACAAGGAGAGCAGAAAGGTGGGTCTTAAAATTAATCTGCAGAAAACGAAAGTAATGTACAACAGGCTCGGAAAAGAGCAGCGCTTCGAGATTGGTAATAGTGCACTTCAATTTGTAAAAGACTATGTCTACTTAGGGCAGGTAATAACCGCAGAGCCTAACCACGAGATTGAAGTAACTAGAAGAATAAGAATGGGGTGGAGCACATTCGGCAAGCACTCTCAAATTATGACCGGTAGATTGCCACTATACCTCATGAGGAATGTATATAACAGCTGTATCTTGCCGGTACTTATCTACGGAGGAAAAACCTGGAGACTTACAAAGATGGTTCAGCTTAAATCGAAAAGGACGCAGCAAGCAATGGAAAGAAAAATGGTAGGTGTAACCTTAAGAGACAAGAAGAGAGCAGAGTGGATTAGGGGTCAAACGGGGGATAAGGATATCATAGTTGGAATAGAAAAAGAGAAATGGACATGGGTCGGGCATGTACCGCGTAGACAGGATAACCGCTGGTCATTAAGGGTAACTAACTGGATTCCTAGAGAAGGGAAGCGGGTCAGGGGGAATCAGCAGCTTAGTTGGGCAGATGAGAATAAGTTTGCGGGTATAAATTGGCAGCAGCAAGCACAGGAACGGGTTAACTGGCGGAACATGGGAGAGGACTTTGTCCTGCAGTGGACGTAGTCAGATTGATGATGATGATGATGATGAAGATGAACATGAAAATCATGATATGTATGCCATGAGTGTTATGATTAACATTTCATAGTCCGGCAGCCATCGCGGTGGTTTCGTTCACATGGCATGTTGCAAAACTAGTATGGTATGACATGATTGCATGGCGAACACAAGCGACAGACCCTAACATGAAAATCTTGACATGCTTGTCATTTAACAACATGACTACATGCCATGCTGATGATGCACTCGCGGCTGTTTCGCTAGTGTCACGCATACCAAGCTAGGTATTACGGTACGTGAATCGATGACGAAGTTATGGGACTGGTGGAAACATGATAATCATGAGATGCCTGTCTTATAACATCACTACCTGCTACGCTCATGATGCGCTCGCGGCCGTTGCGCTAGCTTCACATGTACCAAACTAGGTATGATGTGACGCGAACGGCGGCAAAGGTAAGTGACAAATCAAAACATGATAATCACAATCTGCGTGTCATGTAACCACATGACTACATGCCACACTCATGATGCCTCGCGGCTGTTTCACGAGCTTAGATATGCGAAATTTGTTAATACGTGACGCCATTAAATGACGAAGTTTTGTGACTGGTGCAAAAATGATAATGATGAGATGCGTGTCATGTAAGAACATGACTACATGCCACAGTAAAGCCGCCAATACATTTAGACGTGACGCGGTACGCGTGCTCACCGCCGTTCATTTCGTCGCGTCACGCTGGCGTTACCACGCCATGCGCCGGTCCTGACAGATACTCGGAGGCGCGCGCCGCGCGGCGTTGCTGTGACGCACGTGCTTTTCAGCGCGTCTAGCGTCCCTCCGTCCCCTAAAGATGGAAACGCAATGTTGTCTGTGTAGCGCATCGGCGCGAAATGCAGCATGTCGCATTTCACGCAAATTGCCGTTGGGCAATAGATAGATAGATAGATAGATAGATAGATAGATAGATAGATAGATAGATAAATAGATAGATAGATAGAGAGATATATAGATAGATAGATAGATAGATAGATAGATAGATAGATAGATAGATAGATAGATAGATAGATAGATAGATAGATAGATAGATAGATAGATAGATACGGTCAAAGTCGCCAAAGTTCGCTAAAAATTTTATGACAGTGACTTAATCGACTTTCGAACTAAACGGTATAATGGGCATTTTGACATAATTTCAAGTATTTCCTTCCTATTTTATCGCACTGCCCTGCCTGAAGCGTGATCAAATTACGATCACTTTATACGATACTCGCTCTTTCCAGAAGTAACAAAGCGCATCAGTAATGCGATGCAGCGGCTGACAGAACAAAACTCAGCAGTCTCTTACGTTAGAGTGTATCCTTCATGTGAAAACATTTTGTGGAATGCCCTTCATCCGAGACTTCTCGAGCCTCATCCTTAAAGGGCCACTCACCAGGTTTGACCATTTTGAGCTGACAAGCGCAATGTGTAGACGAGACGTTCTTGATCACGTCTGCCAAAATTTGCAACGCTACCTGCCGCGGAAACGGGTCAAAGTTCAAGATGAAAGCTGCTCCCCCTCCCCTCTACCGGCGCACGCGTAGAGAATGAGGGCATGACGTGGGCGTAGGAATGGCCCTACGTACACGGCATTGCGGTGACGTTGGTCCTCTACGTAGACGACTCTGCTCTGACGTTGTCAACAGTATACCACGTGTCATGGCAAAAATATTTACCACAACAAGCGTAGTTTATGCATTTGTTGCTTTAAGAGGTGAATAAAACTTGAAATAAATAATGAGGTGCAATAAATCATTGCGCGCGTTTTTCTTGCAATTCTTCCCCGTGAACTGCTACGAAATGTGGGGCCTGGTAACAGCGTTGCCCATGCGTTCGGGTCCCAAGAAGGATTAAAAGATTTGCTGGAGTGGAAATGATTGCGCAGAAGTAAAGTCATTCCTCTGGTAAGATGGCGGCTGTGGCGGCCATCTTACTAAGGAATGATAAAGTATCATTGGTCAGCGATTAAACACGAAGCGTTACTCTCGCACGCCCAACGACTTTAATGTGTGAACTTCGTCGGGTCACATAGCGCTGTAAATGCGTCTTACGGTTACTACTTTTCCTTAGTGAGCCTCTAATCGGAGGCAAAGTTCTTTGAAGATTCAGTCACCCATACTCGCTTCTTTGTGTTGTTTCGTCGGGAACAACTTTCTTTTAATATATAACTAACGCAGAATTTACATAATATATCAAAGCCACTTGATCTTCAAGTGAGCACTATCAGAAAAGAGCATGTTTCCGCCATCTTGGCAGTGGAAAAAGGTGGCTTCACTTCTGCTGGCAAGGCATTGCGGGAGCTTCCACTCTAGCACTTTTTCTTTAATCCTCCTTGTCGGGTCCTCGCGGTAAGCGCATTGAGCAGACGACCGCCGTGGAACGCTCCGACGCGTTCGCGCACTCATTGTGCTCATCTACTCTACCGCGTCCACGGTGTTAGGTGGAGCGACGCTCGGCCTCCGCCGCGCAGCCTGCCCGCCGAACACGACGCGTTTCGCACTTTTTCCTACAGGCAGCGCTGGCTGTATTGAGGCTTCAGGTCAGCCGCTTCAACGGGGGCCGCGTCGCTTACAAAGCTGCATTTGCGACAATTCTTCAACTGCTGGCCGTTCGTTTTTTATCAGGGTAACTACACATATCACTCTGATTTGAAAGTAAATGCACAACATCAAGAAAATTCAGTGGCGGTAGCCAACAGATGGAAACACATAGAAAATAGTCGGCAAGCGGCGTAGTCGCCGCTTGCCGACTACGGTATCAGCAGCATCAAAAGTCTTCACACCGCAAGATGGCCATTGCGACCATCTTCGGTGACGTCACATCACATGTCCATCTTGGAAGCTACAAAAGGGCGTGAACCGGCGAGCCACCCCAGTGGGCCAGGCAGCAGCACTACCGGCGGGATGCTCAGTAATCCCTTCTGCTTCGTTCTTCAGGTTTTGGCTATGCTTCAAGAAATTCGGCTATCACAGCGCGGATGTCTCCCTGGAATCAAGCAAGCCGAACTGCTACACAGTTATGGACCGGAGCCATCGCCGCTTGCCGATAACGGTATCAGCAGCATCAAAAGTCTTCACACCGCAAGATGGCCATTGCGACCATCTTCGGTGACGTCACATCACATGTCCATCTTGGAAGCTACAAAAGGGCGTGAACCGGCGAGCCACCCCAGTGGGCCAGGCAGCAGCACTACCGGCGGGATGCTCAGTAATCCCTTCTGCTTCGTTCTTCAGGTTTTGGCTGTGCTTCAAAAAATTCGGCTATCACAGCGCGGCTGTCTCCCTGGAATCAAGCAAGCCGAACTGCTACACAGTTATGGACCGGAGCCATCGCCGCTTGCCGACTACGGTATCAGCAGCATCAAAAGTCTTCACACCGCAAGATGGCTATTGCGACCGTCTTCGGTGACGTCACATCACATGTCCATCTTGGAAGCTACAAAAGGGCGTGAACCGGTGAGCCACCCCAGTGGGCCAGGCAGCAGCACTACTGGCGGGATGCTCAGTAATCCCTTCTGCTTCGTTCTTCAGGTTTTGGCTGTGCTTCAAGAAATTCGGCTATCACAGCGCGGCTGTCTCCCTGGAATCAAGCAAGCCGAACTGCTACACAGTTATGGACCGGAGCCATCGCCGCTTGCCGACTACGGTATCAGCACCATCAAAAGTCTTCACACCGCAAGATGGCCATTGCGACCATCTTCGGTGACGTCACATCACATGTCCATCTTGGAAGCTACAAAAGGGCGTGAACCGGCGAGCCACCCCAGTGGGCCAGGCAGCAGCACTACCGGCGGGATGCTCAGTAATCCCTTCTGCTTCGTTCTTCAGGTTGGCGATAACCGGCCATCGCATTGTTTTCGTACTGACAACCCTTATTTGTTGCTACTGCCTTGCCCACACTTTGTACTAAATGTTGTTACTTATATTTTCACCCTAGCAAAAAGTTTATTACTTTGTGGCGACATTGAAACAAACCCCGGTCCCTCCCAAAGTGATACGTTGCGTGAGTTACTGGCTGGACAACAAAAAATAATGGAAACCATGGCATCTATGCAATCTTCTCATGAGAAGATAGAAAATAAATTGTCATCAGTATGCGACAGAATGGAGGCAATGGAGAAACAGCTGTCTAGTCTTGCCACATTGGACGATAAGATTAAAGACATAGAAGACCAAATGTCCCACCTTGATAGAAACTTCGGGCGCTTAGGGACAAAGTAGATGACTTAGAAAATAGGAGTCGCCGAAATAACCTAATCATCTATGGTCTTTATGAACCCAAGAATGATACACATGAAGAATTAGAAAAGAAATTTAATAAGGACATTGTAGAAGAAAAACTGGGACTTAAAGCGGTCAGCATTGAGCGAATTCATAGGATAGGCCGCAGTATGGAAAATAAAAATCGACCAATGGTAATAAAGTGTCTGGATTATAGAGAAAAGCTGTCAATTTTAAAAGTTTCGCATAAACTTAAAGGCACTTTATTGTCTATTGCGGAAGATTTTTCGCATCATGTCCGTGAGCAGCGAAGGATGCTTTGGAAAACTGCTCAAGACGAAAAGGAAAAAAGGGGCTAAGGTAAAGCTTATCTATGATAAGCTAAGTGTAAACGGCGTTATGTACGGTTGGGACAGTGACAAGAAATGCCGCTTTCAGTTGAAAAGTGATAGGCGGGTTTGACAAAGGCAAAATGATGATCGATTCTTGAAACTTCTTAACATCAATTGTAGGAGCGTAGTCAATAAAAGCACAGAGCTTGAGGGGCTAATTATTGCTAACGATCCTGATATTGTTATACTGACTGAGACATGGCTCAGTGATAAAATATACGATAGTGAATTCGTTCCATCAGGATACCGAGTTTACAGGAAAGACCGTGGTAGTAGGGGTGGTGGAGTTTGTATAATCTACAAAAGTGCGCTTAACGTATTCTTGATGCCCGAAGTTGCCCACATTGAGTGTTTATTCTGCAAAGCCTATAGTGGCGGCCTTAAGTATATTGTTGGTGCCATGTACAGACCCCCTAACTCTGATGCTTCTACCATGGATGTGTTGAAGGAGTATTTATGTGACCATGTCAAACCTGATGATCGGATAATCCTATCTGGTGATTTCAATTTGCCTGATGTTGACTGGCTAACAATGTATCCCAAAATTCGTAATGACAAGGTAGGAGAGGCAATGCTTGATATTGCTTTTGCCTTTGACCTTACTCAAGTTGTTGAAGGTTTCACAAGAATTCAGGATAGCAGTAAGACTCTACTAGATCTTTTCTTCGTAAGCGGTAGCATTTTCGAGAACGCCATATCTCAAATCATGCCAGGAATTTCCGATCATCAGGCCGTCTTCCTTAGCCTCAGCAATGTTAAAGTCGACAAAGCTAACGAAGCTTCGTATTTTCGAAGCTTTTCCAGAGCCGATGACGAAGCTATAATAGACGTGCTTTCGTTTCATCTAGATAATTTCTCTCGCAGTGATGCGAATGTTCACAATCTTTGGGCTTCTTTTACGAAACTTGTACATGAATGTATTGAACAATTTGTGCCATTGATACGCAAGAAAAACAAACGTGTGAATGCCTGGATAAGTCGTTCTACTATACATTTGCAGAGAAAATTAAAGAGGTTAAAGAAAAAACGTCGATCTGTAGGCGACTGCGTAAACCTAGAATCCAAAATTTCAGATTTGTCTCACAAAGTTAAAACACAAGTTGCAGCTGACAAAGACAAATATTTTTCAGTTTCATTACCTAGTTTCATTACTAGTTCGCCGCAGAAGTTTTGGCAAGCAATTTCCCCATCTTATACTGATGTGGATGCTTTTACCATTAATGGTGTCCAAATTACTGATGCCACAAAAATTGCAAATGCATTCAATAGGCAGTTTCAGTCCTGCTTTACTAATGATGATGGCAAACTGCCTAATTTTGTGTCACCATTACCGCCGATGCCTGACATTACCGTAAGTGAAAAGGGAATTTTCAACATGCTCTTGAAACTTGATGTAAAAAAATCTGGTGGTGCTGACGAAATACCCAATGCCTTTCTCAAAAGGTACGCTGAATGGGTCGCCAAATATCTTTGCATTCTTTTTACAAAATCGTTGAAAGAAGGACAGCTGCCAATCGATTGGAGGACAGCCAAAGTGAAACCACTTCATAAAAAGGGTAAGAAAGATGAAATTAGTAATTATAGGCCAATATCACTATTGTCAACAGTTTGTAAGTTGCTCGAGCATATAGTTGATAATCATATTTCGGAATTTCTAACTGCTCATAATGCCCTATCCGAGTCTCAACATGGATTCAGAAGAGGCTACTCTACTTGTACCCAATTAGTTCAGACCGTTTACGATTTTGCATTGACAATTAATAATGGTGAGCAGACTGACGCAATTTTTATGGATTTTTCAAAGGCGTTTGATAAGGTTTCTCACAAAAAATTAATTTTCAAACTAGACAACATACTCAAAAACAAGCAGTTAACTAAATGGATTTTGTCTTACCTTCATAGCCGGCAGCAATATGTTGTATTTAAAGATAAATGCTCTGAGAGGGTTTCTGTGGAATCTGGCGTCCCCCAGGGTTCGGTACTTGGACCGCTTCTTTTTCTTTTATATATCAATGACATTGTGAATGACATACCCGTTAACATAAAACTCTATGCAGACGACTGCGTTATTTACTCCGAGGTAAAAAATTCTAATGACCAAATAAAGTTAAATGCCGCATTTCAAAAAGTTAAATCTTGGTGCGACAGTTGGCAGATGCCCATAAACTTTGAAAAAACCGTATTTATGCGCATTTCACACAAAAAAGAGCCCCTCTTGTTCCAATATTGCTGTAACAACATATACCTTGCTGAGGTGCAGTATTACAAGTATCTAGGGGTTTACATTACGAACAACTTGACGTGGAATAAACATATCGATTATGTTGCAGCTTGTGCTAACACAAGACTTTCATTTCTTAGGAGAGCTCTCAAGCACTCCACTCCCACTGTGCGCTTGCTGGCGTACAAATCAACAGTTCTACCCATTCTAGATTATGCAGTCGTTATATGGGATCCTTTTACGTTGACTAATAAAAAGAAGATTGAAAAAATACAAAGAAAGGCAGCCCGCTTTATATACAACAGTTATGGTCGCACATCTGTTAGTGCACTGCTAGCGAGAGCTAATCTTCCACCAATAACTGAAAGAAACCGAATTTCTTGTCTCAAATTTTTATATCAACTAATTAAGAAGCACTATAAGATAGACACTAGCAAATTATTGTCTTTCTCCTCTGGGTATCCGACAAGGCATCGCCATAACCTCTCCATTACGCCCTTTCAAACACGCAATAACTGCTTCACATATTCATTTTTCCCGAGAACAGTCGGGGAATGGAACGACCTAACTAATGACGTTGTTTTACAGCCTTCACTTGAAAAGTTTGCCTTGTGTTTAACTGCATAATATATATGTGTGCATATGTGTGTATGTATATGTATGTATATATGTGTATATATTTGAAATTGTGTAGAATTAACACCCGTGTTTTTTTCCAATCCTTGCGTATGTAACTCTGTTTCTGGAATATTTATTATCCTGTACATTTTGAATTGTATTTTGTCGCCATGGTTGATCATGTATTCGTGAATTTTTGTATATCAGTTTTTCCCTTTTTTCCGAGAACTGTACTTTGCTCCCGTATTTTTGTTCTTGTTCACCTAGGAATATTTATGATTGTACTTCCCACCCTGCTATAATCCCTCATGTGGGATTGCAGTATCTACAAATAAAAAAAAATAAAAAAATATAGCTTCTGCGAACGGTGATAATCAGTGTGCAGGTGAACACGAAATTCAAAAATATTTTAGCTCATGCACAAATAATTCAACAGTGGCAAATTGGGTGAGGCCGCCGTGACGAACTGGCTTAGTAATCACTGGGTTAGCAGCCGAGCACCTTAGCAACTGAGCCACCGTGACGGACCCGAACTGGGTTAGTCAAATAGAAAAAGATATTCACTGAAAAAGAAAGCGCTGTTGTGTGTGTGTGCGTGGGGGGTGGTGACGTTTCACTAAATTATAGTTCTCAGAAGGAAGGAACACTCTTGACATGGTAGGTTAGAAATTGCTCTCATGGGCTGTCGTTGTGCACGCCCCATATCGGATTATGCTTGGCACTTACACGCGCTGGCTGGCGCGTGGTAATGAAGGTTGACGTACGTTTAACGACCAATCCATCATGGCTCACCATGTGCTATTCTGATTGTGCCTTTCGTCATTCATCACAGACATGCTGTTTAGATCTTTGTGCCCTGCTGTTGGTGCACAAACGTTAAATTGTTGTGCTCGTTTCCTTTTCAGCTTCCTAGCTATTTGCTTCCCAGTTTCTTCTTTCGGAAATGAAAGTAGAGAGTGACACCATATTCCGTGACGTCACTGTCTGAGCCGTTAAACCTAACTTGTCAAACCAGACGAGGCCCCATTCGTGCACATATGTCGAAACGTCTGCCTCCCAAATGCTAGCCTATTTGAAATAGCTTATTCTTGTTCATCAAGTCCTTATTTACACAACTTATATTGTCCAGATGGGCAAGAAGTGCTATGTGCCGCGATGCAACTCGGGCTACAAATCGTGCTCGGAGAAAGTTTCCCTTTTCGCTGCTTCGAAGGATAGTGACCGCTTGAAAGTTTGGCGACATGCCATTCCACGGAAGGCCCGCGAGTCGCAAACAACAAATTTTGTTGGTGAAAAACATTTTGATGTGCGATTGGTCACCAAATCATGGGAAGCGCTATATAAAGGAAACGTTTTCGACAGTGCGCCAAGGAAGGCGGCTTTGGCAAAAGACGCCATCCCAACAATATTTCCTGGATGACCGAGCCACCTAACCAAGACTGTAAAGAAAAGGAAAGCACCTGTGACCTGTGTTTGCCTTCTCGCCAAGAAACGCTGTGTCAGTGGTGGAGATTCATCAAGCTCAACTCCTGCGTCATCGCTGGATAGTCGAGGCTCCGATACCGCCCTCTCTGGAATTGCCGAGCAGATCTCAGTTTCCCGTGCCACCACTGCCAACTGCAGCACCGAGGCCACCGTGTTCGAGCCAGATGCAGAACCAGGTACTGGTGATATTCTTAAAAACTCTGAATCGGTCACTCTGCCAACTGCAGCTTCGGCACATCATAAAATAAATATCAATGGCCAGAAAACGGTAGTGTTTTCAGCGATGCACGTGTCTAATGCTGCATTCGTGGCCGCGAATACAGTGTCTTGGGTGTGGGAATGGCTGCGGAAGTCGAAAGATACAACTACTATGCCGCTCCTGTTAATCACATATATCCAAGAAAAGTCGTGAGCTTCGATGAGGCACTGAATATCAACATCACTTTTTTGGGCAGGCGAATAGCAAAAGAACAACTCGGATTACACAGAAATATCCGCAACATAGCCGATATTGAGATGCTGATTTTCCTTGTGCACAATGTTCGTTTATGCAGTGAAGGGCCTTACTTTAAAAAATATCCGAACGCACAGCCTTCCAGCGCTTATGTTGATGTAACAAGCCGCTGGAGACACAACCAATTTGTCCTTGTGCTGTAGTCGGACGCAGCTTCATGCCAAAGATGTCAGAGCCTTCAAACTACACTTCGTCTTCACGAGAAGCGCAGACTAGACAAGGAGAAACAAAAGCGGCCTATGTGATTTTCCCGATTGTCGAATGTTCGAAATACTGAACTGGTGACTTTCAAAAGAGCGCAGTATTCATTAAAGAAATCTGTTGATCGTCTTAAGAAGAAAGTGGGTTCTTTGACATCCCAACCTATGTCCTGCCAAAAAAAGCTGTCGACAATGTCGGAAGAGTCCCTTTATGACAAGCTCAGGGGTTTAAACATTCCTGAAGAAGAAGCGACTGTTATTAAAGAATGTTTAGCAGCTGCGAAGTGCACCAGCGAGAAGAATCGGCGCTACAGCGAAGAGTGGCTCCTACATTGCCTGCTCTTGCACATTCGTAGCCCGTCAGGCTATTCCTTTCTGCGTGATAACAACATTTGCCCCTTCCGTGTGTGTCGACAGTGCGGAAATACCTCTCCATGGTGCGTGTGAAATGTGGTTTTAACACTCGTTTTTTTAGTGCGTTAAAAAAAAGCTCTCAACAAAAGACGCTTTTCGAAGACATGGAATTCTGGTGTTTGATGAAATTAACGTTCGCAAAGAATTGCGGGTGAACTCCAAAACAATTACTTATTCTGCACATGCAGACTTCGGAAATGTAGCTAAAGCACCCAAGAAGCTAGCCGAACATGGACTTGTGTTTGCATCCCGTTTTTTTTTAGGTGATAGCTACTCCCGACCCGTGGCTGTTTTTGCAAGCGACAGCCCTACAAAAGGAACTGTGTTGTCCCAGCTAGTATTGAAGGCGATACTCCTTCTTGAAGATGCAGGCGCATTTGTCAATGCGATTGTGTGTGACGGTGCCACGACCAATCGATCCATGTGGAAGCACTTTAGTGTAACTGGTGCTTTAAATGTTGCAAAGAACTATTTTGTTAATCCTGTGTGTGAGGAACGAAATGTTTATGTTTTTTTCAGATGCGCCACATCTAATCAAGTGCGTGTGAAACCGGCTTCTGAAGCAAAACCTATTCTCTCTAAACGGCAGCCGCGTGATGTGGTCACACTATGACAAACTTTACGTAGTTGACACCAAGGCCGAAGGCATGTTGAGGGTTTTCCCAAAACTTTTTCTCACATATAAACGCAAGCAGCACCGAAAAATTGCGCGTGAAGCTTGCCACGCAGCTGTTCAGCCTCAGTGTGGCAAATGGTTTAGAATTTTACTCACAGAAGGGATCGCTTGGCTTATGCAATGTAAAAGGGACAGTTGATTTTACGGTAAGGATGAATAACCTATTCAATGCCTTCAACCGCAAGCACCCGAAGGAGGCCTCAGAGAAGGAAGCTAAGATTTCAGCATCCTAGAATCAACATTGCAATGGCTGAACAACTGGGAGAAAGATGTCAAGCTAGGTAAAATAAATCCTCACAACTTCCTGCCTCAGCCAACTGCCGAAGGTATGCGAGTAACAATACTTTCTACAATTCAGCTTTAAAAGTATTTGTTAGAACAGTGTGGCTTTAAGTATGTGCTAACAGCTAAATTCAACGAGGGCGTCCTTGAAAAATTCTTTGGCGTCATACGCCAAGCAAACAGTGAGAATGACCACCCATGCTTACCTACGTTTTTGCAGTTATATAATATGCTTTAAATATATAGCCTTGTGAAGCCGCCAAAATTTGGCAACTGCCACGTACAGATTACTGAAGAGCCACGAATTTTGAGCCTCTCTGTCCTAACGTCAGCATTTCAGGAGTCCGCTCCTCTAGAGTCGCGTCTGGAGAGACTGAAAAAGAAACTAGACGGCTTAGTGGAAGAAGAAGCTGAGTGTGAAAATGTCTTTTCGGATATATCCCCGTCAGATAATGTGACCGACTGTATAATTAATTATGTGGCAGGATTTTTGTGCAGAAAGATATTGAAGAACACCACTTGTCAACAATGCCGCAATGGCTTGGCAGCTACAAGTAATGCAGCGTCGAAGCCTGAAGCTGCATTAGTAGCGTGCAAGACGCGAGGGGGACTGGTACATCCGAACACTTGCCTGTTTATGTTCTTAAAGAATGTTGAAGCAATATTTTGCAAACATGCTGAAGAAAAGCACGCATATGACATGACAATAGACTATGTAGTAGAAAATTTCATGTTATCATTTCCCTGTCATGAGCACAAGGTCGATAGTATGTCGAAAGTGCTTCATTATTATGTGGGAGTCAGGATGAGGCAATACTGTAAGCAACTGCGGAAGGTTGAAGCAGACAAGACGCAGACGCTACGAAAGCTTGCGAAGCTTGTCTAGTGTGTTGTGACTTTTATCCTGTCAGTGTATGTTGTGCTGGTACAGATGATGCACTGTCGAATGAATAAAGTGGTTTTTTTTACTACCACCTTAAGTAATATCCTACATTCTTTCGTATCACTTAGCCGCGCCACACAGTACTCGAGCTAAAGCCGCTTTTTCAGACAAAAATATGTAAAATTTGTAGATTGTGCCAACACTGTGATAAAATTCTTGGCGCACCGTAACCTATATATCTTGCAGTCTGTTTATTTTGAATCTATCAAAGAGCGGCCATCGGTCACAAGCTGTCGCCCACTTTATCGCATTTGCTTTCAATCCTGCATTTTCGACCTGGGAGCGGCGCGTCACGTGCTACTGCACGCCTTGAAAGTCCTAAATAGAGTTATTCTATTCCATTGCATTAAAGTATTCGTTTTCTCGCAGATGTTTAAGGAATTTGCAAATAATCGGTTCTTAATAAAAGATTCTGTAGGGTCACTTGATCTCAAATGCAAATTGCCCCTTACGCATGACACCTGCTCTTTATATGATGTTACCGCAAATACACCAATTATTCTTTCGAGGGCAAATGAAGGGCGCCACACAACTGCATATTTACTTTTGTAGACAAAATGCGGGAACGATCGCCTAGCCCACGGTGTTGCCGAGGCCGTATGTGTTGTTTATGAGCTTCACTTCGCATGCCGAGCCGTCAGGCGTAAAACACTACGAAGTCTTTATATTTAACATATGATATTACACTGCCACATAATCCTCACCGGGCCTTGCGATATCGCTAAACACGCTAAAACACCGACTGTTAGAAGCGTCAGGTATGCGCTGGGTATAGCCAGGCGGCCTCCTTGCCGCGCGCGCCTCCTTCTGGTGAGAAAGGGAAAGAGGTCCCCGACTTCCCCTCACTCCAATGCGCCGTCGCTCCACCTAAACTATTCCAACACCGTGACCGCGTCTAGGCCTGTGTTTCTAAACAATTCCGCAGAAACAGGCAGAAGACCACAAAATTGCGCTTGTCAACAAAGCAACGCCGCTCGCGTGCACGGGGGCTGGGCTTGTTAGGGCACGTCATGCGCACGTTACCTCTTGGTCGGATGCCGGAGAGGGTGAGAAAGAGGTTTGGCTTGCGAAGGCTACGCAGAGGAGCGGCAAGGGGTCGAGCTTGCCTCCCCTCACCCTCGTTTCGCGCCGCTTCAAAGAACCTGTTTTCTCGGCTCGTAAAGAACCGATTCGAAAAATTTTCGTGGCAAATAGTTCCTCATCGGACACCCAACAACTTCCACTGTCTAACTAAAATTTGGTATTGGGCCTGGTGAGTGGCCCTTTAAGGATGGTGAAAAAGCGTACTTTGTAACCACTGTCATAATTGCCGCGGCCCCCGTGAACACAACAGCGTTCCATGTTGCACTGATCTAGATGTAACCACATACTAACAAGTGGCACACCAATATAATAGGACTCGTGGCAAAGGACGGAGGCTCGGAACAGTGCGATGCCGCACGATGCCTAACGCAGTAGACCAGAGAAGCAGGTAGCAATGAAAGGCAAACGTGACTTGTTTGGCGTTCCAGGTAAAAAGAGAGCATGCGCGGTCTCCTTCGCCTAAGGTGCCTAGATGAAAATAGGGACTTTACCTTTGCCACGACCGGAGTGACGCGTCCGCGCGTAGCTGAGTTCAGCGTAAAAACATTAGCAGACCCCACGTACAGTGGAAATCGATGATATCCGAAGTATGAATGACAAACATTAAGATGTCACTTTGAAGTCAGCACAATAATAAAAAGTTGAGGTAAATGATGCCGTACATGATTTACGTGTCATGATTATCATGTTTGGATGCGTCGTTTACCTTCGTCATCTATTCACGTCACGTTATACCAAATTTAGTTTATGTGGAGCTAGCGAAATGGCCGCAAGCAGGCTATGAGCGCGGTATGTTTTCTTGTTCTTACATCACACGCTTGTCAGGATTATCCCGTTTGCACCACTCATATGGCTTCGTCATCCATTGATATCACGGTACACCAAAATTGGTATATGAGGAGCTAGCAAAACGGCCGCGACTGCATCATGAAAAGCCCAATGTACTCCAATGTGTGTTCAGAAAAAAGTGTTTAACGATTTAGAGTACGGGTACCCTACTATGTGAGATCATAAAGCCGTCCCCCAACAGAGATGCTAGTTACAAAGACCCGCCGTTTTACCGGTGGCAAGATACCAATTAGTATGACGCGCGCACACTGGGCACAACGACGCTACGTTACCAAAACGCGAGCCATCTCGCGACTAAATGAACGCCGCCGAGTACGCACATCGTGACACGTCGAAATTTATATGCGCCTTGACTGTTGCATGTAGTCATGTCCTCACATGACACGCATCTCTTCATTATCATGTTTGCACCAGTCACATACCTTCATCATTCATTGACGTCACGTAATACCATATTTGGCATATGTGAAGCTAGCGAAACGGCCCCAAGCGCATCGTCAGTGTGGCATGAAGTCATGTTGACACATGACACGCATGTCGTGATTATCATGTTTGAATGTGCCATTTACCTATGTCGTCCGTTCGCGTCACATATTACCGAGCTTTGTACATGTGAAGCTAGCGAAACAGCCGCGAGCGCATCATGAGCGTAGCATGTAGTCATGTTGTTACATGACACGGCAACCCATGTTTATCATGTTTGCACCAATAACATACCTTAGTTTATACATTCATGTCCCATAATACATAATTTGATATAAGTGAAGCTAGCAAAATGGCCGCCAGCGCATCATGAGCGTGGCTTGTAGTCATGTTGTTACATGATACGCATCTCATAATTATCTTGTTTGCACCAGTCAAATACTTTCATCATCTATTAACGTACTGTGATACCAAATTTGGTATATGTGACGCTAGCGAAACAGTCGCGAGCACATCATGAGCGTGGCATGCAGTCATGTTGTTACATGGCCTGCATTTCATGATTTTCATGTTAATGTCTCTCGCTTGTGTTCGCCATGCAATCTTGCCATACCACATCAGTTTTGCAACATGCCTTATTAACTAAACCACCCTAACAGCTGCAGGACAATGAAGTGTAAATCATCACATTCATGACATAAATGTGATGACTTTTGTGTTATGACTAGTTATATATGTTCTTCATACAGTTATGGTATGCCATACCAAGTTTCGTATCGATAACATTATCGAAATGGTCAGGAAAGCTATGAGTCGTAGGCGGCTAGTTTGATATGCGCAAAGTCGCCGAAGTTCGCTAATAAATGCTTCGCATTTAAAAAAATGCCCCCACGTCCTCGAAGGCTATTGTGAGGAAATGCGAATGCGTTGCGTAGCGTCCATAACGGCGTTTCGCTCGTCAGAACCCATATATGTATGTATGTATGTATATATATATATATATATATATATATATATATATATATATATATATATATATATATATATATATATATATATATATGTATATATATAAGATCTAACAGACAGTAATGCCAAGGAATATACAGGGGAAGTTATTAGAACCAATGGAATGTAAATAAGAAAGAAAAGTGGATGAAAAAATAACCAGCCATGAGCATGGCTGGTCATGGCTGGTTATTTTTTCATCCACGTTTCTTTCTTCTTATTTACATTCCATTAGTTCTAATAACTTCCCCTGTACATTCCTTGGCATTACTGTGTGTTAGATCTCATTAATATTGGGTGAAAACACGGAAAAACGAGCCCTTAGGTATACACATCTTTCCCATATATATATATATATATATATATATATATATATATATATATATATATATATATATTTCCGGCAGATTACTGGGATGGGCTCCCAACTAGGGGCCAACGGAGAGACCGTGTCTCCCGGCAGCTTCCTTGGCCTGCTGGATCGCCCAAAGTTGTTTGTCCAGGCCCGATTTGAGCAGCGCAGTCCGCCAACGCGCTCGACGGTCTTCATTTGAGGCCGCGACCCCAGAATTTCGGACTAATGCTGGACATTCCCGATATGATCAAGAGTGGCTCTGGTGGTACAGTACTGGCATAGATTAGAACTATAGACATTGGGATATATGTGGTGCATGATGACAGGGTTTGTGTATGTGCGTGTTTGCAGCTGCCGCCACTGAACGGACTGGGCCCGATTTAGCTTGGGGTGAGGCGGAGGGTACTCCCGCCTTTGCAGTCGATAGTGTTGAATTATGTCTATAAATTTAGTGAGCCGATCGTCCCATTCCCACACCGGCACAGAAAGGTCCGTTTGGGTGGCCGCTTCGTCTGACGTGACTCGGAACGTGAGACCTCGAGCCACGTTGTGCGCCACTTCATTCGGACTGGCCACCGCGACCTAGTGGTGTGTAGGCAGGGAACCACAAGATGTGCACGTATTTGTCCACCTCGATAATTTTGCCTGTGCTAAGAATCCGCAATGCCTCGGGGGAGATTCTGCCGCTGGCGTAGTTTCGAATGGCTGTCTGCGAGTCGCTGATTACGCATGAGGCGTTATTTTGGGCTATGATCGCCACTTCCCGTTTCTACGTTCCGTGTGATGATTGACGCGCTGCTTTTGCATTGTTGTGTGTGGTCTACGACAGCAGCCACGAAGCGGTGTCGTTCCTGGTAGCGTGCTGCGTCGACAAAGACTGCCTCATGGTTGCGCCCAAACATCTTTGACATGACTCTGGCTCTACTTACACGTCTGCCCTTGTTGTGTTTAGGGTGGATGTTGGTATGGGTGGTACCATTAGCTTAGCACGGATAGTGCGTGGTATGTCGTGTTTGTCTCCGTGTTGAGTGTGGTAAGAAATACCGAGATTACATAGAATCTGGCGGCCTGATTTAGTCTTGGCTAATCGCTTGAATTGGGAGATTTATAGCGCCTCAATAAGTTCCTCAAGGGCATTGTCTAAACCAAGTTGAATAAGTAGTTCGGTGCTGGTGTTTTGAGGCAAACTTAGCGCTTGTTTGTAAGTTTTCCTAATTAGGCTGATGAGTTTTGACTTTTCCACGGTGAACCATCGGTGGTACGCCGCCGTATAGGTGATGTGACTGAGAAAGAGTGATTGGATCAAACGGATGATGCTAGCCTCTTTCATGCCTTTGTGTTTACTGGTAATGCGCCTAAAGAGGCGCATCGTGTTAGGCACTCTGGCTTCAATGTTGCGAACTGTCTCTCCGTTGGTACCCTTACTTTCTATGATCAAACCTAGCACTCGGATTTTGTCCACAGTGGGTATGACGTCACCATCGCTTGTAGTGAGTTTTATATGAGCGTGTGCCTGCGCTTGGGGATGTTGTTGGGTGGCCGACCTGTAAGTGTAGGGCGATATAGCAGTAGCTCAGATTTCTCCGCCGAGCAGGATAGTCCAGTTCCTTGTAAATGCCGTTCGACTGTGTCAATCCTCTACTGTAATCTCTGTTCAATGGAACCGTCACTGCCGTCGCACACCCAGAGGGTGATGTCCTCAGCGTAAATGGTGTGATAAAGTCCTTGGATGGTTTGAAGTTTTTGAAGGAAGACCAATGAAGGCGAGGTTAAACAACAAGGGAGAGATCACGAAACCCTGCGGGGTGCCCGCACTTCCTATGGTTATTTCGGACGACCTGAGTGCTCCCACAGTGATCTTGGCCGTTCTGCCCGTAAGAAATGCCCTTATATAGTTGTACGTCCAAAGACCCAAGTTTAGGGTATTGACTTGATTTAGAATGGTGCTATGCGTGAGAGAGTCAACAGCTTTCTTGAGATTAATACCATGTATGCCCTTAGTGGAGCGTCCTGTACTGTCTAGGATTGATGCTTAAGCTGCAACATGGCATCCTGCGTTGAAAGATGCCTGTGGAAGCCAATGATGGTGTGTGCGAAAAAATCATTGTCTTTGAGGTAGTTTTTCAGTCTAGCCAGGAAAGCGTGTTCCGTCAATTTGCCTAGGCAAGATGTTAAGGAGATGGGCCTAAGATGGGCAGTACTCAGTGGTTTGCCAAGTTTCAGAATCAGAATCACCTTGGCCGTTTTCTACTGCAGGGGCAATATTACAATGTTCCAGCAGTTATTATTATTGCCACGTTCCATTTCCTAAGTTTTTGTTATCGTTCCAAAACACCACACGATTCTCGGCGCAAACCGCGCCTGCAGGTTTCGAGAAGGTTCCGGACTGTAGTAGATCATTTCGATAACATCACACCCACTGTGCGAACGGTACAGATTGTTCTGGAACCTACGCCACCACCAGCGATAACGCTAGAACATTCGACGGCAAGGGTATAAATGCCGACGCGCTTCACCGCTTGTCAGTTGTTGATCGAAGGCCGACGCTGCGTTCGCCGCTATCAGCCCGAGACTGCTATCTGTGCAAGACTGCTGCTGTAATTAGACTTTACATTTACCGGGCACAGGTTCGCCCAAATAAACAGTTCTATCCCAACACGAAGTTTCCTGTCTTCGGCCACGTCACGACCCCGTGACATCTGGTGGAAGTGCTGCTTCGTTCATGTACGGGACGCCCCCGTCAAGCCGTGAACCCAGCCCCCGTCGCGGAGAAGACACCGACGCCAACCAAGAGCAGCGAACGAGCCACCGACAGCAAGGTCTCCCAACGGAGTACGGCCTTCTACAAGACAAGGCGCGGAAGACCAAGACCATGACCTCGACTGCAGCGACAATGACAACCGGAGCGTCCCAGCCCGCGATCGTCATTCATCAACCCAGGGAACCACCAACGTTCCATGGCTCATCGTTTGAAGACCCGGAAACCTGGCTAGAAACATACGACCGTGTGGCCGCCCTCAACCACTGGGACAACGAAGAAAAGCTCCGTCGTGTGCACTACTACCTGGAAGACACTGCAAGGACCTGGCTAGAGAATCGGGAGTCCACGCTCCGAACGTGGGATGTCTTCTGCGGCGCATTTCTGCAAACGTTCGCGAGCGTCGCTCGCAAAGAGAGAGCCGCTGCTCTACTCGAGACCCGGGTTCAGCTACCAAATGAAAAGGTTGGAATTTTCACAGAGGAGATGACCCGCCTATTCCGTCACGCTGACCCAGACATGCCTGAGGAAAAGAAAGTTCGTTTCCTCATGCGAGGGGTCAAACAGGAGCTCTACGCGGGACTAATGAGGAATCCACCGAAACACCGTCCAAGAATTTGTATCCGAGGCGACCACCATCGAAAAAACGCTGGACATGCGCACCAGACAGTATAATCGTCGCCTGACTCCAGATTGCGCTGCTGCTCAAGCCAGTGACTCCGACGACCTGCGTGAAACGATCCGAGCGATCGTGCAGGAATAGCTGCGCAAACTGTTGCCTTCGGCGCAGCCTTAAGTGGATTCGATCGCCGACATTGTGCGAGAAGAAGTCCGGCAATCGCTTCGAATTCCCGAAACACCGCCGCCCGAGCCAGAAACTATGAGCTACGCCACTGCAGTGCGCCACAACGCTCCTTCCCGTCCACGCCAAAACGCCGCCCCGTTGCACTTCCGTCGCCAGACGCCACCGCCGCCACCAGCCCCACCGATGTCCTACCGTTCCCCAGCGGGCCAGCGCAGTGCACCGAGGAAAACGGACGTTTGGCGTGCACCTGACAACCGCCTGCTCTGCTACCACTGCGGCGAGGCCGGGCGCACATACCACCGTTGCCAGTACCGACAGATGGGACTGCGTGGCTTCGCCGTCAATGCACCGCGTCCGCAGCCAGGAGATCGGCCACGTGACATCGCCGACTACCTGGCAGGAACTCAATGGACCCCACGAAGTCCTTCCCGTTCGCCGTCGCCCAGCCGCCGCATGTCACCGCACCTCCGGCAGTACTCTGGCCCAACGCGGGGCCGGTCTCCTAGCCCGTATCCGGGAAACTAAGGGCAGCAACCGATGGAGGTGCGATTGCTGTGCGACGAACTACCTAAGATCCTCCGACGACGACGCCGCCGCGACGGAGCTTTTTGAACACAACACCAACCAGGCAAAGCCCCTGAAGGAAAAAGCTCACTTACCGAAGGTGGCCGGACGACGCAACATGGAAGCAGCAGAACAAGCCGACGCAGCCGTGACCCGACGCCACGCCCTAACTGTAATGCCAGACGGCGAACTAGCGACCTTGACGTTCTTATCGACGGCCACAGTGTGACTGCTCTCGTCGATACTTGGAGCCGACTATTCTGTCATCAGTGGGTCGTTCGCCGCAAAGTTAAAGAAAGTTAGGACAGCTTGGAAAGGCCCTGAAATCCGCACAGCCGGAGGTCATCTCGTAACGCCTGCAGGAATCTGCACAGCGAGAGTCACCATTAAAGGCCGTATTTATCCTACAGACTTCGTAGTCCTACTAGCGTTGCTCGAGAGATGTCATCCTTGGCATGGACTTCTTATGCCTCCATGGTGCTGTCATCAACCTAAAAACAAGGTCGATAACGTTATCCACAGAAGAAGCACTACCGCCGCGCACTGCCGTCAGGACACCATGCCTTGAATGTGCTGGAAGAACAAGTCACCATTCCGCCTCGCTCAAGCGTCATTATTTCAGTCGGCGCTCCTAAATCACCTGACTTGGAAGGCGTCGTTGAAGGCAGTCAGCATCTGTTGGTCACCCGAAATATTTGCGTCGCAAGAGGAATTGCAGAGCTGCGGGGAGGCAAAGCAACGGTTATGCTCACGAATTTCAGCAATGAGTACAAACATGTGAACAAAGGAACAACGGTCGCATACAGCGAAGAAATTGTCGAAGCCACCAGTGCTTTCGCCCTCGCCGATTCTGCGGAACCTGCTCAGAGGAACCGAGCCCCTCCCATAGCTTTCGACGTCAGTCCCAGACTTCCGAACGATAAGCAAGAACAGCTCAAGGCCCTGCTCCTGCAATACGAAGAATGCTTTTCGTCGTCATCGAAAATTCGGCAGACCCCAATCACGAAACATCGAATCATAACCGAAGAAAATGCCAGACCACTCCTTCAGAGTCCGTACAGGGTTTCGACGCGAGAACGTGAGGCCATGAAGAGACAAGTTGATGAAATGCTGCGAGATGACTATTATCCAGCCGTCAAGAGT
The DNA here is from genome assembly GCA_013436015.1 of Rhipicephalus annulatus. Classification (NCBI taxonomy): domain Eukaryota; kingdom Metazoa; phylum Arthropoda; class Arachnida; order Ixodida; family Ixodidae; genus Rhipicephalus; species Rhipicephalus annulatus. Next base: position 163,096 of record WOVY01010566.1, read on the forward strand.
CCATGGGCATCCCCCGTGGTGTTAGTGAAGAAAAAGGATGGGACCCTACGTTTCTGCGTCGATTATCGCCGCCTGAACAAAATCACAAGAAAGGACGTGTATCCTCTCCCACGAATAGACGACGCACTTGATCAGCTCCATAACGCCAAGTACTTCTCGTCAATGGACCTCAAGACTGGCTATTGGCAAATCGAAGTCGACGAAAGAGACCGAGAGAAGACGGCGTTTATAACACCAGACGGCCTCTTCGAGTTTAAGGTGTATGCCCTTCGGCCTTTGCTCAGCGCCTGCAACTTTTCAACGCGTTGTGGATACAGTACTGGCAGGATTGAAGTGGCAGACTTGCCTTGTGTACTTGGACGACGTCGTCGTGTTTTCCTCGAGTTTCGACGAGCATCTTCGGCGCCTTGAAGCTGTACTACAAGCCATCAAGACGTCCGGACTCACACTGAAGCCAGAAAAGTGCAGATTTGCGTATGAGGAGCTCTTGTTTTCTGGGGCACGTTATCAGCAAAGTCTGGAGTTCGTCCCGATCCACGGAAAACAGCCGCCATCGCCGACTTCCCGCCGCCCACTGACAAGAAGGCCGTGCGCCGATTTCTGGGCCTGTGCGCCTATTATAGGCGGTTCGTGAAAAACTTCGCTCGCATCGCCGATCCTCTCACTAACCTTACCAAGGCCGACGCGGAGTTCAAGTGGGAAACGCCACAGGAACACGCTTTCCAGGAGCTTAAATATCGCCTCCAGACGCCTCCGTTACTTGCCCATTTCGACGAATTCGCCAAGACAGAAATACACTACTGACGCAAGCAGCGTAGGTCTTGGCGCCGTTCTTGTGCAGAGGGCTGACGGACTTGAAAGGGTTATTAGTTACGCCAGCCGATCGCTATCCGAAGCAGAAGCAAATTATTCCACAACAGAAAAGGAGTGCCTCGCCATCATCTGGGCTATGTCGAAATTTCGCCCCTACCTCTACGGCAGGACCCTTCAAAGTTGTGAGCGACCACCACGCCTTGTATTGGCTAGCCACCTTGAAGGGACCCTTCAGGTCGCCTTCGCACGATGGAGCCTGAGACTTCAAGAATATGACATTACTGTCATTTACAAGTCCGGCAAAAAACACTCTGACGCCGACTGTCTCTCTCGTGCGCCTGTCGACCAACCGGTACCCGACGACCCTGCATGACGACTACTTCTTGGGAACGATAACTACCGACGACTTCGCTGAACTACAGCGGGCCGACCCGGAACTTAAGGCTCTAATAAAATACCTCGAAGGCAGGATCGCCGAAGTCCCGAAAGTATTCAAGCGCGCACTTGCGTCGTTCTTTCTACGAAACGGTGTTCTACAAAAGAAAAACTTTTCACCGCTTCGAGCGAAGTACCTCCTTGTGGTGCCTTCAGCTCTGCGACCAGAACTCCTGCAGGCCCTGCACGACGATCCGACGGCAGGGCACCTCGGTGTTTCTCGCACGCTCGCGAGGATACAAGAAAGGTACTACTGGCCACGTCTTACCACCGACGTCACTCGTTATGTGAGAACATGCCGGGACTGTCAGCGACGCAAGACACCGCCGACAAGGCCAGCGGGACTTCTGCAGCCAATTGATCCACCTTGTCGACCTTTCCAGCAGATTGGTATGGAGCTACTGGGGCCGTTCCTGACGTCGGCTTTCGGAAACAAGTGGATCGTGGTAGCTACCGACTACCTCACCCGCTACGCCGATACACAAGCCCTGCCAAAAGGCAGTGCATCCGAGGTAGCTAAGTTCTTCGTCGAAAATATCGTCCTACGTCACGGCGCCCCGGAGGTCCTTATAACCGACAGAGGAACGGCATTCACTGCCGACTTAGCTCAAGCGATCTTGGCATACAGCCAAACAAACCACCGCCGGACGACAGCGTACCACCCACAGACCAACGGCCTCACCGAGCGGCTTAACAAGACGATCGCCGACATGCTGTCAATGTACGTCGATGTCGAACACAAGACGTGGGACGCCATTCTTCCGTATGTGACCTTCGCATACAACACGGCGGTGCAGGGGACGACGCAGATATCTCCATACAAATTGGTCTAGGGAAGGAGCCCGGCAACGACGCTCGATGCCATGTTACCCAACGTCACCGACGAAGAAAACCTTGATGTGAGCGAGTACCTTCAACGCGCCGAAGAAGCCCGACAACTTGCGCGTCTCTGTATCAAGAATCAACAGAAGACCGACAGCCACCGTTACAACCTTCGACGACGCTTCGTGGAATACCAGCCCGGTGAACATGTTTGGGTGTGGACGCCGATACGCCGACGTGGACTAAGTGAAAAGCTTCTGCGACGGTACTTCAGACCGTACAGGATGGTTCGACGTCTCGGCCCACTTGGTTACGAGGTTGTCCCCGACGGCATCACGAACTCTCAACGACACCGATCGCGACCAGAAGTCGTCCATGTCGCGCGCCTCAAGCTGTTTCATGCGCGTTAACAAACTGAAACAGTGTTTTTTTTGTATTATTGTTGTATCGTAATTTATTCATTGTACTTCCTTGCATTATTGTTTTACCTTCATCTTTAGTTAAAGCATCGGGACGATCCCTTTTTTCAGAGGGGGGCAATGCCACGTTCAATTTCCCAAGTTTTTGTTATCGTCCCAAAACACCACACGATTCTCAGCGCAAACCGCACCTGCAGTTTTAGAGAAGGTTCCCGACTGTGGTAGATCATTTCGATAAGATCACGCCCACTGTGCGAACGGTACAGATTGTTTTGGAACCTACGCCACCGCCAGCGATAACGCTAGAACATTCGACGGCAAGAGTGTAAATGCCGACGCGCTTCGCCGCTTGTCAGTTGTTGATCGAAGGCCGACGCTCCGTTTGCCGCTATCAGTCCGAGACTGCTATCTGTGCAAGACTGCTGCTGTGATTGGACTTTCCAATTACCGGGCACAGGTTCGCCCAAATAAACAGTTAAATCCCAACACGAAGTCTCCTGTCTTCGGCCACGTCACGAACCCGTGACAATATCGCATGTCATGACACTCATGACAAGCACGTTATGATTCTCATGTTATGACTTGCCAATTATTTTCGTCATAAAGTCATGTTATACCATACCACTTTTGTTGTATATTTCATTATAGAAACGCCCAGGAGAGCTTAATGTGGTATATAGCGTCTAGATAGATAGATAGATAGATAGATAGATAGATAGATAGATAGATAGATAGATAGATAGATAGATAGATAGATAGTTAGATAGATAGATAGACAGATAGATAGATAGATAGATAGATAGATAGATAGATAGATAGATAGATAGATAGATAGATAGATATACGATGAATGTTGCCGAATTTCGCTTAGAAATTCTTCACATTTAAAGCTTGATGCATACCATGCAATCGAATTAACATCACATGTAGAGTTTGAAATTCGGTGTCAATGCTCATTTAAGCTCAATAACCCCCATGTTCATAAAGGCTTCTTCACTTCAATTAGACTTGTAGGTTCCTTCAATGCAACGCGCTTGAAACAAGTTTGGCGTTTTGGCTGTCTTAACACCACGTAAAACAGCGCGTTCGAAACGAATATGCAAGGCCCTTTGATAGCCCTATCTTCAGACGGCATACTTCACGCTAGTTGTCCGGCTGTTCAGTGACCAGAGACACGCGGATGCGTCGCTCTGGTGGTGGCGTTGGTGACCGTGCACACTTTTAAATGCGAATGCATTTCCTAGTCGGACTACGGCTGGCGTCTGTCAGGATTCGTCTACCTCTCTCTCCCGTAGCCACAGCTGCGGGCGCGAGCGTACCTAGCAAATCGAGCCCCCACCATGTCACGCTTCGGTGTCGGCAGAGTTCAGAAACAGCTGCGGACGCGCGCGCTTATCTTCGCCTCCAGCAACCGGAGCATGCATGTGTTGCGAGAGCGCGTAGCCTACCCTCTGCTACACCTGTCACAACATATGCATGCTCCGGTGCTCCGGTGCAGTGCTCCGCCGCTCTTTCGCTCGTCGTTAAATCTTTCTCCCTCCTCCCTGCTCCCCACTTTCCCGTCCACTCGCGCCTCATCTTGACCGTTCACTGGCAGGGCGCCTCTCAAGAACAACTGGAAAGGCACGCTGACACACTGCTGTTGAACGCGAAACCCTAGCAGAGAACGCTCTTTTGTAGCGTTAGCTACACTGGTCTCGCTGAGCCAATTTCGCATGGCACTGGTCTGCGAATGCGCAAGGATACTCCGCCGCCGCCGCGGGCGGTTCGCCGCCGGTGTGCGCGCAAGTCGATGCGCTGCGCAGACAATCAGTGGGGTCACGCACCGGAGCCGGCACCTCCCTCGCACTCGGCCGCGGCCGCGCGCGACTCGCCGCCGCCGGTGTGCGCTTTCCAGTGGAGTGCCGTCATGGCCTTGGTAGACATATGGACGCTGACGCGCGCGCCTTCTCTGTTCAGTCGCCATCTGACACTGCACTGGAGTCGCTTGATAGCGCCTCTAACTGGCGTTTGCCACTGTGGTATAGCCATGGAGAAGGAGAGTGCAAATGCTGCTCAACGGTGCAGTAGAGCGGAGATGCTTAACTCATCGGATCCCCAAGTAGTTGCCCGGCAAAATAAATATACATGTGCCACATAATACGTATACCGTGTGTGTGTGTGTCATTGGAGCAGCTGTAAGCATGATAATCAAGCTAATTCTAGACAATCAGGAAAGTTTTCCAGAGGAGTGACGTCATGACCTTGACATATTTATTGGCGCCAGCGCAGGTGCTGCTATGCTATTACAGAAAGACAGACAATTCCAAATATCGTGTTGGGGCCATAGAGACAGGAGCGTGTTAGCACTGACCACCGAGCCGTCTTTGTGGCAATAGCGAAGCTACCTGGACGTTGAGCAGAAAATATACATGTGCCAAATATAACGTATGCCGTGTGTGTGTCATTGCAGCAGCAGTAAGCATGATTAATTGATTGATATGTGGGGGTTAACGTCCCAAAACCACTATATGATTATGAGAGACGCCGTAGTGGAGGGCTCCGGAAATTTAGACCACCTGGGGTTTTTTAACGTGCACCCAAATCTGAGTACACGGGCCAACAACATTTCCGCCTCCATCGGAAATGCAGCCGCCGCAGCCGGGATTCGAACCCGCGCCCTGCGGGTCAGCAGCCGAGTACCTTAGCCACTAGACCACCGCGGCTGGGCAGTAAGCATGATAATCAAGCTAATTCTAGACACTCTGGAAAGCTAAGGATATTCAGCTGAACATTTGCTAACGCTACGTATATCCTGGCATAGCTGAGATACGCCACTGCCATTTTTTTGTTCACTTCATACTGTTTTTTACCTATGCACGCTAGCTGCTTGAGGACAGAGAAATGGCAGCATGTGCACGCAGTGAATGATGGAAAGTGGGGCGAAGCATTCGTCCGTCCATTCGTTCTTGCTTTCATCCGTCCATGGTTCCATCTGTGTGACCGTCCATGCGTACATCCGCCCATCCATGCGTGCGTCTGTTCGTGCATCCGTCCCTGCGTTCGTCCATGCATCTGCGCCTGCGTCCGTTAATGCGTCCATCCTTGCACCTGTCTGTGTGTCCGTTCGCCTATCTATTCAACACTCTAAATACCACCATCTCACATCTTTTCATCATATATTCCTCATATAGAAGCACCGCCATCCAGCGGACATTCCAAGGACTGAATGAGAGGTGACACACGCACACTTTCTTACGGCTTGCGATTCGGGTTTACTTTCCACCTTTAACCACCTCGAGTTCATGGTATAGAATACTTCACTCTATCCATGGCACTGCGGCCCAACGCTCGCTAAACCTTTGTAAAACCAAGAAGGTTACGCCCAGCGAGTATAACGTAGCAACCTTTTCTTGTCAGATAGTGCCTAATGTACATGCCCATGGCTTCTAATGGGAAATGAGAGACAGGAGGATTTGGCTTTTAATTTCTTACGGCTTGCTCTTCGTATCTACTTGCCTCATTTAACCGCTTTGAGTTCATGATATACTGGGCGTGAGGCCCACCACTGCAGGCGCGAGTGCTGCAATTGCTGTGACGTTCAGGGTTGGATCACGTGGTCTCGCCTCGCTCTGGCGAAGGAAAGCTGGTGGTTGGATGCATTGTTTTTAACCGCGACTTCGCGATGTTTTTTTTTTCACTTTTGACAAGGTTGTATTGCTCTGATTTCAAGTGCGCGAACTTCTGCAGACTACACGATGCGAAAAGTCGCAGTAAAGGTTACCGGCGGTGTGCCAAGGTTCCCTGCATATGCGATGCCAGTGTCGCAGCCACCGGCAGTGCCACTGTCACCTCTCTCGTTTTTTTTTACAGTGAAAGCTGTTATGAGATCACTTTTGCGGTCACGTGCAGTTGCATGTTGTCCGGCGCCGTCGGTTTCCGTAGCCATATCGCGTGAAATTAGAGAAAAAAACCTTGCACCAATGACAATAGTGCTTGAACCCGGGTCAGCAGGGTGCCAGCCCAGTATTCTACCATCGAATTACCCCGGTGCTTGTAACTTGTCAAACCTGCCTTAGGCAGGCATGACCTAGCACCAATGGCACAGTGGCGTTCGAGCCCGGGTCCACTAGGTGCCAGCCCAGCATTCTACCACTAAGCTACTCCGGTGCTTGTAACTTGTTGTCAAACTTGCCTTAGGCAGGCTTGATGTCGGAAAAGCAATCGCGTTATTACGATTTATAAAGCGTTTTACAACAGCGATAGGAGAACCAGTCGTCGCACAATGCGATTAGCGTAACGAGGGGGTCGTTTAAAGCTTCAACTCATTGCAAAAGCTTGTTCTTGTTTCCTTGTTAACTGTGGCGCATACCCACTTCAGCCATCATTCCTCATCGTCGTCAGCCACTGCATGGACAATTGGCACAAACTTCCTAGCAAGTGTTTAGCGGACACTACGCTACTCAGAAGAATGATGAAAAATAGCATAGGGAATGCCTGCTTACTACCCAAAAGTTTATTATTAATGCCCTAGTGGGTACCATGCAAGTGTGCTTGCCGAATGAGTGTTTTGAAAAGGCTCTGAAAGGCCGCCCTTCTAGCTTTTGCTGTGACTGTGCTGCACCTACCGCGCAGGCCTGGCATTTTGTTGTTATTGCTGTCGTGGTTGTTACTTAGAGGTCATGGAGTTAAAATTAGCACAGATCATGTATGTTCGCATTAAAGCAGGTCTCTTCAGTTTCCGCACGGTATCCTTGTTGAAAACGAAAAATGAATGTGAAAACGGTTCGATTACGTATATATTAAAATAGGAAGGACGTCGGAGCGTACATGTGGGGGAAGTTGCCATTATTACAATATAAAAAAATGTGCGTCGTTGTCTGAATTGTCAGAGTCAAGTTAGCCAGGAAGTTTAATTCTTTTCCCTTTATTTTCCTTATTTTCACTCTATTTCGGTCTATTTTGTGGCAAGTTGCTTCTGCGTGTTCGGCCAGCGCGTTCGACGAAACCTTCTTTCTTACATCATGCATGTGCCGCTCTAGTCTTTGTTAAAGCTTACTTCTCTCGCCAAGGTAATCTTTACCACAGCCTGCGCCACCACCATCCTCCTGCCCGGGTGCCCGTCCCTGTGTGTGTACCCTACCTGTGTGTGTACCCTCCTGCAATACTCAACGGATTTCGTGGAGTTAAATACATTAAGAAAAGAATAGTAAAAATAGGAGGCGCGAAAGAGGCTGCGGGCCGCGCGCGAGAGGTTGGTGGAGCGATCCAACCACGTACGTCACAGTGACGCCTCCGCATGGGGGCGCCACGGTATGTCCTCGCGCCCATCATTGTATTCATGGCACTGCGGTTCAACGCTCGCTAAACCTTTCTAAAACTGAGAAGGTAACACTCAGCGAGTATAACGTGGCAACCATTTCTTGTCAGATAGTGCTCAATGTAGAGAGAAAGAGAGAGAGAGAATTTATTTACAGAAAGGTAGAGAGGTCGGCCTAAGCTATAGTTTGCTCTGGCCTGCTACTCTACACTGGGGAAGGGTGACTGGAGAGTAGTCACCCTGGCTGCTAATGGGGATCGCAGCTTGCGCGTTAACTGCAAGCCAAACGCTCCTGTCGCTCATTCCTCCTTAGCAGCCATTGGAATGTACATTGAGCACTATCTTTTATTGTTCAACAACGCACAGAAAAAATCTCTCACTGGCACCACCATGGAGGTCAAAATGTTATACTTGTTACACACTACAACGGCCACGAGGGACGAACGGGTGCCGCTGTAAAGAGCTTCGCCCTTAAAACGCCACGTGCAGTGAACAGTGCTATTAGCTGGACGGTGTTAGGGGAAAAAAAGAAAAAAATGACAGCATATGCACGGAGTGAATGATGGAGAGTGGGGTTGAAGCATTCGTTCGTCCATTCGTTCTTGCATCCGTCCGTCCATGCGTCCATCCGCCCGTCCGTGCATGCGTCTCTTCATGCATCCATCCCTGCGTTCGTCCATGCATCCGCCCCTGCGTCCGTTCATGCGTCCATCCATGCATCTGTCTGTGTGCCCGTTCGTCCATCTATTCAACACTCCAAGTACGTACCTCTGTCTCGCATCTTTTCATCATAGATTCCCCATGTAGAAGCATCACCATTCATTCCAAGGACTAAATGAGAGGTGGCACACCCACACTTACGGCTTGCGCTTCGGGTCTACTTCCCACCTTTAACCACCTCTACGGCCCTTAGGCGCTCGGGGAGGCCAATCATAAAGACATTGCGTATTATCGGTGAGTTGCCAGAACCTTGTGGGGCGCCGACGCTGTTTTTACACCTGTATTCAGGTGTGAGTTTGCACAGTGTTAAAAGACGAGTCTGTTTATAAGAAAATTCTTCCCCTAATCGTACGCTAAGTTACTTATATTTAAAGTGGCAGTCTTGCGTAGTATGGCTGCGTGATCTGCGTTGTCGAATGCTTTCTTGAGATCTAATGCTAGAATGACCATAGTAGTATCTCTCATCTTGTTGTCAAGTGTGTGGTGTTTGATAGGAAACATAGCATCCTGCGTTGGGAGATAAGCTCCAAACCGGAACATGGTGCATGGGTTTGCTTTAGTGTCCTCCAAATGCATGTTGATACGACTGAGGTGGGCGTGTTGTATTAAATTTTCGACGCACGAAGTAAGGAACATCGGACAAAGGTTCACAACATTTGGGTGTTTTCTGTGCTTGGGAATGAGCACTATTTTTGCCCTTTTCCTTTGATCGGATATGGGCCCTTGGGTCTAGCATTCGTTCATGTAGTTAATCAGTTTGGAGATGATGTCCGCGTATTCCGAAAAGCTTTATTGGTTACGCCATCCGGTCACGGCGCCAATTTGCTGTTCACCTTTTGCAAAACGATCCAGATTGCCTCCTCATAAAAGACCCTGTAGAGCTTTCTCGCGTATTTATCATGCGGAGTAGCCAGGTTCTCAGGAACGTATCTGTCGCACAGCTCCACAAGCATTTCTTCTTTGTCATTGGCGTGTCTCTCTATTACCCTGCGCACGGTTTCTCTGATTTGCCTTGCTCTTGGTTGGGTCTAGCAGATGCAACGACAGGTGCCACATGTTACCTATGCCAATCTGCACTTCATTGTGTTGCAGATCTCTTTCCATTGCTGTTTACAAGTAAAGCAATGCGTTTGCTCAACTGCCTATGGTGTCTTTGAGTAACGCAATGCATTTACTCAACCGCACTGTGTCTTTGTTTCTGTCACCTGGCCTGTATTGATGGTTTAGCCTCCAACATGTTTACTAGGCGGCTGTCTATCTTATCAAAGGGAAGTTCTGACGTCAGTGTCTTTGTAACATATTTGACATCAGACATAACTTTTTCGGCTCACTGTTGGATTTCTGTGATGAGCTCGTGACTCATTGCGGCTATATTCTGACAGAACGTACCCCAGTCTGTTCACTGAACTGTTTTGATGGTACGAATTTCAGAAGTGTGGAGTAATTTAGTTTCGAGAATTCTTTATTCGCTACCAAGATCTTCGAACGTGTTTTTTCAACTGGATCCTCTCGTGTTAGGTTAGCTTAGGTCGACTCTGTTAGGTTAGGTCGGTTACGTTAGGTCGGCTGGGGTGTCTCTCATCAGCACGGTTCCCATACTTGTTCGTGAGGTGGGGTCGGAAATGAAAGCCAGGTCTGCCTCCTGTACGTCTTGCTGTGAAGTCTTGCATTTGGCTCTCGTGTAGGCATAACCCTATGCTTCGTGTGGATTGGTAATATGTTTCACCCGATTGACTTATATTGCCAGCCTGCAAGGTCAGGGGCTTCTTCAAGTAGTGTTCGGAAGCGCTGTGCTTCGTGCGCCTGGTTGCTGTACAGATTACAGAACGTGCTGGATTGCTTCTTGCTTTTGGGTATAATTTCTATCAATTATTGTTCGATTTGCGCTACTTTAATGTGATGATGAATGGCCACTGACCTTCCCTGACCCCTCTTTTTACAGTGTGGTTCTCCCCGGAGGAGGGACAATTCAGTTAATAACCGGGAAGTTTGGCTAATTCGTGTGTCTCTTGTAACAGCATTTCGTCTCGTTTCGATTTGTTTTAAAGCATTGTTGCACGACAAGTTTTTTTCGTGACGTAACTCATGCATTCTACTGCCAAATTGCCAGCTCATTTTTCTTACCACGTGTGGCTATTTTTGTGTGGTAGGGGGTTGGAGGACTCGGAAGAGGTGAACTTAGCGGCTCCCGATACAGCTGCAATGCTTATAGCAGCAGTTTTGGAATTGATTGGATGTGACCCCGGCTGTGGGGGCTCCTGCTGGGCCAACTGGCTAGAGTTTGGCTACCCTGGGACTCTAGATCACTACATTGTTTTCGAATTATTCAAATCTCCTAATCACGGACGTGATCGCCCACTTGAGAGTACCAATGGCTTCCACTAAGTCTTTGAGTACACTTTAGATTTTTGTAAACTTTTTCTTTAGGTCGGGAAGTTGCGATCCGGTTTGGCTGGTAACTGCCGAAGCCTTTCTCTTAGATGGCGGTTGGTTGTCGTCTTCCCCCATGCGAAGCTGGGATGAACACGTACCTCCTGTAATCTGCTTTCGTTTAGAGCTGGTCAACTTGGCGCAAGCCACAGTGCCTTCCTATCTGCGCTTTATAAATTTATGCCAGCAACCAAAAGGACACGCTGTTAGTGTTAGCGTGCGATATAAAAACTCTTTTTTTTTCTACTTTTATAATGATTTTTTTTTCGTTGGATTGTCGAACCGTTTTACCTCTCTGATTTTTTTCTTTTACAGTGCGTTTCATCTCTCTGTTTCTAATGTTGCGCAACCTTCAACTTCCCTTTATAACATACGGTGTGGCCAATCCCACTTGTGTTCATTAGCAAGGTTCTCTTGTTCTCTCAGTCTATTCAAAACAAATGCAAAGTATAAACCAAGGGGGTAATGCGGCAGTGAAATTTCGCGATGGACACTTCCAGCTAGGTACTTAGTTATTCTGAATCCTGAATTCCATGAACAAATGCGAGCTTTATTTTGAATACTATGAGCATGCCACCCATCCAATGGGACTTTACTCAAGGTAAGGAAATTCGGCAGATACCTTGTACCTTGGGAATCCACGTTATGCGAAGCGTGCAGAAAGAATGGGACCATGTATGTTTGTAATCTAGCGACAAGTTATAAAATGACACTAAATATATAAACAACTATTACCCGCGCAAAGGTACATTGAACAGTTGGTGTTTATAAACCCTTGTTTGCCTTTGCACAACAATGCCAACAGGAACATCAGTATTGCAACACCAGAGACAATAAGCTGATTAAAAGCGCTGGTGCTCGCGAAGATGGTAACCCTGGACAATGGTACATAACTGAACGTCAGCGCATGACACCTAACTACAATTAACGTTAACTCGACACGACGGCTGTATCATAGGAGTACATATATAACGTCTATAAAATTCGATAGCGAACACTGCAACCACAATTCACGTTCCACGTTTATTTGAAAAGTAGTTCCGTAAACTGGTGTGGCTGTGTGGTAGAATACTTGATTGTCCCACAAAATGCTGGGGTTTGAATTCTGATGGGGCCCTGACAATTATTCTTTGCATTATAGAGGTCAACGGTGCTGATGTCATGTTTTAGATACTAAGTGTTCATCACTTGTGGTTCATAGCCGCATGCCAGTGGCACCTAGGCGCCCGTGGGTATGTGCCACCGTCTGGCGTTAAGTGTTTGACGACGTACGTGACAGGATTTTGATAATAATCATCTCTTGACCAGCGCATCATATTCGTCAAACCATCTTACCTTTTCATACTAATTTTTGTTCCCGCCAAGTTACGGGGATGAGCACAATATCACCCAGATGTAAGCGTCTGGATAGATAGATAGATAGATAGATAGATAGATAGATAGATAGATAGATAGATAGATAGATAGATAGATAGATAGGGGCCAAAAGTGTTCGCAGTTCGCAAAAAAAATGCTTGGCATTTACAAACGGGTTGCGAGCCTAACCTGCCCCTTAAAACCCACCTTCGGCTGACCTCACTTGCATTAACTCGCACATTGAACATAAGACGTGCGGGGCGGTTTTTGTTGCTTTAGAATTAAAACAGACCCTCTTGGCGAGGCCAACATTCAAGTCACGAATGCGCATTGACCCTGTAAAAATTCTTATCTCCATAACGATGAACCAACGCGATCAGTATTAGAGCATCGCTGTGTTTTAGCTACAGGGCTGCCTTTGATACGCTTGTGCTGTTTGTAAAGTCAACAAAGCTGGCAAGTTCTAACATTATATTTCTCGTTCTAGAACGTTCTCCAGTAAGTACCTAGTAGTACTATAACGAATATTGCGGTGCAGCTTAATTTCAATTATCTGGTTCGCTAACAAGCAGCCGCAATATTCGTCATCTCTTTTTCAGCGGTTGCTTTTATTTATCATTTCGTCACATCGAACGATCATGACTAAAAGTTCATTCACCCAATTTTCTGCCCACTGCCATTGTCGGGAAGGGTATCTTTTACTGTCGTTATCATCATCAGCATTCCCCTCGAGATTGCTCGTGGGCTCGAGACCCGCAGGTGAACCAGAAGAAGAAGATTTGCCGTCGGGTCCGGTCACGCTTTTAACGAGCTCCGTAGCCAGCGATCGAGAAAGAGGGCAAGAACACCACCTTCACGGCGAACTCGACTCTAACAGCAGTCGGCGATGCACTACCTTCCCCATCTGCGAAAGATCATCACAAAGAAGAAGAAGCAAAAGCCGACGGTAAGTGCAGGGCCCTACTGGCCATCGCTTTCGAATAAGCACCAGAGTGACCGCTGTTCTTGAGAAGTGTTTGCGAGACGCAGTACCGCTTGCGGTCTGAGATCCCACTCTCAAATGAACATCGAGGGTTGAATATCTGATACCACTAAGGCTGTATCTTAGGCGGCAACACCAGGTTGCCGGTATCGCTTAGAACAGAGAATAGGGAGCACGGTTGAGAGCGGGCGCGTTCTCCTCAAGCTTAAGTCCTTCATAGAGGCCTTGGAAAACGTCGAAGGCAAGAAAAGTAGATGCTCTTGACGATTTCGTTGGCAGTGCTAATGATTACTAAGCTCTCGATTGCACTGAGTGGGGTAACTAAGGCTTAATTTCCTTCTCTCTGTTTCCGTTCCACCGTCTCAGCGAGTGAAGCCGAGCGAGCCGCTCGACTTCCACACGGAGAGGAGCAGAGCCTCGACCACATTCTCGGCAGTTGTGCACGGCGAAGAGGCCACGATCCCGGCGGTGCCCTTCGGCAACCGATTCAGGCCCCAGGTGGTAGGCCAGCGCGTGGCAGGCCCCATTCCCGTGCACGAGGAACTACGCCACCGGGACTCCGACTCCTCAACGCGCCACGCGGTTTGTGCTGTCATCGTCAGCGTGTCCGTAATCGTCGGTGTATGCGGCACAGCACTAATCTTGGCCTGGAACACCGAGGTCGAGAAGCCCGTCTGCGACGAGGCCTGCATGGAATACACCACGGTACGGCGCATAAGGCGCATCCTGCATTTAGCACTAAATAGAGTGAAGCTTCTGCGAACGTTGGCTCGAGTTGAATTTAAAACAAAACTTCGTTAAAATATAGCACTGTTCGACCCCAAACTACTTGTCCGATTTACTGAGCGAAACAGAGCGCTGCGTTATGGTCGAAAAAGATGCTGCAGCTGACAAACATATCGGAAAGAGCGATGTAGTGTACGTTAAAGAATGTCCCTGATTTCGGACAACGAACAATGATATTCCCTGTATTCATTTACTTAACTATTTATTTATAATTATATTCAATTATTTTATTTAGTTCTTCTTTTCTGTCATTTTAGGCAGCTTTAAGTAAGTCAACTCGAGATCTAGTGTAGAATGTAGCAGATTTCTCGAATACCTTGGGTACTATGTCCGCTACCAGGCCCTCAGATATGCTTTCATTTCTGAGGGTGTTATCGAGACAGGCGAGGTGCTTATTATGGTACAAAACGACAAAAGAGACAAGCTGGCACATACTTCAATTAAATACTTTGCCCTTGATAATAAGTTTGCTCGTCCACTTCAGCTATAGATGTAGACAAAACGCCCGCTGCATTGGTCTAGTGGCCAAGGCACTCGGCTGCTGATGCGCAGGTCGCGGGATTGAATCCCGGCTGCAGCGGCTGCATTTTTGATAGTGGTGAGAATGCTGTAGGCCCGTGTGCTCATACTGGGTGAAAGAACCCAAGGTTATCAAAATTTCCGGAGCCCTCCACTACGGCCTCTCTTATAATCATATAGTGGTTTTGGGACTGAATCCCCACATATATATCTGTAGCCAAAGCATATGCGTGAATCATCCCTTGATATGTGGCACAAGGCTCAACCATATTTTTTTTATTTTGAATTACCTCCTAAGATCTTCGATGGAAGTGTTACATAGGGGGACATATAACATTGAATTGAAAAAATAACAGAGTGAAAGTAACGGTAAAAACGTACAATCTTGCCAATTGGCTGGTAGACATTTGTTAAAAAATACAGCCACCAAAAATAAATGCACAGTACAACATACTTTGAAATTAGAAACTCAAGTAACTAGTCACATATGAACCTTTCTGGAAATTTATACACGGGTAACGCAAAAAAAAAAGCTTCGTGAGGTGCTGAAGTTTCGTTTCTCTTGAGTTGCTCATGATAAACTTTATGTTGGTGCATAGACTGTGTCCTAGTACCTTAACGGTGGTAAGCAGCGCACGTTCTGGCACAAATTTTGATACCACGAAAAAATGCGCATTTCTATCGTGATTGCCTACCGGTGCTAGATTTCGAAGTATTGAAAAAATATCCTCGTTTTTACAAGGTTGACTTCAGAAGCGTCACTTGCAATGTTCTGCACACTGTTGGGGCGATCATAAGTGATCTCATTTGGCGCTTGTAAAAAAAGCAGCGTAAGTAGTACATAATGTACTGACACACCACACGGTGCAGTGAACTTCAACAGAGAAGTCTCTGAATGCCTTTGCCAAACGGAGTTCAACTTATCACAACAAAATACACCTTATAGTTTCTTGGTAACAAATAAAAAAAGCACAAAAACTGAGGGCCAGGAAGAGTGAGGCACTGTCATAAACGACTGGCACGTGCGTGGTCATGGATGAACTAAATTTTCCCTGTTCATGTAAATCTACTAAAAGCGTCTTATATAGATTTACGAGGCATAATGTAAATTAGTACCCGGCTAATCCGACCATCCCAAGACTGAAAGATCGGTTCACTTGTACACTATTGTTTTGGAGTCGACCTGTAATTGTTTCTCCCGCGATATTCCTAACCTGTTTCGTGGATATATCGACTGTGTAGTAGTACTGGCATTTTAACAGTGTGAATTGATATCGTAGGTGCTTAGGCTGTGAGCTTTCTTTCAAATCTTGTGGAGCTCTTTGCCCAACCATGCTATTTTCAGACAGTGGCTGTAGCCAATTGTAAGGCAACGTGAGCGACAAAAGGCACTCCATAGACATGCGTAAGGCACTTTCGAAATCTCAAAGAGAATGTAGGCCGCTCCGTCATATTCTGATAAACACAGAGATATTAGGCTTCACGTAATGCCAAGAAGTTACTTTCCTTCGAAATTGTTCCCTGCAAAATGCTTCTTTCCACGTGTTTCTACTTGCGAAACATAAGCATGAACTCCTCCAGGAGGTGCATTGTCAGCGTTGTGACAAATCAGGCGAATACACCTCAAGGGTTACTTATACTGGGCACCCAAGGTAAACGCTGCACTGAGTAAGCTCCGAGAAAGGGGTCTACTGAATGTTGAAAGCCAATTGATTTTAGCATTCAAACACTGCAACATTCTCAAGGCACACATATCCAGTCTAAGTAACATCTGACAACAGTGATTGGTTTTGCGATATGGAAAGTGTGAGCACCGACGAAGGTACAGTTGCACTCGTGTAGTCCCTGTTTTTCAATAAGTCAGCTTCTGTAGACGAAAATTTCTTTGCTACATAGGCCCACAATACGTGGCATTGCCAGATGAGACGAGTGTCTACAGGAGCATCCGTCCTCGTCTTTTTGCACGTTCAACTCACCTCTTCACTCGCGATGAACTGCGATGTGGCCGAGCGCACAAGTCCGTAAAGCGTGTTGTTGGACTAGATGGCGCATGCTACAGGAAAATTAGACGACGCAACATGCCAAAAAAACGGGAAAAAGGAATGGGCGTCATAATTGCAGCTAACATTAATCATGAAAAAACACCGCAATATATACCCAATACAACATATCCGCAAAAACACACCATGCGTGAAGTTACAAAAGCGACTACTATCAATGCACATGCTAAGAAACCTTTCATAAAATTCAAATGCAGGGGAACGCCAGGACCACATATGTATAGCTAGTATATGTATCTCTCCTTTTTTCTTTCTGTGGAGATAAGCTTCTAGCATCTATTGCTCAATCCCCTCCTTGCTTCTATTTATAGTGGTGAATTGACAAATTGCCACAGAGCCACATGTGCTCCAGCGCCTAGGCAAAAGCCATAAAAGATAGCTCTTGATCCAAAGATCATGATCACTACATTTATCATTTACTCGTAAGCGGGTTTGGCCTATGTAAACCCTCCCATAGGAAGCCAGAATACGCAGACAACTCCCGTCGGGCAGATGAAGTGGGGTCTCGCATGCATCTTACCACAGAAAGAGGCACAAATCATGTTTAAATCTGTGGGCACAGGCCTGACAACTGCAATTTTCATAAACATGGTTGCGAGTATATATATAAAAAAAAGTCCTCGCCCCGCCGCGGTGGTCTAGTGGCTAAGGCACTCGGCTGCTGACCCGCAGGTCGCGGGTTCGAATCCCGGCTGCGGCGGCTGCATTTCCGATGGAGGCGGAAATGTTGTAGGCCCGTGTGCTCAGATTTGGGCGCACGTTAAAGAACCCCAGGTGGTCGAAATTTCCGGAGCCCTCCACTACGGCGTCTCTCATAATCATATAGTGGTTTTGGGACGTTAAACCCCACATATCAAATCATCAATCAAAAAAAAGTCCTCGAGTGTATTATTAAGTTTTCACTTAGTAAGTACATTTTCTTCAGTGACGGTGGTGTCTATATCTACAATAGCGATGGTCTGCGGATCTTCATTAATGGGCCAAAAAAATGCTTCTGAAAACAGACACAGCTGTGAACTGCTCTGTAAAGCCTTGCAGTCGGGCGTACCACGTAACGGTTAAAAGCGGAGTGCAGAAGTTACTGTTTTTGAGGTGCCCTTTTTTAAAACAGAGGCTGGTTGCCAGTCTAATCGGTAGGCGGGACTCTGTCCTCCAACACAGCGAAAGATTATTAGCCAACAGCCGACATATGTTTACAGCAGTGTCTGGATCACATTCCGTTGTTCTTGTTGACACTGTGTATAATAGTTGTAGTTAAATATTCAGGATTAAAAAATTCAAAAATCACAGCATATCTACGGAGTGAGGGATAAAGAGTGGGTCAAAGTGATCGCTTCAGGCACTTGGCCGTGGATTCCCACGCCCATGCCACCTCGGGATCGATTGGTCTTTGCGTATGTTTCACCACCCACCACCACTTCGCGGGCTCTCAAAAAGGGGCCCGGCTGTCTGTGTGCCTTTCACCGCCACCTATCGGGCTCTTAGATTGGGATTCAGTTGTCTGTGTGCACGTTTTAAAGCCGTTGCGAGGGATCTTCACGGCAAGCGCACGCTGCAGCCGCTTTCCGAATTTTCTGTTCCGCCGTCTTATCTTCATCGCTCATTGCCGGGCACACAAGCACAGTGATTGCCTGCGAAAGGAGAAGCACTCCACGAGCGAACACACGCAAGAGCAAGAAAGGCAACAGCATGCATCTCCAAAGCTTTGGAGTGGAGCGATAGAGTTACTGTATGGATGGATGGATGGATAGATATAGCTGTACCCTTTAGATCGGGCGGTGGCTAGCGCCACCAAGCCGTAATACTTAATGAACCAAAAACTAGATTTATTTTTTTCCTTAAATAGTGAGGTTGAAGATTCGTGCTTTGCAGCGAAGGGTTCAATTTTCGCTCGTGCTTTGACTTCAGCACCAATCAGATAACCTCCTTCTAGTTAATTATACCCGCTTAAGGTCTTTTTTGCCCTCACTGTCCCTAAACCCGAGTGCTTTGAAAACCTCTGCGCCATCAACCTGAACTACAGGGTGAAGCCCTTTACAGAACACTATGAAATGTTCGGCAGTTTCTTCTTCCTCTCCACACGCACTGCATACTGTGTCTACTCCTTCGTATTTCGCCCGATATGTCTTGGTTCGCAGTACTCCCGTCCTGGCCTCAAACAGTAGAGAACTACCCCGAGTATTATCATGGATCCTTTCCTTGGCAATTTCCTGCTTAAATGTTCGATAGATCTCTAGTGTGGACTTCTTAATCATGCCCATTCTCCACATGTCAGTCTCCGTTTCCTTCACTTTATTCTTAACCGATAGTTCTTTTTGGTTTGGCCACCTGCTGTTTTCTAAGTATTTACCAGTCAATTTCCTGGCTCGCTTCCTCCATTTTGTATTGACATTCTTCATGTACAAGTAGCTGAAAACCTTCCTAGCCCAACGCTCCTCCCCCATTTCTCTCAATCGCTTCTCAAATTTTATCTTTCTGCCCCGCCGCGGTGGTCTAGTGGCTAAGGTACTCGGCTGCTGACCCGCAGGGCGCGGGTTCGTATCCCGGCTGCGGTGGCTGCATTTCCGATGGAGGCGGAAATGTTGTAGGCCCGTGTGCTCAGATTTGGGTGCACGTTAAAGAACCCCAGGTGGTCTAAATTTCCGGAGCCCTCCACTACGGCGTCTCTCATAATCATATAGTGGTTTTGGGACGTTAAACCCCACATATCAATCAAATTTTATCTTTCTGCTAGTTTCCTGCCCTCAAATGATGTCCATCCCATATCACCTTGTACTCCCTGATTTGGTGTATTCCCGTGAGCTCCTAAGGCAAGCATACCTATTCCACAATGCTTAATTTCTAATCTTGCTTGAACTTCTGATCTCATGCACAAGACCGCATTGCTGAAGGTCAGACCAGGAACCATGACCCCTTTCCATATTCCTCTCACAACATCATACCTATTGTAACTCCACAGGGCCCTGTTTTTCATTACCGCTGCATTCATGTTACCTTTAGTCGACACGTATATTTCGTGCTCCCTTAGGTACTCGGCCCCATTGTTTATCTATAGCCCAGATATTTGTATTTATCTGTTATTTCTAGCGTGACCTCCTGTATTCTAAGCTCACTACCTTGGATGGATGGATGGATGGATGGATGGATGGATGGATGGATGGATGGATGGATGGATGTATGGGATGGAATGGGATGGAATGGAATGGAATGGAATGGGATGGGATGGGATGGGATGGGATGGGATGGGATGGGATGGGATGGATGGATGGATGGATGGATGGATGGATGGATGGATGGATGGATGGATGGATGGATGGATATGGCTATACCCTTTAGATTGGGCGGTGGCTAGCGCCACCAAGCCGTAATACTTAAAGGACCAAAAACTAGATTTATTTATTTTTTTATTTAAAAAGTGAGTTTGAGGATTCGTACTTTGCAGTGAAGAGTTTAATTTTCACTCGTGCCTTGACTTTAGCCACAAATCAGACAACCTCCTTTTAGTTAAGTCTACCCGCTCAAAGTCTATTTTGCCCTCCCAGTCCCTAAACCCCAGTGCTTTGAAAAACTTTGCGCCATCATCCTGAACTATAGGGTGAAGCCCTTAACAGAAGATTATCAAGTGTTCGGCAGTTTCTTCTTCCTCTCCACACGCACTGCATACTGTGTCTACCCCTTCGTATTTGACCCGATTTGTCTTGGTTCGCAGTACTCCCGTCCTGGCCTGAAACAGTAGAAAACTACACCGAGTATTATCATAGAACCTTTCCTTGGCAATTTCCTGCCTAAATGTTCGATAGATCTCTAGTGCGGACTTCTTAATCATGCCCATTCTCCACATGTCAGTCTCCGTTTCCTTTACTTTCTTCTTAACCGATAGTTCTTTTTGGTTTGGCCACCTGCTGTTTTCTAAGTATTTACCAGTCAATTTCCTGGTTCTCTTCCTCCATTTCGTATCGACATTCTTCATGTACAAGTAGCTGAAAACGTTCCTAGCCCAACGTTCCTTCCCCATTTCTCTCAATCACTTCTCAAAATTTATCTTGCTGCTAGCTTCCCTGCCCTCAAATGATGTCAATCCCATATCACCTTGTACTCCCTGATTGGGTGTATTCCCGTGAGCTCCTAAAGCAAGCCTACCTATTCCACGTTGCTTAATTTGTAATCTTGCTTGAACTTCTGATCTCATGCACAAGACCGCATTGCCGAACGTCAGCCCAGGAACCATGACCCCTTTCCATTTTCCTCTCACAACGTCATACCAATTGTAATTCCACAGTGCCCTCTTTTTCATCACTGCTGCATTCCTGTTACCTTTAGTCGTCACGTATATTTCGTGTTCCCTCAGGTACTCGGTCCCATTGCTTAACCCTACGCCCAGATATTTGTATTTATCTGTTATCTCTAGCGTGACCTCCTGTATTCTAAGCTCACTACCTTCGTTGTCATTGAAAATCATGACTGATGATTTTTCCTTACTGAATCTAAAATCTAACCTATCTCCTTCATTACCTCAGATGTCCATGAATCTCTGCAAATCTTCCTTGCTGCTGGCCATTAGCACTATATCATCTGCGTACATTAATGCTGGTAGTGCCTGATCAATGAGTTTTCCTTGTTTGACGAAAGAGAGGTTGAAACCAAGTTCACTTCCCTCTAATTGGGCCTCTAATCTGTGTAGGAACATCATGAATAATAAGGGTGACAGGGGACACCCCTGCCTAAGCCCCCGTTTAACCTCTGCAGGCTTGGATACCTGTTTTTTCTACTTTATTATTACTTTGTTACCTTTATAGATATACTTTAAAAGATTAGTGACTACAAATTCCACGCCTAGTGTGTCCAGTATTCCCCACAATTCCCCTTGAACCACGCTATCGTACGCTCCCTTGATATCCAAAAATGCTAGCCTCAGGGGCCTGTGTTTCTTTTCTGCTATTTCGATGCACTGCTTCAGGGAGAACAGATTGTCTTCCAACCTCCTGTGTTTCCGAAACCCATTCTGCAGTTCCCCCAGCACCCTCTCATCCTCTATCCATGCCTGCAGTCTTTCCTTTATAATCTGCATCGCCAGCCTGTACACCACTGATGTCACTGACTTAATGGAGCGAGTGCCCCCAGCGCCATCTATAGAGCGATTTGAGTATTAGCTCAACGAGCTCGGCAGAGTCATCTAGTGAGCAACCAGAAAACTGGAGGAGGTGGCTACGAGAACGCTGGGCTAGCCTTCGCCCCTAATACATGGTTTGAATGTTTGCTGCAAATTGACATCAAAGAGCTAGCGCAATGACTGTAGGTACCTTACAATGACTAGAGACGGCAGCGTTCTTTCTGCTAGCTCATTACAAATTCGGCCACGTTAGGCGTTATGGCCACGCGTAAATGAGACACGCGCACACGACCCCTTGTAACCCTGCTACGTGTTCGGCGGAGGGAGACGCTAGCATCACGTTTAATTTTGTCTGAATCCGTCTATTTATTGCGGTTTTATATGCGAAGCATTTCTTAGCGAACTTCAGCGACTTTGCGTGTATCTATCTATCTATCTATCTATCTATCTACCTATCTAACTATTTATCTATCTATCTATCTATCTAACTATTTATCTATCTATCTATGTATCTATCTATCTATCTATCTAGCCGCCTACGACTTTTAGCTCTCCTGGCCGTTTCGAAAATGGATATGTTACCAAACATTTTATGGCATAACATGACGGTATGAAAAACATAACTGACTAATCATTACATGAAAACCATGGCGTCAATGTTATGAATATCATGATTTACATTTCGTGCTCCTGCAGCTCTTGCGGTGGTTTAGTTCGCATGTCATGTTGCAAAACTGGTTTGGTATGACATTATTGCATGGCGATCCAAGTGACAGTCCCTAAAATGAAAATCATGGCATGGGTGCCATGTAACAACATGACGAAATGCCAAGCTCATGATGCGCTCGCGAACGTTTCGCTAGCGTAACATATACCAAATTTCGTATTACGGTACGTAAATCAATGACGAAGATATGAGGTTGGTGCGAACATGATAATCATATTATGCACGTCTTGTAACAACATGAATACATGCCACGCTCATGATGCGCTGGCAGCCGTTTCGCTAGCTTCTTTTATACCAAATTTGGTAATACGGAACGTGAATGAATGACGAAGTAAGATACTGGTGCAAACATGATAAACATGAGATTCGTGTCACGCAACAACATGACTACATGATATGCTCATGATGCGCTCGCGGCCATTTCAATAGCTTCACATGTACCAAACTCGGTATTACGCGACGTGAACGGACAACATATGTAAATGACACAACCAAACATGATAATGACGACATGCGTGTCATGTAACAACATCATTGCATGCCACAATCATTATGCGCTTGTGGCCTTTTCGCTAGTTTTACATAGACCAAATTTGGTATAACGTGACGTCAATGAATGAAGAAGGTATCTGACTGGTGCATATATGATAATTATGAGATGCGTGTCATGTGAGAACATGGTTACCTGCCACAATCAAGGCGCCAATACTATTCGACGTGACGTGGTGTGCGTTCTCACCGGTGCTCATTTCGTCGGGTCATGCCGGCGTTGCCACGCCAGGCAGCGGCCTTGCCGTATACTCGAAGGCGAGTGCTGCACTGCGTTGCAATGACACATGCGTGTTTCAGCGCGGTCTGGCGTCCCTCCGTCACGAAAAGAGGGAGGCGCAGTGTTGTCTGGGTGAGGCATCAGCGCGAAATGCCGCAGGTCACATTTCGCGCAGGTTGCCGTCGGCTGCGTCGACGGCCACTGGTCGCGCCGGTCGCGTCTAGCGTCAGACTATAGAGTGCTCACGTTTTGCTAAGGTAGCGTCACTGTGCCCAGCGTGCGCGTGCATCGTTGCCACTGTTTGCTACCATCATTGCCGCCGTTTTGCTAGCTCCACATATACAAAATTTGGTGTTGCATGACGTCAATGGATGACGAAAGTATATGACTGATGCAAACATGATAATCCTGACACGCGTGTCATGGAAGAACATGACGACCTACCACGCTCGTAGCGTGCTCACGGTCGTTTCGCTAGCTGCATATAGTAAATGCGGTATTACGTGATGTGAATAGATTACGAAGGTAAACGACGTATTCAAACATGATAGTCATGACACGGAAGTCACGTACGGCATCAATTACGTCTACCTCGTAACGTTGTGCTCAATTCAATGTGACATATCAGCCTTTCTCATTCATGCTTCGCATATCATCGATTCTCACTGTCTTTGGGATCTGCCCAACTTTTCAAAGCCGAAGCTATTTACGATGTGGTTCAGTGTCTCCTTCATTGTCGTAGCCACCTGTTACTTCTCACAATCCTCACTAGATGGCGTTGTGCTGTTGCATTATGTACGCATACCTGCAACCTGCAAATAGCGGTTGTCAACGCAAACCAAGCGATATGGTGGATGAGTCGAAAGAAAGGCTTTGAGGTGGCGGAAATAAACAGAGAGGTGCATAGGTGGGGTGGTTTTCAACGAGACAGAATTCACTTCGATGGGAAGCAAGGTCATGAGGCGGGTTGGCGACTTGCAGGACGCGCAGTAGCTTTTGGGAAGGGGGCAAGCGACTCTTCGGGGTGCAGGATAGCTAGTAACGAGGAAAACAACCAAGGAGACTCTTCTACAGGTGGCATGGACAGATACGATTCCAAAGTGGCACCAATATCTACGATAGGTAGAGTCCGGGGCATAAATAGCCGTAGCCACGAGTGCCGAGCCAATTCAGACATAGGGTATATTATCATGCAGGATGGTAGGAACAGGCTGAAGTGGGAAGAGATAGAAGAACAGCTAAGGGAAGAGAGGCCGATGGTCTACACTTTTGTAGAAACACATCTCAGGGACATGGAAGAACCTCCGAACAATCCGGACTACGCGTGGCAATATTGTAATAGAACAGAAGGCTGCAAAAAGGGGGGTGGTATTGGGGCATTTATTCATAAAAATACAGACTGGCAAAGGGTCAAGCAGGAGTGCAAGGAACATTATTGGCTAAAAGGGAAAGTGGCAGGTCAAATGACACTCCTTGGTTTCGTGTACTTGCGGACGGGAGCAAAGGCCAGAGAGGAAAACCAGGCAATGGTAGAGTGTATATCAAAAGACATTCAGGAGTTAGGAAGAGAGTGCGAGATAATTATACTAACAGACATGAATGCGCACATAGAAGATCATCATCATCATCATCAGCCTGACTACGTCCACTGCAGGACAAAGGCCTCTCCCAAGTTCCGCCAGTTAACCCGGTCCTGTGCTTGCTGCCGCCAATTTATACCCGCAAACTTCTTAATCTCATCTGCCCACCTAACCTTCTGTCTCCCCCTAACCCGCTTCCCTTCTCTGGGAATCCAGTCAGTTACCCTTAATGACCAGCGGTTATCCTGTCTACGCGCTACATGCCCTGCCCATGTCCATTTCTTCTTCTTGATTTCAGCTATGATATCCTTAATCCCCGTTTGTTCCCTAATCCACTCTGCTCTCTTCTTGTCTCTTAAGGTTACACCTACCATTTTTCTTTCCATTGCTCGCTGCGTCGTCCTCAGTTTAAGCTCAACCCTCTTTGTAAGTCTCCAGGTTTCTGCTCCGTAGCTAAGTACCGGCAAGATACAGCTGTTATATACCTTCCTCTTGAGGGATAGTGGCAATCTACCTGTCATGATTTGAGAGTGCTTGCCGAATGTGCTCCACCCCATTCTTATTCTTCTAGTTACTTCAATCTCGTGGTTCGGCTCTGCGGTTATTACCTGCCCTAAGTAGACATAGTCTTTTACAACTTCAAGTGCACTATTAGCTATCTCGAAGCGCTGCTCCTTGCCGAAGTTGTTGTACATTACTTTCGTTTTCTGAAGATTAATTTTAAGACCCACCTTTCTGCTCTCCATGTCTAACTCCGTAATCATGAGTTGCAATTCGTCCCCCGAGTTACTCAGCAATGCAATGTCATCGTCGAAGCGCAGGTTACTAAGGTATTCTCCATTGACTCTTATCCCTAACTGTTCCCATTCTAGGCTTCTGAAAACCTCCTGTGGGCACGCCGTAAATAGCATTGGGGAAATTGTGTCCCCCTGCCTTACACCCTTCTTGATTGGTATTCTGTTGCTTTCTTTATGAAGCACTATGGTAGCAGTTGATCCCCTGTAGATTTCTTCCAGAATGTTTATATATCCTTCATCTACGCCCTGATTCCGCAGTGTTTGCATGACGGATGATATTTCTACTGAATCAAACGCCTTCTCGTAATCTATGAAGGCTATGTATAGTGGTTGGTTATACTCTGAGCATTTCTCTATTACCTGATTGATAGTATGAATGTGGTCAATTGTTGAGTAGCCTGTTCGAAATCCTGCTTGTTCCTTTGGTTGATTGAATTCTAATGTTTTCTTTACTCTGTTAGCAATTACCTTTGTAAATAGCTTGTATACTACAGAGAGCAAGCTGATCGGCCTGTAATTCTTCAAGTCCTTATCATCTCCTTTCTTATGTATTAAGATGATGTTAGCGTTCTTCCAAGACTCTGGTACTCTTCCCGTCAGGAGACACCTCGTAAACAGGGTGGCTAGTTTTCCTAACACAATCTGTCCTCCATCTTTCAGCAGATCTGATGTTACCTAATCCTCATCAGCAGCTTTGCCCCTTTGCATGCTCTCCAAAGCTCTCATTACTGGTGGGATGTAATCTGGGTTACTGCTAGTTCTTATAGTATTAAGGTCGTGGTTGTCTCGGCTACTGTACAGATCTCTGTAAAACTCCTCCGCTATTTTAACTACCCTATCCATATTGGTAGTTATTTTGCCTTCTTTGTCCCTTAGTGCATACATCTGACTTTTGCCTATCCCAAGTTTCCTCTTCAATGCTTTGACACTTCCTCCTTTTTTCAGAGCGTGTTCGATTCTCTCCATGTTATACCTTCTTACATCGCATACCTTACGTCTATTAATCAACTTCGAAAGCTCTGCCAGTTCTATTTTGTCTGTTCTACTTGACACTTTCATGATTTGACGCTTCCTAATTAGGTTCTTCGTTTCCTGGGAAAGCTTGCCAATGTCCTGTATAACTACCCTGCCTCCAACTTCCACTGCACACTCCGTAATGATACTTGTCAGATTATCATTCATTTTATTTACGCTAAGGTTGGTTTCCTCACTAAGAGCCGAGTACCTGTTTTGCAGCGACACTCTGAATTCCTGTACTTTCCATCTCAGTGCTAGCTGATTAATTGGCTTCTTGCGTATCAGTTTCTGTCGTTTCTTCTTCAAGTCTAGGCGAATTCGAGACCGTACCATTCTATGGTCACTGCATCGTACCTTGCCAATCACTTCCACATCCTGTACAATTCCAGGGTGTGCACTCATTATAAAGTCTATTTCGTTCTTATTTTCGCCATTAGGGCTCCTCCATGTCCACTTGCGGTTTTCTCGTTTTCGGTAGAAAGTATTCAAAATCCGTAAATTATTGCGTTCTGCGAATTCTACTAGTAGCTCTCCTCTGGCGTTTCTAGTACCGATGCTATAATCTCCTACTGCCTGGTCTCCAGCCTGCTTCTTCCCTACCTTTGCATTGAAGTCGCCCATCACTATAGTATACTGTGTTTTTACCTTACTCATTGCCGATTCCACGTCTTCATAGAAGCATTCAACTGAAGCGTCATCATGGCTGGATGTAGGTGCGTAAGCCTGTACTACCTTCATTTTGTATCTTTTATTCAGTTTGATTACGATACCTACCACCCTTTCATTAATGCTATAGTATTCCTCTATGTTGCCAGCTATGTTTCTGTGAATTAGGAACCCCACTCCCAGTTCTCTTCTGTCTGCCAAGCCCCTGTAGCAAAGGACGTGCCCATTCTGTAGCACCGTATAGGCCTCATCTGTCCTCCTAACCTCACTGAGCCCTATTATATCCCAATTAACAGCCTCTAGCTCCTCGAATAGTACAGCTAGACTTCTCTCACTAGATAATGTCCTAGCGTTAAACGTTGCCAAGTTCAGGTTCCAATGGCGGCCTGTCCGGATCCAGAGATTCTTAGCACCCTCTGCTGCGTTGCAGCTCTGACCGCCGCCGTGGTCAGTTGCTTCGCAGCTGCTGGGGACTGAGGGCCGTGAGTTATTTGACGTAAGCATTTGGGAGGTAGTGGCCAGATACTGCACCAGGGTGGCCAATCCTTGTCTGGTGAGGGAGTGCGTTCTCGGCGGTGTTTTGCCGGTGAGGCCGCACCCCAGGCCTGTTAATGCAGTTCCATCAACACGCGGATTTTTTTTCTTAATCCGGTTGGGAACTGCGCAGTACCGGGATTTGAACCACGGACCTCTTGCATGCGAGGCGGATGCTCTAACCACTACGCCATCGCCGCAACCCTCTGTCTTAAGATATCTTAATAAAAATTTCAGTGTATGTTCACTACATTAATCCTAGAAAAACTGCAAAGTTTCATGAAATTGTGTTCAGGGGTTCTAGAGTTGCTGAGGTCGAAATGGGTGGGTTTATTTTTGTGCCTGAGGAAGAGCCAGACGAAACCCGACGACATACCAGAAGGCTGAAATTATTTGTTGTCATCCCTAGATGATATCCTTAGCGTGCTAAAGAGCAGTTGTCTTACGATTTCCTACCAAAATATTTTTATGCAACTTTGAATTTGATGCAGCATTAGGTATGACATTTATCAAAAATTAATTGTTCATTATCACTTATGGCACCACTTTTCAAAAAAAAAACTTGTTACACCCTGCCAAAATCATCCAGGAGCAGAATGTAAAAAACAGCACACAAATCTGATAAGCAGTTCTTGAGAAATCCCTTTCCTTAGCACCACAACTAGCTCAAAAATCCATTTTGAGAAAACAGGCTTTGAAAGTTCAGCACATGTGTTCTCCTAGAGAAGTTCCAGCAGAGTAGCTTGAAAGGCCCTTGTGCACTGTTCTCTCCTTTTGTCGTCCCTCCACCTTCTCAAAGTGCCATTTGGATTAATATTTTTTTCAGACGTAAGATATAGATGGGTATACCGACCCGACAGGCAAAATGATCATGGATATATGTGAAAGACTTGATTTGATCATTTGCAACAGTACCGAGAAGTGTGAAGGGCAAATAACATGGGAGGTAGGAAGGCTGCAGTCGACGATAGATTATGCACTGATGTCACATAGGATGTATGATAAGCTCAGGGGAATGCACATAGATGAAGGTGGCTCCAAACGTCTGGGTAGTGATCACAAACGTATCAAGCTAAGTTTTGGAAGAGCAGTGAAAGTTGGAAGGAGACAAGATGAGCAACTACAGAAAAATGTTTATCCAGAAAGGCAAATTGAAATAGCCACTAAACAAAATGAGAAAGTTATCACGAAGGATAATAAGACAGCGTGGACATACACAAATCTAATTAAACTCTTTGAGCTTGAGCTTGCTAAGACGCGTGACAAGTCACCCCGGAAAAGAAGACACAAACCTAAAAGTTGGTGGGAAGAGGAAGTTAAGAGAGCCATAGCAAAACGTCAGGAAGCCTCCAGGAAACACAGACATGCTAAGCAGCGGGGTGAACCGACAGATGATGTTGAAAGAAAATGGGAAACCTTTCTAAGCTGTAGAAGGGGTGCATCCCTTCTGATCAATGAAAAGATTAGAAGAAAGGAAGCTCAGTGGCTGGCAGAAGTACATAAAAAAGATAAAAAGGCAGCTGCGAAATTTTGGAACCATCTAAACTCCCTAAGAAATGAGACGAGCCTAGAGCAGAGTTTTACACCTACAGCCCAAGGTGCTAGGCTAGGAGGGGACGAAGCTATTGAATATATAAGAACAAGGGTGGCAGAAAAATTTCAACAAAGAAGTACTTTATGCACCACAATAGAAAAGGACGAATCAAATGGTGCAATGGCTCCACTTTCACAACGAGAGTGGGAAAGGGCTGAAAAAAGGGTTCCTAGTAGTACATCAACAGGCCCAGATGGCATTCCAATTATGCTGATAAAGACATTAGGTCCGAAGTCTAAGCAGGCTTTGAGAGAGGCAGTGAGCAAAATAATAATCGATGGTAAAGTTTCTGAAGAATGGAAACTTAGCAGGACGAGCATGATGTATAAAGGAAAGGGGGACAAAGCTTACATAAATAACTACCGTCCTATAACAGTGACATCATGGGTCTACAGGCTGGTGATGCAGATTATAAAGGAAAGACTGCAGGCATGGATAGAGGATAAGTGGGTGCTGGGAGAACTGCAGTATCGGTTTCGGAAACACAGGAGGTTGGAATACAATCTGTTCTCACTGACGCAGTGCATCGAAATAGCAGAAAAGGAACACAGGCCTCTGTGGCTAGCATTTTTGGATATCAAGGGAGCGTTAGATAGCGTGGTTCAAGAGGAATTGTGGGGAATACCGGACGCACTAGGCGTGGAACATGTCACTAATCTTTTAAAGGATATCTATAAAGGTAACAAGGTAGTTATAAAGTGGGAAAACAGGTATCCAAGCCTGCAGAGGTAAAACGGGGGCTTAGGCAGGGGTGTCCCCTGTCACCCTTATTATTCATAATGTACCTCCAAGGATTAGAGGCCAAATTAGAGGGAAGTGCACTGGGCTTCAACCTCTCTATAGTAAAACAAGGAAAACGTATTGATCAGGCACTACCAGCATTAATGTACGCAGATGATATAGTGCTATGGCCAACAACAAGGAAGATTTGCAGAGATTGATGGACAGCTGCGGTTATGAGGAAGATAGGTTAGATTTTAGGTTCAGTAAGGAAAAATCAGCAGTCATTATTTTCAATGTCAACGATAGTAGTGAGCTTAGAATACAGGAGGTCACGCTAGAGATAACAGACAAATACAAATATCTGGGCGTATGGATAAGAAATGGGACCGAGTACATGAGGGAACATGAAATATACGTGACGACTAAAGGTAACAGGAATGCAGCAGTGGTGAAAAAGAGGGCACTGTGGAATTACAATAGGTATGATGTTGTGAGAGGAATATGGAAAGGGGTCATGGTTCCTGGGCTTGACGTTCGGCAATGCGGTCTTGTGCATGAGATCAGAAGTTCAAGCAAGATTACAATTTAAGCAACGTGGAATAGGTAGGCTTGCTTTAGGAGCTCACGGGAATACACCCAATCAGGGAGTACAAGGTGATATGGGATGGACATCATTTGAGGGCAGGGAAGCTAGCAGCAAGATAAAATTTGAGAAGCGATTGAGAGAAATGGGGGAGGAGCGTTGAGCTAGGAAGGTTTTCAGCTACTTGTACATGAAGAATGTCGATACAAAATGGAGGAAGCGAGCCAGGAAATTGACTGGTAAATACTTAGAAAACAGCAGGTGGCCAAACCAAAAAGAACTATCGGTTAAGAAGAAAGTGAAGAAAACGGAGACTGACATGTGGAGAATGGGCATAGATCGCTAGTCCGCACTAGCGATCTATCAAACATTTAAGCAGGAAATTGCTAAGGAAAGGATCCATGATAATACTCGGGGTAGTTCTCTACTGTTTGAGGCCAGGACGGGAGTACTGCGAACCAAGACATATCGGGCCAAATACGAAGGGGTAGACACAGTATGCAGTGCGTGTGGAGAGGAAGAAGAAACTGCCGAACACTTGATAATGTTCTGTAAAGGGCTTCATTCGCCCTGTAGTTAAGTATGATAGCGCAGAGTTTTTCAAAGCACTGGGGTTTAGGGACCGGGAGGGCAATATAGACTTTAAGCGGGTAGACTTAGCTAAAAGGAGGTTATCTGATTGGTGGCTAAAATCAAGGCACGAGTGAAAATTCAACTCTTCACTGCAAAGTACGAATCCTCAAACTCACTTTTTAAAGAAAAAAAATGAATCTAGTTTTTATTCATTAAGTATTACGGCTTGTTGGCGCTAGCCACCGCCCGATATAAAGGGTACAGCCATATCCATCCATGCATCCATCCGTCCTTCCATGTGGAGTAATCACAAGATGGCGCGAAGGCAGACAGACAGATAGACGCGTTGGAGACGCTAGAGACGGTGGTGAAACACGCTCAGAGACATGCGGATCCCGAGCTGGGAGCCAGTGCATCTTTACGCCACTCATTATCGTTCCCTTCGGGCATATGCTGGGAATTTTTCTCCTCAAGGCAATGAATCGTGGCGTGCATCCACATTGGAAAACGACTGTCCGAGGTCCATTGTTGCCTAACAGCTATAACAGCGTTTAGCGTTATAGCTGTTAGCAACGTTTAGCGTTATAGCAACACTCATGTTGAAGCCTGTTAATACTGCTCCATTCCGATGTCTAACATACATGATCAATTATGAAACAAACCTTTCTTGTCAATAATGACAGTAGAATGACACAAAAGTGGTGTGACAGCCATAATGGCATTACTTAACGAAGGCCCAGCTTGGGCTAGGCTCGCGTCATGTCAGGGTATTGAACGGTACTGCCCTACCTACAGCGGAGATAAGCAACACGCGTCGCGTCTACGCTATCGCCCGACCACAATTTTTCACTGGGTGAGTGTAGGTGGAGAACACGGAGTTAAGGTTGTTTCATATGACACAAGAAGTTGCGATTTTCAGGATGCCAATTCGCTCGCAGCGAAAAAAAAGGAGGGGGGGGGATCACTTCCCTCCCGCGGCAGTGGTCTGCCGCGAGCTACCAACACGTTGGAAATTTTAAATGCGAAGCCTTTTTTAGTGAACTTCGGCGAGTTTCAGCGTATCTAACTAGCCATTTAAGTTTGGGTGCTCTCGTGGTCACCCCCTTAACTCGGCGTGACCCAAAATTAGCGAAGGAGGGGTGGTTTGAGGAATAATACGCGCTGGTCAAGACATGAATAATGCCACAATCCCGTCGCGTACGTCGTCAAACACTTCCCGCCAGAGAGTGGCACATACTCACTGGCGGATATGTGCCGCTAGTTTGCGGGTATGTGCCACAGGTGATTTACACTTAGTATCTACCCAGAAATCGCAAGAACACACACGGGCAATTTTAACGCGCGAGCGTTCATAAATACTCAACATCGGTAACGTCAACCCGAATAATTCAAAGCATAAATGCCAATGTCCTCGCTGGAATCAAAGCCAAGCATTCTGAGCAGCGATGAAGCATTTTACCACAGAGCTGCGCCAGGTCTCTGAACTATTTTTCAAAGAGACGCTAATCTTCGTGAAACGTCAATAGTGGTTGCAGTGCTGCCTACCCAATTTTATAAACAAAACATATGTACACCTTTGATTCAGCCGTAACGTCGAGTTAACGTCGATTGTGGTTAGTTGACATGCATTAAAGTTGATTTATGTAGCAATGTTCAGGGCCTCCATCCTCACGTGCATCAGCGCTTAATATCAGCTTCTGGTGTTGCTAATGCCCATGTTCCACTTGGCATCGTTGCGCAAGTGCTAACATCTGGGCATATAAAAATCTGCAACTCTTCCTCATATGTCCGTGCGTGCAACATTTGTATGTATATTTAGCGTCATTTCATGACGTGTGACTCAATAAAATATTTCAACACGGTCAGATTCCCTCTGCATCTTTCACAGAACGTCGAATACTAGGTATACGTGTAATCTGCCGAATTTTTTTGCTCTGATCGCAACAGGGGAGCGTTTTTTGTTCGGGACTCAATGAAATATAGCCAGGCCTGCCATCCCAGTCAAATTGCTTTGACGTGTTTGTTTCGGTAGAGGCCGCTATTGCACATTTAAAATTATAATTTACATTGCTAAGTCTTCTCAAATGACGAAACATACGTGCTCTACGTTACCGCTCATGAAAAATTTCGAATATTATACCGCACAGAGTGTTGCAACTCATTTGAAATTTTCTGCAGTGTCTGCCAGATAGAACGGCGGCAATAAACTGCTCGCCAAGCCAGTCACAGAGCGAAACTGGCAGGTCATTCGCAGATGTGAGAAATGAAACCGTCATAAGAAGCAGTTGCGGACAGATAAAATGGAGTGAATGAAACAATTTTTTTTTCGCTGGAATCGCGGCATTTGAAACAGCCATTTCCACCCAGACAATTCTGATTTGTTTTTAAATGCGAAGCAATTCTTAGCAGACTTCGACGACATTGAGCGTATCTATCTCTATATCTGTCTAGCCACCTACTACTTTTAGCTCTCCTGGCTGTCTGGACAATGGCATCCATACCAAAATTGGTATGGCATAAGATGACTGTATGCAAAACATAACTGACTAGTTCTAACATGGAGATCATGAATTGTATGTCATAAATGTCATGATTTAGTTTTCATGGTCTTGCTGATCTTGTGAGGGTTTAGTTCACATGAAAATTTGCAAAACTGATATGGTATGAGATTACCGCATGACGAACATAGGTGACGAACCCTAATGTGAAAAACATGATAATCAATATATGCGTGTCATATGTAGAAGAGGCTTCATGGACGCTCATAGTGTGCTCGCGGCCGTTTCGCTTGCTCCACCTATATTGAATTTGGTATCAGGGGACGTGAATACAAAACGAAGGTGAATGACACGTCCATACATGATAATCTTAATATGCGTGTTATATGAAAAACTCGACTACATGCTAAACTCATACCGCGCTCACGGCCATTTCGCTAGCTCCACATATGCCGATATCGGTTGACGTTAATAGACGAAGAAGGTAAATGACACGTCCAAACATGATAATCGGGACATGTTTGTGATGTAAAACATGACTATATGCTAAGCTCATAGCGTGTTCGTGGCCGTTTTGCTACCTCCACATATCACTTAACGTGATACTAAATTTGGTATCACGTGACGTAAATAGAGGACGAAGGTAAAGACACATATAAACATCATACTGATTCCATGCATTTTATGTACGGCATAATTTAATTCCGCCTCGAAATGTTATGCGGATATGAATGTGACATATCAACTTTCCTAATTTCTGCTTTGCATATCATCGATTTCCACAGGACGTGTGATCTGCCACTTTTTTGCGAATGAATGGAAGTTTTGGGCAAGGCCAACGCCAGGGGCAGGTTCGATACATGACGTTTTGTTGATGCATTGAAAAATTTGCTCTGCTCTTACTGGAAACGCGCTGAGACAGAGGACGTGCAGAAACGGCGTGTTGATGCTACAGTCATCGTGCCTTATTTTCTTTTACCAAGAATCCTGTGGAATGACAGTGGTAAATATAAAAAAGGCGTTTGCAAAAGTTCCAGAGCATCTGATCTTGGTGCAGCCCCGCCACGGTGGTCTAGTGGCTAATTGTACTCGGCTGCTGACCCGTAGGTCGCGCGATCGAATCCCGGCTGCGGCGGCTGCATTTCCGATGGAGGCGGAAATGTTGTGGGCCCGTGTGCTCAGATTTGGGAGCAAGCTAAAAAACCCCAGGTGGTCGAAATATCCGGAGCCCTCCAATACGGCGTCTCTCATAACCATATGGTGGTTTTTAGACGTTAGACCTGACATATCAATTAATCGCGACCTTGACGCAGTGGGCAGCGTGTCCAATCTATGGTGCCGCATACAGGAAGGTCTTGTGTCTGATACCCGTTGCGGCATAATTTAACGCGATAGCGTTAAACAGCACGTTTCGCAGAAATGCCCGCTTGGGCGTCGTTGGTTGTGATCGAAAAAATTATCGTGTTCGTTACCGAAAAATCAATAGGAGAAAATAAAGAAGTATTAAATTTTCGCTCTCAATTTGGGTCTAACCCATGTCGTTTATGTGGCAACAAGGTGTTCTACGACACAGCCATGCCTCTGTCTGTGAATATGTGATAACAACTTCCTCCGCTTGGAAGTACAGTGAAAGTAACTTTCATGCTTGGAAAGTACCTGCGCCCTCTATACATGATTCACAACAAACAACCGAATATTGTAGTAATATTGTGGTGGTACAAGCCTACAATTTTAACGGGTGTCAGAACATGGGACTAACATATAATCGCTTCATGGTTTAAAGCCGGCCACCCATTACAAAAGGCACGTGTTACTGCGCATATCCCATTAAGGCCACGCAGTGGGTGCATAGCAAGTTCGAAAAGATGTGATGCACTACGTCCTTGAAGCAGGAACTAGGGACAAGTTATCGCTATTGCATTCAATTCTTAAAGGCGAAGACTAAGGGTCCCCCTATTCTCTTTTATTATTTGTGATCGTGCGTATTTGGTCGACGTCATTTCCGTGACAGAAATTCGTCCTAAAACCTTGGTTGACCCTAGCATAAAACATTTACTTATTAAAAACTTCATTCTGGTCATCGAGAGACATGACTTACTTCCGGCAGAAGCCAACTATCCTCTGCTGAACTCAGCGCGATCGCACACGTTCAAGCCTGCGTACATGAAAGTTTACTTGAAAGTTCCTGACCCGCAGCTGTCGAAGACAAGCGTTTGAGTTGGGACATTCTTTGGGCTTCGGTGATTTCTTGGAACGTGTTATGTACCCCAAGGGTTAGCAGGTGCTGCGTGCTTGTGGACATGGGTAGACAAAGTACTCGTTTTGTGCATTTTCGGATGACGTTGTCTACTTCAGTTTCATCGCCTTTGCTCCTTGGGTGAGCGCAGGCAACGTAGTGAACGTAGCACATTAAGAACGCATGAAAGGTGCGTAGTAGACTCTCTTCTGTGAGTCCTGCATGTCTATTAGCGACGTGTCGGGCGAGGTGATTGACTGCCTCAGCTTTTTTGGTGAGATGTGTGATGGTTAAGTCGTTTTTGCCATTCTCGCACATAGGTCTTCCTATCCCAACTCAAGTCAACGAACCAGAACTGTTACCGCAACACCTCCACGCTAAAATCACAGTGCTACCCTTTCCCAGGAACATGCACCCGTTGCACAATCAAACTCGAAGAAGAGCACGAGCTCAAGCCTTACTAAAAGCGGCCAACCTACACGCGACAGACGTAGTTTTCGTAGACGCAGCTAAATACGTGGACAAAGCCTACTTTGCAGCTGTGGCGGTCGCCCCAGACGAAAAAGCTCTTAATGCTCTTACCGAAAAACACAGAAAGCCAGCGAGGCTGAACAAGTGGCCATTGCCCTTGCTCTAGCACTCCCTCAGCGCGACACAATATTTACCGACTCTAAACCCGCTGCACTGGAATACCGCCGTGGTACACTATGCCAGGCGGCATTAGGAGTTCTAGCATCTGTTCAAGTAACTGTAGACAAGCACATCCACTGCTTCCTGGGTCTTGAAGGAATCAACGTTCAACCAGGGGTCCCCAACGGTAATGAGCTGGCCCATACCCTCGCGCGTGATCTTACGTGCCGCGGGGGGTCGCGGTCCGGCTCACTGGCCGGGGACACCAACACGCACCGGGAGCCACTCCTATCATATCACGAAGTTTGCTCGCACTATAAGTTATTTAGAAATAAATTTCCCTCACCTCACTCAGCACTAAATAAAGCACATCAATTAACGCTTCGTTTGCTGCAAAGGCACAGTTACCCCAGCCCCTATATTTGCAGCAAATACCTACCAGATATAAGGCTAGAATGCCCCAAATGCCAAAATTCAAGGTGCGATTTAAGTCACATGCTGTGGCAGTGTCCCGTGCTAAACGTTAGTTTCGGGTCCCCTGCCACCGAGGACGACTATATCAACCACCTCAGGAGCCTCGACAGGGCTCTTCAACACCAGGCCGTCCAGAAGGCCCAAAAGGTGGCTGGCGAGCTCCGGCTCCCAGTCCCCACATGGGCGGAGCCACCGGGCTGGCCCCCGTAAAGGGTGCCCAGTTTCCTTCGGGACTTCAGGACCTTTAATAAAATTAATTCTCTCTCTCTTACTTGAAAGTTCAACACCAGTTGAATGGCACTCACGTCTGTGGTTAAGCTAGCATATTTTTCGCCAAGACGCACGAGGTAGACGTTCTGACTTTGGCGAGTGCATAACAAACAAGTTGACTGTTTTGTTAAGATATTGCACGCACAGACGAACTGATATCTGCATTTTTAAACAAGGTGGTAGAAGGACAGACACTGGAATTAGGCACCAAATTAGATCGAAATCCTCCCTTTGAAGTGTTGTGTAACAGTAGCGTGTTGAGATCTAGGGAAGACCAGAATTTGAATAGCACTTTAGAAGCCTGGTTGTGGCCAGAAACGGTTGTTGCTAGCGTCAGCTTCCAGCATCTTACTGGTCTAATTATTATGTATGGCACTGGGACAGCACCTTTACGCTTTTCCAAAAGGGTAGCGCCTAGTGAGCGGATGCTTCGTGGCACCTACGCTCATGAGAAAACGTGAACGCATCCACCGTTTTATGTGGCACTGATGATGTTCAACCTAAACGAGTGGTACATTGCACAGAGGATCCATCGCCGCAGAATCAGACACAGAAAACCTTCAATGTAGCAAGCACTTCTGCCAACATATGGGATCAGTTAAGGATTACGACTAGACTGCCCTTCGAGTTCACTTTGTAGGGGTGCTTAAAAACGTGAAACAATTTCTAATATTACCTCACTGCTTCTTTTCTACCAGAATGGGCAAAACATATACGATTTCTCGGTAGCATTTCGCGAAACTTCTTCCTTTAAGACCTTCTTAGATAGCTTCAGCAGTTTACAGTGCTACAGGCAGGCAATGTTTCAGAATATAGAAAACAAAAACTGACTCGACAACAGAAAACCGGTGGACTGGAGCTCATTTCCGGGACAAAAACGACGGCTTGCTGTGGCTTCGCTAGCGCGTGCTCACAGCGCCATTCAGTTCGCCCAAGTCAAGTGAAGAAATACACTGCTCCTACGCACACCGCTACACCATATATGCCGTAGCTACAGCGGTATAGTGCTAGAAAAAACAGTCGACTGCAACTATGAGTAGCCACAGCCGCCGTTAGAACCATGAAGTAACGCGAAAGGCAATCACAGAGCGCTGAATCAAGGTTACTTAACGCACTCTCGCAGAGGGGTGGATCGTACGTCTTGGCTGGGCTTGGGCTTTCATGGGAACGATGCTGTTGTACTTACCGGGCGCACAAAGGTCACTGCAATCGTTACTTAGTCACCGTTTGCGAAAAGGGGACGCTTTTCAGACACAGCGAGCATAAATGCTGATTTGCGTTCATCGGTACCTGTGCGTACGTTTTGTGTGTCTTTTGTGCGTGTTAAACACGCGGCACGTTTTGATCTGCTTGCCATTGAGTGCTTCACCTTCAAATTGTTGCTATGTCGTTCATCGGTAGTTTCTCATGAGTAGATGACGTATCGCCTCGCCCTCTCCTGATATATAGGTTCGTGATATATACCTTCATTACTTTCCTTAAGACATTTACAAGTGCGAATGAGTAAAACGCCGAAGCAACTCAGCGTTCTGTTCGCATATATACGACCCGTTGGGGTTCTTGTGCAGCGCCTTCACAGAACCATGGACTGGTCCGTGGCCCCCTGCGAAGACTTCTACCGATTCGTTTGCGGCCGAGCAACGAACAAGACATCTGTTCGCCTTCGCCTCAACGGCCGCTTCCTACATTCGGTTGTCGATCGTGCAAGGTGAGAAATAATTTTCTTCGTGTCAATCAAGCTAACTGAAAATCAATTTTGGCAAGTTTCTTGATACTGCAAGATGCTTCGACGTCATAACGCACCATCAAATCCAACCCGCAAAAGGAGACACAATCTGGAATCGATTGTGCCCAGTGTCCAATTTGAGGTTTTCGTCACACATTTGCACTTAATATCGTTTGCCAAGCCAATTAGTTTAACTACATTTGGTTGACAATATTATGCTGGAAGTAACACAGGAATACATCCACTTTTAGCACTTAGTAAGCACAGAGGCGAACCACGAGAGTGAATTAATTTAGGATGGAGCACATTTGGCAAACATTCTGAAGTTATGAATGGTAGCTTATCACTATTCCTAAAAAGGCAGGTATATAACACCTGCATCTATAGGCACTTATCATCGGCGCACAAACCTCGAGGATCAAGAGGAGTTAAAATTTAACTATAGAATTTAGAATTTGGAACGTGATTGCACGTGCTCGCGTGTAACAGTCGTGGTCTCTCACAGTTGAGCGGGCCAAGATGAAGTCAGTCAATCACCTGTGACGGAGTAATCTTCCAGCCAGTAGCGTCATTCATCGAAACGCGAGAAAGCGATTTTTAGCTGCATGTGAGAATTTATTGTAAGCTCCTGGCCGCGTGCTGCACTATAATATCTGGCCCACGTTTTCTCGGGAGCCTCGACTACTGATCGTTCGCGTATTTTGACCCTGTCCGAAAAGTGTTGCAGGACTCCTTCAAGGACATGTTTGTTTAAATAACGAACAAATACACTTGAGCCAGGCACGTAATGCGTTGCTCAGAACTTCCAACAAAATGGTAACGTTGTGTTTGTATGTTTTGTGCCTTTCGATTTGTCCCACAAGTCTTAGTGTACCTTGTGAGTTAAGAATTGCCATCAAGCCTGGCATGCAGCCTTAGCTAGCAAAACCGCTTTGGCCGCCGTTTGGTTGGTTAATTGCTAGTTAGGCTGTATTAGGTGGGTGAATTACAAAAATAACCCTTTCATTCACATTGGCCTCTGCACAAGCCATTCGACGAGAAAAATACTTATGCAGCTGCAGAAAATGCGAATGTATGGAGCGGTAAAGCACCTGCCCATAGGAACAAACTGTAAGAGCA
Organism: Rhipicephalus annulatus; assembly: GCA_013436015.1. Lineage (NCBI taxonomy): Eukaryota > Metazoa > Arthropoda > Arachnida > Ixodida > Ixodidae > Rhipicephalus > Rhipicephalus annulatus. The sequence goes on from WOVY01010566.1 coordinate 203,363, forward strand.
AAATAATTACTTGTTATTATACTTATTATTATACTAATATTAATATAATATTAATAATAATAATAATAATAAAATAATAATAACATCAATAATAACATATTAATATACTAATGTCACCATATATTATTATTATTATTATTATTATTATTATTATTATTATTATTGTTGTTGTTGTTGTTGTTGTTGTTGTTATGTTTTACATCCTAAAAACTGGGTATCATCATTAGAATCGTTTTACTGTTGGGCTCTCGTGTTCTATATCGTGTTCTTTGAAGTGTATGGCCATCGCACAGCACACAAGCCTCTATCATTGAGAGCGTTTGTTGGGATTGATACGGCATCACGTGAACTGAAACAGTGCGTGGGAGAGGACACCAGTATAGAGATTAACAAGAAGAACGAAACCTGCGAGCATTGCTGATGGATCAACGTTCCTTCGGCGAAGCTCGGATTGATGACCTTTCAAGACGGCTTGTTGTACCTCCACGGCAGGAAAGGAAATATTCATTTGTGATGCACTCAGTGTCGTCTGCCCTCTTCACATCGCTTCTAAGACTCTTCATTTTTTGTTCAATATATGTACTGCATTTATATGGCTTGGGTATGCTCGACCCCCTCCCATCCTTCTTTTCCTTACTTCCCATTACCGCGAATTTATGTTTTGAATTGTAGTTTGCACGCAGAGCGAAATGCACAAATGTGTAACGAGACCAGACGGCAAGACAAGTGGTGCGCACAGTCTGTTCTGACCTCTAGTTTCGTTACTCGTTTCTGCATTTCGGTAAAATGCAATACAATGCGTGCGAACTCGCCCAAATCGAAGCTTTGTGAAATCTACTGTACCATTGTATGTGCGGCTATGCTATTCTTTGTTGAGCCTGCGTGACGTCATACACGGCTATGCTAGGCTTTACCCGCTGCCTTCCTTCTCGACCTAACTTCACTTTTTCACTCTGTTGCTAGTGTGATAATTTCAGATTCAAATCTCAAATTCCAACTCCAAATTGTTTATTTCTCAAAGTATATTGGAATGCTTTTTAATGCTAGAAACTGCGTCATGCAGCTTGACAAAGGCCCGGAAACCAAAAACACGAAAGAAAGGCTTAGTCTTGGGTACATGTGCCATCCGACACATGTCAGTAGCCGAGAGATCATTGAAATAATAGGTAATCGAAATAGCTAACAGCGTATATATGCCAGCTAACAAAATGTTGAGCAGCATTGATATTCCGCGGACTGCAGCAAACGTTACAATAGTGAATATAGCAATAACCATGATAACTTATTATTGTTCAGTTACATAAAATAGAAGATATAATGTAAAAACAGAATACATATAGATACACACACGGCCGTCCGCTTGCATGCATGCCCGGCTGCGGCGGTTGCATTTCTGATGGAGGCGGAAATGTTGCACGCCCGTGTGCTCAGATTTGGGTGCACTTTAAAGAACCCCAGGTGGTCAAAATTTCCGGAGCCCTCCACTACGGCGTCCCTCGTAATCATATAGTGGTTTTGGGCATGTTAAACCCCATATATCAATCAATCATGCATGCATAAAATCCTAATGCAATGGGGTACCTATAGTTTTCGCTCACAAATTTCACGTCGATGCGCAAAATACTTTCTTCACCCTCGTAATATTCCTCGTCTTTGCATGCTGTTCCTACCTCCTTTACGTACATGGACAATGTTATAAGGATTCTTCCTGCAGTGACACCATACATGAGTTTGATTCAGTTTACTCTCTCCTTCTTTTCCATCCTGCTCACCCTCATGTCTTTTTCCAGACAAATTGCCATTATTGACCATGCTATGCACAGTTTGCTCACCCTGTTTGTCCGGGTCTTAGATATAAGGGCACGTTGAAGAATTCCTACTGGATGAAATTTCCGAGGACCCCACTACAGGCTCCCTCATAGTAACTTCATAGTTTTGGGGCCTTAAACACCATAAAAAATGATGTTGTATGACTGCCCAGCTGCAACATAATGTGACTGCCTACGATGACGGCCTATTCGATCCTCCACTCCCTCCTCTTCAGCCTCATATCGTTGCTCTTCAGCCTCAAGTCCACAGCCCCCTCCTCTTTTTTTTCCGTTGTTATGCTATAGACATGTGTATGCTAGATGTGGTTTTAGTCATCATTCCCTTCCCGCATATAGCAGAATTTTTTTAAATTGAGCTTTCATGCCTCTGGTTGAAGGTGTTGATAAAAAAAACGGTGACGATTTCATCATAGCGCACGCTTTGGAGATACGCTCACCCATTCGTTTCCGACAGGCAAGAGGACGTGCCGGCTGAGGGTCAGACGGTGTCGCAGAGGGCAGCACGACTCTTCAAGACGTGCGACGACGTCGTGACCCAGGACACAGACTACGTGCCTCGCCTCCGCGGATACATGCGCGACGCCAACTTGCACTGGCCCGAACATCCCGAAACACGTGACCCCGCCTCGGTGGACGTCGTAAGCACCATGCTTCACCTGAACGACAAGTGGAACTGGCCTGGTTTGCTGCGTTTCACCACAGAACGTCTCACCAATTCGAGGTTTGAGGTATCAGAGGCCGTTACTGTAATAAGTTGCCATGTAGCAAAGACGTGGAATGAAGTGATGGGAAAAGTTGTACGTTGTGCCTAGCCCCATCGATACTTGTATGCAGAGCACGCAACTTCCGTAAATGTAGAAACCTGCACCACCAAGTAACAACAGAAGTTTCTCTTTCAGCGTGCAACCCCAAAGTAAACTTCTTGTGGGCTCCATACTTCTAATATGTTGCTGAGGCAATGATTACAGGACACAGCAATCGGTGCTACAATTTTAATAAAGAAATCGGAACCTCCTAGTAGGGACTTGTGTTTCAACGAGCTGTTCAGACTAAGACATTTGCCATCGATGTCTGCATTGGCACGAACAGACATATGTTCGAGGTAGCACATGGGGAAGAGTTACAATCGATCGCAGCCATTCATAATGTTGTAACGTCGCTAATAGGTTGCACGAGATATACCGCATTAGGTTAGAGTCATTCGAAAAATGTAATCAAATTAGGCATAGTTTTCATAGCTTAACGTTTCAATTTTGCAGGTACGTGTAAAACCCTCCCGAGACCTTGAAAAGACAAAGTTCATTTCGACTCAGTTGGGAGCGGGGTCACCTGCCTATCGATCATACTTCGACACGTTGTACGCGCACTACGGGGGCGGTATTCAAAAGGGCGTCACACTGGAAGAAATGCTCGACTTCGAAGCCCAGGTATTAGATCCGCTCCTGCAACTGTACTTCTCCACGCCTCAGATATACGTGTTCGAAAGAAACCAGTGGGGTCCACCCGGAATGTGGGAACGCTGGTCCAGCACCATCGCGAGGCACTACCAGCTGGCCGTATCCGACGTGGTAAGACTGCACTTCTGCTATGAGCTTATTGCTTATTTGAAACTTGCAAGCACCGCTTTCATTGCGATCAAGCCAGCACTTCTGCAAATAGTAAAATAATTTTATGAAGCTTACAAGTACCATTTGGAATATCGTAAATCTACTTCGGGGGGACTATTAAATCCTCTCCAGGGTGTATGTCCTCGCACTCTTTTGAACGATTTAAGAAACGAATTCTAGGAAAGACAGACCTCCACCACTGTGAATATAGTGCTCCTTCTGGGTAGTATTAACTGCCACTAGCTGTGGCGCGATATGGTAGTCATTCTGCTTTCCCTAATGAATAAAGAAGGTGAGGCCTTCCTCACCCTCTTTGAGTGCCAAAATTTTTTCGAAGACACTTCGAATGATCGAATGACAGTGGGCACGGCACAGGTGGGCTCTTCTGTAGGTAACCTGTACCGTAAATGTTCCTAGTTGTGCTCAAGATAAAAATACTGCGAAAAGTCTGCTCTACCAATCGAAATATTGTTGGAATGGTTGAGGCATAATATTAGTGGCTTGCGCATGGTTTGCTTTAACACTTCATAATGCTCTAGGAATCATTATACACGCTCGAAACATGCCGATTTACTTGGTATATAACTTCGTATGGCAATATTTGTGTTATCTACTTTCGGTTACTGTTACTCGGCGCTACATGAGACTGCTGGCGTCAATATCCCAGGAACTTGTTCACGTGCGCCCATAATGCAGCGACGCATGCAATGTTTCAGTGTCCACTCTCACACACATGTCCCAGTTGTTGTCAGGTTGTCTGCCGCAGTTGGTCGAGCGCCTTGAATGTCCTGCTGGCAGGATGGCGCCACACTGTGAAGCACTTTCAGAAATCATTCCTGTTCAGCAATGTGCCGAAGGACGGCAGCGTACCTGCATTCACAGTCAATGCCTAGTGTCACTGCTCAATGCACGTCACACGGTTGTAGTTAGGTAGACCCAGCCTTGTCAGACACAAGAGGAATGGGTGTCAAACTGTAAGCACGTTCATCCTACCACTCTTTTAAAGCAAATCAAGATAAACGTAGGTGGTTCGTGTGTTCAAACTTTGTTCTGAGCCAGGAGAAGCCGTCCAGCTACTTTAAGTTTATGGTGAGTGCTCCAAACAATATGAACGAGTGTCTGCGGAAAGAAAATGGGTGAATATTCGTTGGTTCATTTATCTATTGTAAAGCCCTACAAGCACAGCGACAGTACCTGAGGGAATGAGTCGATGGCCGATTACCAGTCATTTATTTCGTTTTTTCATACACGCAGTCATTCGCAGTGCGCCAGAAACGTGATGCCAGACTCTGATAGTCTCTGACAGCCATTGAGAACATAGTAGCGAAACTAAACGGAAAGACCTCTTTGTCGAAAAAGTCCACACGTGACAAAAAACTCTGTTAGTTTCAAAATAAACTTTGCGTATGGTGCAATGGGCAAAATAAACATTAAAATCCCATTGACAGTTTTTGTTAGTCTAAGTCTGAAAACCTCGTGAATTTAACATCATAAACTCCGCGAAAACATCATAAAAGAAACACAGACGGTGTTATTCTGCAGCGGTATATGTCGCCCTGGTATCCTGCTTCAAAACGAAGCACAACGCAGCGTCACCGCTTTTAGCTGCCACCTTTCTACGCCGGCTCACGGATCACAAGAAACGCACGTGGCACAAACTGTACATTCGTAATCTCATACTAATATTTCCGGCATGCCAGACTACCACCGTGCCGCCTCAAAAACTTTATTTCACTCTGTCGAAAGGAGTTTCACACAGCTGACGTCACTCGGCCCAGATGAAAGCGAGGGCGGCCATGTTAGGCATGTTCTTGGTTGGCGGGATCACCGGTCGACTGGCTCATGACGTCACCCGAAGTGCGCGCCTATTAGTGCGACTCAGTGTGCATCTGCGTTTGAGCCGCTGCCTTGACTAGAATGAATTACCATCTAGATTGGCTATAGGTTCCTCTTTGTGTTACCCAGTGAACTGCTAGTAAGGGACGTAAGAAGGAAGTGTGCTCAAGAGAGTGAAAATTTAGATTCATTTCATTTCATAAATCACTGCTAAATCTTGAGGAAATATCCGATGCCCAGTACTGCGGAGCGTGAATATACGAACCATTTTTCAACGATGTAATGTGCTTTCGAGAGTGTCAAAAATAAAGCTGGCAAGATAATAAACCTCTCACATTGCAAACTCATATATTTATTACACGGCAAACCCAGGTCACAATCTCGACCTCTCACCGCGACTATTTCGCCATGGCGCTCCGCCTGATCGCGGAAAAGGAGGCCATCGTCGAGCTCGTCATTGGCTGGCTGTGCGTTCAGTTCACCTCGTGGTTCGCCAACCGACAGCTGATCGCTAACCACTACGGCAAAGTGGAAGACATCGTGGTTCACCACCGGATCGTGTGCCTCGTGTTCACCATGAAGTTCATGGGAATGGCCATTTTCGTGCCGTTCGTTCAGAGCGTGTACACCGAACCGGTGCGCAACGACACGTGGCGAATCGCCAGAGCTGTGCGTCGCACCGTGTACCAGACGCTCGATCGGGCCACCTACCCGTGGAGTAACCTCGACTCGGCCTTCCACCTGCTGAACATTGCCGTCGCGCACGACATTGCGGCCAGGTTCGATGCAACGTAAAACTCACGTACAATGCGTATTGACCTATGATCGCTAACATAAATTCAAAGTTTCAGTCGTCCGGCACTCTGAGGGGTACACTCACTTTATGTGTTTTCTTTTTTTTACCTGACGATGCCAATTCCATCGTTCAAGGTGTCTTCTTGGAGTGGCGCTTTATTTTGTGTATTTAATACTACCAAAAGAACACTTCCCAAGCCAAGTGGTTCTAAAATGCGTGTCGTATGAAAGTTTTCAATAAATACGGGGCATTATATTTCTGCAAAGAATTACGCAGTGCTTGCGTGGTTTATATGTTCGCCATCAGACTGCCGGTGATCAGGTAACACGCGTGGTACTTACTGAAAAGATAAATTAGTAGTTAAATAAATTAGCACTGTTAAGTACTCAAACATTCTTCAAGCCTCTGCCCATACTTTCTTGGTTACAGATATCACACTGCGGTCTTCTAGACGGGAGTATAGTGGCAGGGAAGAGGTTTAGCGCTCGAGCTATTTTGCTCGACACCTTACCTATTATTGGTTGCAATTGAAGAATATTTACAAGCTCCACCCCAAGTACTACAGCACGCCTGTCATTTATCTGTACAACACAGCAATTATTGGCGATTTTCATTCAAAATAAAGGCTTATTTTTGCTGGTAATGTAAATACTTTGTATTTTATTAATTAAAGGTTTCTTGTTCCTTCTTGAACCTTACGTTTCGCAGAGCTGTGGAGTCATATAATTCCAATGAAATTCTGAAGAAGTTGAATTTTCGACCAAAAACTAGCGAAATGAACACTAGCCTGTGCGGGGAAGTGCTCTTCCTGAATACCTTGAAATCTGCCTGGTTTTATGTAAATAGCCGACTGCAATTTAATAAGACAGAAATGAAAATTATGTTTGGGTAGAATGGGGACGACTGTAAGCGTCGCCTTAAATTATTCTGAGGCTTTAGCTGGCTATAAGAATATATCATGGCAGACTAGGGCGCTGCCGCGAAGATATTTTTCGATTGAACTGCACAACGCACGTAGCATTCGATATATTATCAGTTGATTTGATTTTGTATATATCACCACTGATTTCGAAGTAAAAAGAAAACGAAGATCAATGACAATTGGCCAGCATTTCTGTTTGAACATCCTTTTCTGGTCACAGGTACTCCCATTACCCGGATATGGAAGTCAGCTTCATAAAGAACTTGCGGGACACGATGCAGGCCCTGCACCAAACTGACGTAGAGGCCATCGGCGTGGGGCTACCAGTGTGGGCGCTAACAGAAGCCCTGTTTGATATTTTCAACTTGTATGACCGCGTCGATTACATGCTCAAGCCATCCATACTGACGCCACCCATGTATCCACATGAAGGCACCTGCTCCGGTGCGCCTCGGTGCTTTCGGTGTCGACGTGGCAGCGGCTACCGTGCTCACCTACGCAGAGCTTCGACACCACGGCTACAGCGTTGGTGCCCTGGATGGCTATCGTGACTGCATCTACGCTGCAGGTAAACAAGAGGTAAGTATAAAGATTATTCCACACATCATTGATTGACTTGGCTTTGACACAAAGGCGGGTTTTTGAGAATTTATCGTGCGCCTGTATGACTTGCAAGCCTTGGACATCCCGGTATTCTCGAACACATATTTGAGTTGCGAAAAAAAAACACAGACGAAGGAGAGTGAACAAGACGGGTGCAAACTTTCAACTGTGAAAACGGAAGACCAAAACGGCTCTATAAGTATAGACATCAGCCTGGCACGACATCACAACAAAAATAAAGAAAGGTACCCGTACCTATAAAAATCTACAGTGACAACGCCAAGAAACACTAGATGGTGATTTAAAATATAACCAAGATCAACAAAGGCATGCGCACGGATGGGAAACTGAAAAGACAGTAGACTGTCCCACAGTACGACTACGTTTTATTACCTAAAACCAGCTAACAACTGCAGCTCCTTAGAATCCAAAGTCAGTGAAAGTGTGCTTACGCACTTGTCACTTCGAGAGACAAAGAAGGCCTTCATAATTTGTGTTGCCATTTTCTCGCATGACTTGCACAAAACGCTGTATCTCTCAAGTTCGGCGTACATCCGCATCGCCTGCAGTACGAATCTAGGTGGCCCTCATGTGGAAACGGACGGCTAGTTTGTGCTTCCTCGCCTTTCGATTAAAGCAGCATCCCGTCTGTCCCATGTAGCAAAGGCCACAGGACTGGGGTACTTTGTAGGCCACACCTGTTAAACACTCAATGGCTCTGTTAACGTGGCGCTTACCACAGGGCATGCGCTTACTTTTGTGCGTCATTGCACATACTATCGCCAACTTGCATGGAGCCGAAAAAACTGTTCTAGTCCCGTAACAGTTGGTCCCTCTTTTTTTATAATGTGTGACAAGCGATGAATGTAGGGCATAACATGCACTTGCATGTTATGCCCTACATATTTCCCATCACCCTTGCTGCTCTTAAGCAGCCGTTCACGTAAACTTAAAATTACATCTCACTTGTAACCGGCATTGATCAAGCGTCCCTCCTGGGGAACAAGGCTTTCTGCAACCTTATGGTGGCATGATTTTTCCAGTGCCAAACCACAACACAAGGACACGATTGCTCTTTTTGTGAGTTTAGGATGTGCACTTTTATATGACAGCGACGGCTTGTTAGCTCTTTGTGTGGGACCAACATACGTGGTTACGCTTAAAAATTATGCGCAAGTCAAGGAATCGAAACTACCGTTAAGTAGCTTCTAGGGTGTGAGTTCAAGACCATTGGAAGCTTGAAAAAAATTACCAATAGCTAAAACCTTTCTATCAAAACCAGTATTGTTGAGGGCGGTAACGAACACTAAATAATCGTCTACATATATAATTACTCGCACCACTTGTAGCGAAGAAATGTGTACAACGAAGAAATGTGTACATTGTGTACATTGAGTGTACAATGAACCGAGGAATAAAAAAGGTCACTGAACACCGATGCTACCATAGCCCTAATACACAACCTCTTTTTCTGGACATAGTATTTTTCTTCATGACACAGCGGTGGAGTTCAAGTAGAAGTCCAAAAGTTTAAAGAAAAATGTTCCGCACTCCCACCTGCCTCATTCCGAAAAGCAACTTCGCTGTTTTTTTTTCAACACACTTCTTCACTGCACGGTGAAGTTCTTTAAGTGGTGTCGACTAGAACAGTTTCTCCAAATCCACGGAAAACGCTTTTCTGTCAGTGGGTACACCATCCTGTAGAAATCAGACAACCTCCTTGGAGCTTCTAACAAAAAAATTTTTTTATTATTTCTTTCTGTATCAGAAATAAATTCATTCTGTATCAGAAAGAATTAAACTTCAATTCAAATTCAAAAAATAGCATCGTTTAGGAGAAGGGTTGTCAAAGGTTTCTGCAGATAGCTGCCCACATGACGCTGTCATGTACCCTTCTTTGAGACGATCATTGTTGCTGGCCATCAGGCTTGTGTGTTTTGCGTGCGAAAAATTATTCGCAATTGCTTATATCACATCCGATATTACCTTAAGACAGCACGGGTCTAACGAAGTGCATATGTCTATAATACGACTTTCAAAAAGCAAAGAAATAGTTGTCGGATTTGAACGAGTGTTATGGGTGCGTGTGTATGCGTGGTAGTGCGGAAAGAGCAGCCCGGGAAAAAGAGGACGCGTATAAGTGGATGTTTGTCATGATACAATGCTAATGCTAGCAGGGTTCCTTATACACGTAGCCCGCTGCTGAGAACGTGCGCTGAAAATGTTCGAGCATAAATAACACATTTTAAATGACTTTGAAGCTCTTTTAATTACAGGCAATTTAAGCAGAGAAATGCTAACTAAGGAAGTGAAACGATTTTAACTTTTAAATAGGGCGTATATACATGAAGTTCAAGGTGAACACTATAAGTTTCAGTAGTAATGCAAAAAGAACCTCCTGCAATTATAAACGCAGGTGAAGCGGAAGAAGAGGCAATGAATGGGCTTGAAGATTTGATGCTTCAACCGTCATTCAGAAGTTTATTCTTTCTGGGATTAGAGACATGTGAACGGAAGGGAACTTTATGAGCTAGACTCTGTTGTGGCGTATGACTGTTTTGTTGTTATTATCAATTGTATGGTTATTCAACGCGAATATTTACGAGGTGCAGCTCTCCCTCACATAGACGAGAGGTTGCCTTAATCTCAGTTAAATATCGCTGTGCCTCTCGTCATCGACAGCCCCATCGATCGTTATCGCTCTCGTGTTAAAGTCTCCAGGTCAGAGTTCTCGCATACCTTGATGCTACAGAAGTTCGTTTTCTCACTTTAAAATATGCCAATCACATAAGTAGTAGATGCGCGAAGACTGAGAACACTGTTTGCTTTTCCCTCCTCTTTACTCTCTGTTTCCTTTTCTACCCCTGCCACGCTTTGCACTGTTGGCAGCTACATAATATTTTATTATTTTCTCTTTTCGTGTTCCTCTGAAACGCTATCAACCGGCCTCACCCTCAGATTCATTTTCAACCCTCTTGCTAACACAATTTCTGCAGTATCACTTTCCGAAAACAACCATGTGATTACGATGCCGTACTGTGTACTAAAATTGCACAGTGCAGTGGCCTCTACCATTTCGCGTTCATCCAAATGCAACTACCACGTCCAGTATGGAAACTACGACCCTCTGGTGAGCTGGTGAGCACCTTAAGCGTTCAACCACCACGCCGGGCAACCTGCTTGCTAAACTATATAGTAAAGCAGCTCATGAAACAATTTACTTTCTGTCTACCTCATTTCTGTCGTAATCACCCTTCCATCACTTTTCTGTACTCCTTTTTCAAACCATAAAATATGGTATATGTTCTAAGCATCCGCAATTCATGACTGTGCTCTTCTATGCCTATACCATATAGTACGCTACTAGATCCCATTAGAGCATCGATTGAGCTATATCTGCTATACTAGGCTAGTAACTACTTGGCCAATGCCGGTTTTTTTTTTGACACAGCAGCCTAGCTGTTTGTGGACGAGCTGAGAGTTTCGCCAAGCTTAAGCCGCTTTGCTGTTGTAACCATTAGTCATAGGGCAAAATTTTTTTCGGGAAAGTGGGGGAGGGGGTGTACCTGCTTGATTTGAAATGGATGGTGAGCTGGCAGATGTGCTATTTACTGGTTACGCCACTGCCCTCAAAAAACTTCTCTGGGCATCACTCATCATAGCCAATCTGGCTGAGCTAGCTAAGCAGGCTTACGTACCACTTACTTTTCAGTAAAATTCGCCACCAAGTGAGCGAATAGTTTCTGGGAATCACCATTTTTCTTCAAATCTCGCCAAAAACGTCGCTACTTTACATATGTACGGTGTGCCTAGTAGTAAAATTGCTAATCATGTATAGCCTCGTAGATTAGAGTACCATTCATAACCCGTAAAATTTTATTCACGTTTTCATGTTGTCAGTAGCCTCACCCGCCACGCCATGGCGGGGGATTAGATAGTGAGCTTTCAGTCGCATTCCTGTTCTACTAAGGGAGCACTGAAAAAGGGCATACCTACACCTGCAGCATACCTGACGGATGGCGATGGATAAAAAACGTTTGCCATAGTTTCAGTTGTAGCGAATAAAGTACGAAGCAGTCACTACAACAAAAGAGGGACAGCGTGCTTAGTCTTCATGCAGATGTAAAAAAAATTATTGCGGCAAAATCATGAGTTCAATAACGGAACAACCTAATTACAAAACAGAAATAAACTCAAAAGTACTGTATATACCTGTGGCAATGCCCACATTACGTATTCTGTGTGGGGATTTTTATGCTACACATATGCCTCAGTGCAGTTTCTGAAGGCTGCCCAAAAATCACTTTTTTGCCGGCAAGTAAAGTATTATAATAGCAAATATACACTTTATAAGTACTACAGCAGTAAAGAAGTCGACAAGCTATTCAGAACAGTTGGAGATGTGGTTCAAACATGCAGCCTAACCGTCAGTAAGCCGCTTCAGTAGCGAAAAAGTAAATTGAGCTCTTAAAGCACCAAGAAAACTTAGTTTATTGCCACCACCTCGCGGACCATGAAGCTCTGCGCTGACCTAAATTTTGCAGGGACGTTCCTGGTGGACGCACTAGTGCACGAGTGCCTCCCCAATGACGAGATTAAAGTTACAAAAAATTTGAAAAGAAAAGTTGTCATTTATTCGTTTTAATGTCAATGAGTATAAAACGCATAATCAGGTCATGGTCCAAGCCGAACATTGCGGAGAATATGCTGTGTCGCCATTCGTAACTTTAGGTCGCCACGAGCCTCTGAAGTTGGCCAATTTGAGAAAAAAGTAGCCCTACAGTGGCAAGCATGCAGCGAAGCAAGTGTTTTCTTGGTTAAATGCACACGGGAAGAGCAGGGACAGAAAAAGTAATGATATACAAAAACACATCAACTGCATGTGCGAACACACACCTTGCTGAATACACTTGAATGACAAAATTCTTAGTTGGAATTCCTCAGAAACGGCTTCTATTTCCGAAAATTCTACATTCACCATATGACCGTGCATTGATAGGCCTGGCTGTAAACAGACGTATATATTCCAAATTTTTCCTGCTTGTGCAGTTTGAAAGACAAGTGTCATGCCCCCTCGGAGCTAAGTTCCTCCAATATATTCTGCGAATTGCACGAAAGCGGGCCTAACCACCTGTCTATCGTATTATCGCATTGTTTGAAACATAGTAAAAATTGGGTTGGTCTGCAGTTGTGTACGTTAGCTATGAAGTGCCTCAGTTCCATTTTTTTTTCGCTGTCCTCTTTCCTGTGGGGCAGCCACAACAAGCGGCACTAGTCCTCCCTTTTAAATCACAGTGTTGTTGCTTACTAAGTGAGCTGCCTTTCCCATCCGAAAAGCTAAGTGTAGCTAGGTAGAAATCTCGGCGAGTATGTGCCACAGACAATGAGTGTGCCAAGAAGCTCATAGCATCACATAGGCTCATGTCGAATGGTTCAGCGAAGGACTGGGAAGACGTGTGGGTTACAAGGACCGATGTTATTTCGGAGATGTTGGGGAGGGGAGAAGTAATGACTAGTATATACATGTGGCATGGAGGAGGAAAATGTAGCGAAATGTCTTTTTTTTATTTTTTAGAAGCCGAATATGCGGGCTCCCTTTGCAAGTTTGGTTGCATTTCGGGGCGTTTGCGCTTGCATCGTTGTGAGCAAACCGACTTCACAAAGCCCCGTACGAGTGCACCGCCACCAGTGCCTTCATTCTCTAGTTAGAACTATTGTCGTTCAACGCTGAGGAACGCAACGGCAGATGACAGAAAAACAACTAAGCCTTCACCCTGAACATACTCAAAGAACTAAGCACGCCTTCACAAAGATCAGTGCGCACTGTAGGCCTCTAATGACCGTATGTCTTGAGTGAATCGTAACAACTGCATAAAACTGTAAATTTGCTACTTTAGGAGATAGGATTGCTCAGTCCAATGGTAGAGGTACTTGAAGTCTGAGCAAAAGCTGCCACTAATGAATCCGTTTCTTTTTCGAAAACATTTGACTTCCATGACGCTTCTATTTGTGCCACCGGCGAAAGACGCAGGCTAAGTCTGTCCTCCATTTCGTTGTTAGGTCCATGGGCAATGTAGCTTTTGTCGATGCGGCCCAGTATTGTCACTCCGATCATTTTGCGGCAGCGTTCATAGATCCTCTTGGTCGCGCTATCAACTCGGCTTTCGTGAGGAAAGTGTCTGCTTGCATAGCAGAGGAAGTAGCGATAGCCTTGGCAATGACGGACCCTTTGCGCATACGGAGATATTTACTGACTCCAAGGTTGCCATCTGGGCCATCGCTTCGGGGATAATCTCCGGGAAGGCTGTCGGCATTGTAAAATTCAGGGTTGTTGTAGGCTACCACACAATCACCTGGTTTCTGGCACACACGTGCTCAGAAGTGCATCCGAATATTCCCAACGACAACGAACTTTCCCATTACCATGCGCGAAAAATGACGTGCCGTGGTGGTCTGGGCTAGTAGGGAGGCGTGTTTCCGGATGACTTCAAAGATCCACTAAGCACATTTCATGAAGTGACGTCGCATTATCTGTTGGCTAGGCGTATGCACCCGTTTCCGCTTTCTAAGCTCACTTGACCGTAGTCATCGGGCCTTCGGATGCTACAGGAAGGTTCATACCCGTCTTGTAGCACATTCAGCCACTTTTCAGATGGCATAACTGCAGGGTGCTCTAGTTGGCGCGCACATGACTGCACACTCGCTCACATGCCTTGGCTGTGCCCGTCGTTACATGGAGCAAAGTTCAGCACAGAACAAGACTGGGAGAGGGTCCTTAGAAACTCCAAGCTTTCAGTGCGAATATCTGCAGTTCAGGAGGCCTCCGAACGGGTGGAGGGCCACGGTCTTCCTGTCCCGGCTTGGGCGCAAAGAGCAACTACGGTGGACTCTCCTATAGAGGTGTCTGAACACGTCTCCAGGACAAAACTAAATTCATTTCACATCACTCTGATGATGAACGCATGTCCCTATTTTCCGTTTCCCCTTGCCACGTATAGCATAGCATAGGGAAGGCTGAGAAGGAGGTTGAGGATTGAAGTGAGGGTTCGTATTAGAGGAAGGATGAGAGGTAATGATATCAGGACTTAGAGCAAAAGAAAACGAAAGTGAGAGAATAATAAAAAACAGCCTAATAATTTATACTACGTTTGCCATGTGGTGGCGATTTCGTTCAAGCACCATTCTGTACCCAGGATTCTCTAGATTTTTACGGCTGAAAAATATTTTACGAATCGCACCTGCCAAGAGACTCATAAATCTGGTGAATCGTCTAAATTTCTTTCTTTGTGACGCTTTTTAGCTTCTTGTAATCAAGGAATACACGTAGCAATTTTTTCGCTAGAGCGAATGGTGAACACTGTGGTCTGCAGGACGCTTGGATGTCCTCGTTGCCTAGAATATGAAAACATCAATAGCATAGCCTCAAATTCTGTAGGAGAATTGTCGGAAAGGCTGTTGTCGGTCCAGGGGAGCATCAATGACTGATATAATTTGGTCTTTGAAGGGGGCTTTGAGCAGACGTGAGAAGGGGAGCAAAACGTAATCTCCTGTATATTGTTACAATTTGTCTCCACTGTTTAGTAGATAACTGAATTTATTAGGGGACTGAATTGAATTTACCCTGAGAAGGCTCAGCATTTCAAGTTGACGTAGACAACCCAATAAAATTATTTCATTAAGGAAGCCGCACAGGTCCACTTGCCATTGCTTGTTTCATAGGGAGGGCTGAAGCTTAATCTTGAATAAATGATGCTCTTATTTGGCTGAATAATGGTAAGTGTCGCTTTGGAAACTGCCGAAAATGCTGCAAGCGTGTTTTTGAGTGCGTGCTTTCTTTTTTGACTGTTTTTATCAACGCTGCTGTCATGCACTCCACACCATCTTCGCGTCATGACTACCTCAATGCACGCTCAGAGAAAACTTTTAAGCCCATTCAGTTAGGGTTATTCTGCATAACACCTCCAAGCAGAAAGAACCTGTTTAATGTGCGTACCAGCAATCGCTTCTAAGCTACCTAACTGCGTTTTAGGTTTACAACAATATGCACCAGTGGCTGTCACGTAGAGCAGTAAGAAGTACTAAGAATATTTCAGCCTACCTGTTGACGTGTGCCGCTAAGTAGTAGTCTGAGTGAAACGAGAAATTGAAGCATTTATGGGGCTCACAGAGTAGTAAGTCTGACTTCTTAGTCATGCTTTTTCAGCAGCCGGGAGAAGATGGGCGTGAATGGCACACCAAAGTGCTGAGGAGCATTCTGTATGGCGCCGCCATGGACGTCGCGCTATCGGTACTCAAGCAGCTGATGCCATCCTTCGACGAGGAGCGGCTTTATGGCGTTCCGCTGTCGGGCCACCAGCTCTTCTACGTCGCCCAATGCTACACGCACTGCGGAGAGGAAGATGGTCAGGCGTTGTGCAACGAGCCACTGCGGCACAAGCAGGACTTTGCCAACACCTTCTCATGCTCAAGAAAAAGCAACATGAGCTCCGAGTACCAGTGCAAGACGTTATTCTGACCATAATCTTTGCACATTTCACTATATGTCGAAAGATGTGTTTATAGTAAGCCTTCATGTTCTGGGCAGATTGACGTTATATGTCTCTACAGAGGAAATGTTTGTCGAATGCATCAGATTATGCTTTAGTTATCAGCGAAGTCTGGAAGAGTGTGAAGTGTAAGTTAGCTAGAGTGTTAAGACGAATGATGAACTCAATGTAACACTGTATGATGAAGATTATACATAATAGAATATGTGCATGTCGTTTAGATGCGCTTGTTTATTTCGCGAGTAGTCGTACTTCTCTGGCCCACTCTTGCTTTTATGCACATGCTAAAACATTTTCGGTAGACCTCCGCCATCACCTTCGGCGTCACTGTCCGCGTCACTTCCCTTATTAAGTACCTACAGAAAACATTACTGCACGGGTCATGTGTTGTAAAATCTCGTGAGTTCTGGTGACGAACGTTGTTGAAGTCGAGATGAAAAGAGCCGGCAGTCAGTGTCACACGAAGGCCGTGAGCTACGTCATGATCATGCCCACGAGAGCTGTCACTGATGGCTCATCAAGGAAATCAACAGCGCTCCGCCCCACCTTTCATGAGAAGTCTGAAGGAATTTTTCGGTAGGCCTAGGGGGTGCAGTGCTTGACGTGCGTGGTAGCTGGCGTGCGTGCTATCTCTACAGGGATCAGGGCACGTATCGAAATCAAGCCTGTGTTCTGAACGCTTCCTGCACGTTCAGACAGATGACAATAACCACTTCGGTCCCAATTCATGCAGTTTTATACCAGCGTTTTGTTCACTTTCATGACACCTGATCCAAAAAAAATCTGAATGCATGCTTTATTTGCATAACATTACCACTTCTTGCTATCAGATTCGTTGATTGACTGGTATCTAGGAAAATCGCTTTGCCCGCTTTGGCGGATAGACTACACATTCTCCGGTAGTATAACTAAAAAAATGCTTCGCGCCTAACATTCTGGTTCTAAATGAGGGTCTAACCCAGGTTGTTTGCGTGTAGATAATCGATAGATAGATAGATAGACAGATAGATAGATAGATAGACAGATAGATAGAGATGCTCTTTACCTTTGAAATTTGAAAGGAACCTGGCAGGAGAAATTTCTGGCGTGACAAAAAAAAGTTAATACGTTGCACGAATGGACTTGTACACCAGCTCCCTTTTTCCTGCTCTCATCATCGACATCAGTCTGACTGCGCCCTCTGCAGGACAAAGACCTCTCCCGTGATCCGCCAATTTACCCGGTCTTTTCTTTCTGCGGAGATGTTAGCCCTGCGAAAATTTTATTCTCGTTGGCCCACCTAACTTCCTGTCTCCCCTTTGTGCGTTTACATTCTCTGCAAATCTAGTCAGTTACCCCTAATGACGAGCGGTTATTTTGCTTAAGTGCAACGTGCTGAGCCCATGCTCAATTTTTCTCGATTTTAACTACAATATCCTTAACCCTGGTTAGTTCCATGGCAAACTCTGCTCTCTTCTTGTCTCTGAAAGTTACACTAATCATTTCCTTCCCATCGCTCGCTGCTTCGTCCTCAAATTAGGTTGAACCCTGCATCCATTTCTACTCCATAGGTAAGTAGCAACAAAATCCAGTTGTTGTCGACCTTCCCCTCGAGGGTTGACGGCAAATTACCATTCGTAATTTGAGAATCCTTGTCGAATGTGATCCACCTTATCTTTATTCTTTAAGGAATTTCACTCTTAGGTTCGGCTCCGCGGTTACTACCTGTCCCAAGCAAACATGTCCCTCTACAACTTCCATTGTCTCTCCACCTATCACAATGTGCTGTTTTGTGCCGAGGCTGCTTCATATTTCCTTAATTTTGCGCATATTATTTTCAGGCCTATCCATCTGCTTTCCGTGTCCAGTTGGGTATTCATAAGCTATAATTCATCCCATGAGTTACTAATCAAGACACCATTATCAGCGAACTGCAGGTTACTAAGATACTCTCCGTTTTTTCTTATTCCTAACTCTTCGCAATCTAGCACACCGAAAACCTCCTGTAAACATGCGGTGAATAGCATTCCAGATATTGTGTCCCCCAGCCTTACACCCTCGTATATCGGGGTTCTGTCACTTCTGTTATAAGGAACATGGTGGCTGTGTATCCTTTGTAGATTTCTTCAGGTATATTTATGTTGGGTTTGCTGATTTTCTTATTCTTTAGTGTCTGCATTACCGCTGATGTCTCGAGAGCTTCGTTCTATTATGCGCATTTCTCTACTACCTGATTGATAGTCTGAAGATGGCGTATTGAGGGAGAAACCTGTACAAAATTATGCTTGGTCCTATAGCTGATAGAACGTTAATGTCACCCTACTTTTGTTAGTTATTATTTTCGTAAATGTTTTGTAGAGAACGGACAATTGACTGATTGGCGTGTAATTTTTCAAGTCCTTGACGCCTCCATTTTCACGAATTAAAATTCTGGTGGTTGTCTTCCAAGATTCTGATGCCCTTCCCGTCAAAAGAAAGTTCGTTTATAAGATGGCCAGTTTTTTTAACACAAATTATCCTCCATCTTTAAGCAGATCTGTTGTTACTTTATCCTCACCAGCGGCTTTGCCTTGTCTTGTCTTGTCTTGTCTCCTAGGAGATCTTGGCTCATACCCACATGGGGGATTGGCCACACTGCCTATTTGTGCTCCTTCTTTAGCGCTTCTTTCCTTCCCTTTTCGTTACTGGTTGGATGTCGAATTCCTCTGGTCTATTTTTACTTCTTACGATATCGTTGTTTCGGCTTCTGTACAGCTCTCTCTGGAACTCCTTCACCACCTCAACTATCGTATCTATATTGTTTATTACATTGCCTTCGTTTTTCGTTAATGCATACATGCGATTTTTAGCCTACACACAAGTTTGCCTTCGCAGCTTTTAGATTACTGTCGCTTCTTACAGCCTGCTCAACTTTTTTCAAGTTATACTTTCTCATGTCCGTTCAAGTTATACTTTCTCATTTTACACCTATTTATTAAATTTGAAAACTCCACTTAAAAGCTCCAAAAATGCAACCTATTTATTTGGTCGGTTGCGTTTGAGACTTTCATGGATGGTCGTCTCCTAATGAGTTTTTTGTCTGCTGAGATAGTATGCCATTGCCCTGTCTAGTGACTCGACGTCCGAGTTACTTTGGACACTCTCTGATATGATTTTCGTTCATTGTGTAAACAATAACGTCGGTTATGTATACATCAGGAAAGTTAGTGCTTCAACGCATGGCTGTTGCATCCAAGCGTTCATTGGAAGGCAATGCGCACTCGCATGTGGCCCGACACTATCCACATCAATGTACCCTTAGCTTTCGTGATCACATGTCTCTCCAGGCATAAAATGCAGGCAACTCAACAAATTTTTAAGCCTATATAAATTAACAAAAGAAAGCTATGTATATACTTTCGTGAGGAATGTTCATGACGATAAAATTTTGTTTCGTAATCGCTTCGTCACAAAGTAAGCATTTTTATAACTCTGGAAAGAAGACCTGCAAACGTCACTATATTGTAAAAAGAAATGTTTGTCCCTCTAACGCCAAATATTTATATTTTGGTTATTCACAAACGAAACCACCTTCCCCTAAATACCGGTAATAAATTGATGAGAGGAGAAAAGTCTCAATATTTTTTTTTACTTGCACTCCTTAAGAAGTGGTGATTTTGTCTGATTGAAAAGACTAAGCTACATAATAGGGTTAAGAAACCTAGTGCGATGTTTGACGAACATGGTCTAAGGTTTCAAGGGAACAACAAGGCTCTTTGGCGTCGGCGTTTTTTCTCGTCAGACGTGAAATTAGAAGAAGCTTCTGCAGAAGTTATAGTGGTTAGATGAACAAGGGTTGTAGGTTACTTCGTCAAAAATTGAAATCTCCTAGATTCCCGTGGTGTTGAGGTTGTTTAAAAGGCTGTCTTTCCCAGTGAAGGGGCGTGCATAAGCCAGTCTATTATGGTATTGATGAACGACTTCACCACTACCTTCACAAGTACTCCACTCCACACTTCCCTATTGAAGATGCGTCAGGGTCTAGGAATCATCACAAAATCACGAGTGGGTGATGCTAATGAAGGCCAAAGTACTGTTGCATGTAACTCTTATACGCAGCGCTTATGTGGCACTTATGCAATCTCCAGTTGAAGTTCATACTCGAATTTACAATGAAGTGTTGTCAGTCGATTACTGCTAATCAAAATTAGACACAACATTACAAGATAACAGTGAAATCTTAGTAGCCTATTCGCAATATTGACGTGGCAAGCAACGGTTTAGAGAAAATACTCAAAGCCTCGATATAGCGAAATTATTGTAAAGCAAAGTTTGGGCCTCCAATATACAGCACCCTGATGTCGGTTAGAGTAATAATTAAAGTAATATGGCAGTACCTTGCAGTGCAATAAAGAAATCTTAATAGCCAATCCTCAGTGATGATGTGCCAGGCTACATTCTGAGGGCAAAGCATCAAAGCATGTATGTAGTGAAATTTCTGTAAAGTGAATTTCATGTATCCTGGTATTTATTTTGAACTGAAGTTTGAGAGTATACGTATATAGCGCCTTTTTCACTCGGAAGCTTCATATTCTAGAGTTATTCGCATTGAGCAATACAGAAGCTGTCATGCGAGTACAGCAGCTTCACGTCCACCTTTTTTGGCGGTGTTCACCTGTGTAAGAAAATTTGAAAAATCGAAAGCGCGTAGTGGAACCACTTTAACATCACCTTCAACAACGCTTGCATGCTGGAAACACTTAAATACGCTGCCATATTATTCCAGTTGAAGAGAGACCACCAAACGAAGAGAAATACATTGCAGAAGGATCAAAATGTGGGCCAGTTGGTAATTCATTTTCTTCGTTCAGCGAACTGGGAGCGCAGAGAAAGACACAAAGGACGAAGCGAGGAACCACACAACACGAGCGCTCAACTAACAACTGATTTATTTTCCACATCGGAAGGACATATATAAACACAAAATGCGCATGTCATAACAGATTATGACGAAATCAAGGGCAGCATGCGAAGCGTGTAATCAAGGCACTTGTCTAAGGGTTATCTAGGTAGCTGAATTCACAGTCAAGTAGTGAGAAGGAAGGATGACTTATAAATTGGTCCGTATTCCTGGAAATGTGATAGGCTTCAGAAATTTCGCGCGTAGTTTGATGAGGATGCCGGAACAGAATAGTTCCGGCATCTATTCTGTTCCGGCATCCTCATCAAACTACGCGCGAAATTTCTGAAGCCTATCACATTTCCAGGAATACGGACCAATGTATAAGTCATCCTTCCTTCTCACTACTTGACTGTGAATTCAGCTACCTAGATAACCCTTAGACAAGTGCCTTGATTACACGCTTCGCATGCTGCCCTTGATTTCGTCATAATCTGTTATGACATGCGCATTTTGTGTTTATATATGTCCTTCCGATGTGGAAAATAAATCAGTTGTTAGTTGAGCGCTCGTGTTGTGTGGTTCCTCGCTTCGTCCTTTGTGTCTTTCTCTGCGCTCCCAGTTCGCTGAACGAAGAAAACGAAGAGAAGCCAACAACAGAGGCGATTGCGAGAACGAGGTAGCAGCCAGTGCTCCACTATGCGAATATTCACAACTCCATAGAAGGCTCTATGCCTTGGCAACATCGGTAGAAAAAACCGAGATTGTGGCGCTTAACAGGGTCAACGCAATCGAAGGAAAAAAATTCGCAGCATGATCAAGGAGTGAATGATGAGTGGGCGAAGCTCCGCTTGGAATAATTGGAAAACCGTGAATCTTCCGTATAATTCGCCCAGTCGATCATCATTTAAAGACGTGAGAAACGCTGTGCGTGTATGCCGTGTCCCTTGGGCCTCCCGATCTCGTACGGCAGGATCTTGGCGGCAGCGTCGTGCAGCTTCATGGCGCGCTTCTGCCTCGCGGGCTCCCACATCGGGATTCTGTCTGCGAGTGCGCGCTGCCGCCGCCTTGCCCGCCCGCAGCTCTGCAGCCTTGGTAAATGTACTCTGGCCGTGTCTATCCGGTGACTCCGAGCACTCCCGAAGAGCGAACGAATTTTATTACAATGCTCCCCCTGCCGTACGTCAACGCACCAAATCGAATGATTGCCTTCCACCAATGACGCGCCGTATGTGACATCATTCCTGTTATAACACCTCGCATCTTTCAACCACTACTACAAGTACCGCCATCTAGTTTCATAACATCTCACACCTTTTTATGAACTAAAAGTACCACCGCCAAGTGAACACTAAGTACCGCCATCTACTTTTATAACATCTCGCATCTTTTCATCAACTAGAATACCGTCATCTAGTGAACACTTTAGGTACCGACATCTACTTTTATAACATCTCGCTAGCCGCGTTGCTGGCGAGCGCGCGGATCTGATTGTTATTGCAAAAACTGAGCTGATAACCTGCACTAAACGTTGTGTGACGTCTTTGTATGTTTGCGCATCTTTTGTATGCGTGTTTCTATGCTCTTTCTGTGCACTGCTTCATCGAAAGGCCCACCCCTCAGCCTTTATAAGTGAAAATGAGGTGCTACAAGCAGAATTTTACAGCATATCTTGTTCGTTCTCTCGAAACGCTGTACTGTTGTGCTTGTTCATCAATAGTTCTTCAAAATGTGTGCATCGCAGTACGCTAGGACGAGAAACGCACGACAATTAGCACGCAACGTGCGTTGTCTTTATTTGACTTCAAATAAAAATAATAACTCAACCGTAAGAGTCGTGCTGCGGCGCTGGCATAACACAATAAAAGAAATGGAAGCAAATTCAGAAATGACATTTCGTTACTAGAAGACTTGCTAATTAGCTCGTGACGCACCCGTGATGCATCCCTCTTAGTACATCATAGTGTCACCAGCGGTAGCGATAACGGTGCTCATTTTTGACGGCAGTGATGCGTACAGTGACTCGATGAGCGAAATATTTACTCGTAGGGCATCCCACTCATTGACGATGGCGGACCACAACCGATCTTCGGAGAGCCCATGTATTGGCGTGCCAGTGGCATTTTCATGAAGCCCAAGGTTGTTTTTTTTTTCGATTACATTTGGGTCTGGGTATTTGGGTGGCCATTCCTTGACGGTGACACCACGCTCTTTAAGAATTTATCTCACTACACAAGCAGTGCGAATTGGTGACCTGTCGTGTAAGAAGGTGTAGTCGCCTTCCGGGAACGGCTTGTCAAGAACGTACGGAATCAGAACGCTGTCTATAATCGCCCCGTACCTCTCAACGGTGAACTTGCCGTGAAGGCGGATGAGTGGGTCCAGACTATCTTGGCTAATGCAGGCCCAGACAAGTGCGCCCACTGGCGGTGACTCGCTGGACGTACCGCGACAAGTAGTTGCAACAAAAAAAAGAAACAATCAAATACTGAGTTTCAGAATTTTACTTTAGGTAATGATATTATCTGTAAAAAAACAGGTCTG
This sequence comes from Rhipicephalus annulatus, assembly GCA_013436015.1. Lineage (NCBI taxonomy): Eukaryota > Metazoa > Arthropoda > Arachnida > Ixodida > Ixodidae > Rhipicephalus > Rhipicephalus annulatus. The sequence continues at coordinate 226,904 of WOVY01010566.1, forward strand.
CGTGAAACACTCAGCACAGTCAGCGAAAGCTGGAGGAGTGCCCTTTCTAGACCTTGTTACACTTTTTGGACAGCTGCCTATACAGTTGCTACATGACCACTACGTAAAAAATCATATCTTCTCAGAGTGAATACGCGCTATGATATTGTCACTGCTCGTCTGGAACGAAATATGGGCGCTTTGCTGATGCTGTGGCTTACGAAGAAGAATTATTGCTGAACTTTGTAAAACTCGAGAAGCTTTAAACCAGGCTCCCAACCTAAACTTCAATGTTTACCGGTATAAATTTTGTCATATTTGTGCAGTGACTGAATTCATTAAGCAAGTAGGTTAGCCTAATATAGTGGAAATATTTCATTTATTTGAAGAACTACTGAAAGCTCATTTATTCGTCTCCCTAAAACACAAAACTTTATTCTGAACCCACGTGTTCGGTAAACCAATCTCAACATTACGAATGAATAATTTAGTTGTTTTGGCGAACAACGTGCAATTGATTCTCCAGATTAAGTTACCGTGTTCCGAGTGGAGCACCAACTCTTTCGCTAGTGAGGCTGACCTACTGCGCTATATATATATATATATATATATATATATATATATATATATATATATATATATATATATATATATATATAACAGCCACTTTTAAACAGCATGCACTTGGTCAACACGTATATGTTTGTCATGCAGGCTGCATGTAATATTATTACACGAGACGCTCTGTATGCATTACCTCACAACATTTCGCATGAATAAAATTATGTTGATGGCGGCCTCCTCCACAGAAAATATTTCATCAATAAATACAATTTTTAAGCACTAAAAACAGCTCACAAAGATCTTTGTTTTTAAAAAATGAACCACTACTTGATAAACCAAAGGTATTTAAGCATTTCTATCTACTTATTTCAGCTTCCCACCAAGCTCCAGTCCACTGCTTTATTCATCGCCGCTTTGCAAGCTGCCTCCCTCGCTCCAAGTTGCCATAAGCATTGCTGATCAGACTTGTTGGAGATTAAAGCAGACACCTTTCTTGGCGCTTCCAGTATATGGTAACACTGAAATATTTCGAAAGATTAGTCACAATAATGTGCTCACAGCAGCTTCGACAGAGCAGCGGTGATGGTAATCCTTTTTGATTAAACAAAGTTTCTTTCCTGAAGTAGAAAATGTTCTTACCGGTCAATAGAAAGTTTGTTTGTTCCCATCTATAACTGCATCGGTCAGTCGCAGCAGAATAAAAACATGAGCAAGTGCAGTGGCGTTCCGACTCTTTCGCAAGGGGGAGGCAAACCTATTTCACTCGTTAGCTGATATATATATATATATATATATATATATATATATATATATATATATATATATATATATATATATATATATATATATATATATATATATATATTTCACGGGGTCGTGACGTGGCCGAAGACAGGAGACTTCGTGCTGGGATTTAGCTGTTTATTTGGGCGAACCTGTGCCTGGTACACGGAAAGTCCAATCACAGCAGCAGTCTTGCACAGATAGCAGTCTCGGACTGATAGCGGCGAACGGAGCGTCGGCCTTCGATCAACAACAGACAAGTGGCGAAGCGCGTCGGCATTTATACTGTTGCCGTCGAATGTTCTAGCGTTATCGCTGGCGGTGGCGTAGGTTCCAGAACACTCTGTACCGTTCGCACAGTGGGCGTGATCTTATCGAAATGATCTACTACAGTCCGGAACCTTCTAGAAAACTGCAGGCGCGGTTTGCGCTGAGAATCGTGCGGTGTTTTGGGACGATAACAAAAACTTAGGAAATGGAACGTGGCAGCAGAATAAAAACATGAGCAAGTGCAGTGGCGTTCCGACTCTTTCGCAAGTGGCAGGCAAACCTATTTCACTCATCAGCTGATATATATATATATATATATATATATATATATATATATATATATATATAACTAGCCGGACTCTTAAGTAGGGCTTCATAGTGCTAAAAAATAGTCTTTTAGCTTCTCCCTGGTGCGGTGGGTCAAGCTGCAGGGCAAACTTAAAAGGTGAGCTTCTTCGTGTACTCTAGTTCACTGCTTTATTCATCGCCACTTTGCATACTGCTGCCATTGCTTCTATATTTACCAAAAGCAGTGCTGATAAAATATACCAGAAACTAAAGCGGAAATTTTTTTTCACAATTCTAGTACGGCAAAACTTGAACATTTAAAAAGATTCGTCACAATCATCGGCTCACAGCACCTTCGACAAAGCAGCGGTGATGCTACTCATTTTCGTTGAAAGAAAAATATTTTGTTAAAGAAGCTCAAACCCATAAAACTGGTCATAAAACGATTGCTCGTTCCCATTCATAATAAAACAAGCAACAGTACACGATGCTTTCGCGCCTTGCTTGCTTTGCAACGCTACAGTAGAAGGCGCGAAAGCGTCGCATAGTCGGCGCACGAAGAGCTATAAAAAATCATCACAGCAGAAATGCTGGAAAATGTTCAATATATAAAACATTCCCTTGCAACATTTTTATTTCCTTCTAACAATACAGTTGAGTGAATACTGTGGCAAACGATAACTTCGCCTTAGTGATTTATTTCCCCAGCGTGCAGCCGACAGTGACCAATGTCGAAAGTGGGGGGGGGGGGGGAGTCGCGCCTTTCTTGCTCCCCGGCTGATACGCTTAAGCGTGTTCCTGCAGGGAACCAAACTGGTTCTTGCTGGTAGCCAGTGGTCATGAAGGTGCACTAATCGCTGAATACAACGTTCTGCGATTGTTCCACCGCCCAGCTTTCGAGTTGCGTGAATTTCAGCCGCTTTGCTTTGTTCGTGGCTCCAAGCAAAGGGTTTTGGGCAGCAGCTCTACTCCTTAGACCACGGCTTCATTGAGTCGCCACCTCACAGTAGATCTTGAAGCCGTCAGCTGCAGGCTTTGTCTAAGTTCTTGAAGCTACATGCAGGGGGCATCCACAGCAGCCGCAACAAAGCATCTGTTGTGGCTTTTGGTGGACGTCCGCGAGGCGCACCCTTGACTCGACCTCCTTTCTTGTAAGCCTGTAGAATCCTGTTGACCACCTTGACCGATCTTCCTGTCGTCTCTGCAGTGCTTTTTTTGGATGTAGTTTTTACAATACAGTTCAATAAATTTACGTCGCTCCATTTGGGGTACACCGGACACGGTAAACCAGACAAGCACCACTGTACTGCTCGTTCCAGCTAACAGAAAAATAAAAAAACGAACGGCTGAGGAGCCCCAGTTATCAGCTCAATCCGGATATTATGATGCCACACCCCCATCGTCAACGAATGGTGCATGTTTCGGCAGAACATATCGCATTACACCATGCCTTTCCTGCCGTACAGAATGAGTGCTACTATCTATAACGCTGAGGTCATGAACTTCAAAGCGTCACGAGTGCATTTCAGCGCCGGCAGTGTGTCCTTTCTGTTGTAATAAAATGTCGTCGAGAGTAAGCACGTTTAGGTGGTTGTTCTAACATAAATCATTCCTGAATTAATTCCCATTCATTTTGTCGCGTTGAACCCGCAAGGGTGCTCGTCAGTCAACACTGGGTAGTTTGCTTTATTTAAAGTTCAATGAACACCAGACGTGGTACATGCTCATTATCGTGTCTTTCTCACCCAAGCTTACTGCGGCGCGCACGCACTGAAATGTGAACGCACACAGTACCCCGATGTTTCGATAGCGCAAACAAGGTATGCTGTCAAATACGAATAAAGGCTGAGCTGTCGGTGTTGCACAAAGTTCCATGCACTCAAGCGTTCAAAGTTCGGCAAGTTGACACGGAAACATCTGACAAAGTGCGCAGCAACACAGTCTTCGTGTCCCATCTAGCAATGCATATTTTTCTGAGTATATTTACTGCAAAGTAGTGGCCCGTTAACAATGATACCCGTGTGCTGGACGGCAATGTAGCACGCGCGCTGCCGTAGCAGACGACGCTGTTCAACTTCACTCCCTTAAAGCGTCTGCGCACGCGCAAGCTGTTGCCGGCGCGCGATTTCAGCGCTAAGCGCAGCGCAAGGCTAAGCGCTCCGAGATTTCCCCTAAGTATAAAACAGCCTGTACAGACGCACGCGTTAAGGAGCTTTGTCCCTAAAAGAAATGAGAGAGCATTACGTAGATGGAGGAAAGACAAACTTAGGAGAGGCCATGACGTCACTCGTTGTGAAGCCGTGGTGAAGCCGGAAGTCGGCCATATTGGCTGGGCGAATTTTCCTCTCTTGTTTACATCCGAACGTAAAGCAGAAAGCACGACTCTCTCTCTGGCTCGGAAAGCACGTGGGCTGTGCAGCGTGCGTGTCGTGGCGATCCGAAACCAATGTAACGTAGCTCAACCCTCAGGGCCAGCACGACTCTTTCGCGAGATCATTTTGTCCGAGTAATAACAGCGAGTAACAGCTCGCCGACAACGAAGCAAGTACAAGACAACGTACGCTAGATTAACTGACAACGGCGTGTTTTCACGTAATTGTATCAGCAACTGTACAGACAACACGATCGGCCTTCTACGGTTGCATTCAACCACATGGTTCACGCGGCGCAAAGCCACTGTGCATGCCCGCAATCCAGGTGAAACTCCCCGGCATCAGCATTCTGCGCCTGAGGTAACTTTGAGAACGGTGCATGTGACACTTGAACGTGGTTGCTCTAAGGCTGAGATTACAATGCTGGGTGCTAGTATAACAAGCTTGGAATGGGAAAGGTGTTTTAATACGCACATGCAAGTTGATTCTGTACACATACTGAACACGAAACTACGTAAGTGCACATGGTCCTCATTGCATATTGCTGGGCACAAGCACAGCACAACCGTCACTTACCTGCAAGGCATTCGACGTCGTTCCGTGTCATGATGGTGCCCAAAAGCAATTTCTATGAACACTTCAAATGCTTCTTCCGCGTTATCCGCCGCCAGACACATGGATTTGTTCTCGTCCTATGGACTGTTGGGGCCCCGTGGTGGACAGAAGGTTTTGTAAACGTTGCTAGGAGAACAGTAACTGCCAGGAGAACACTGCGTAACCAATAACGCGGAGCAGAGCGTGGATATTGTCCGTCACAGCTCAGCACGAAATGTTCGGAGGCACACATGCCGCCGAAAGCCGTGGCTGCTCACTAGTAGACAAGCTGCACTGCGCAAGACGTAACCATAGCAACGCCGGCATTGTGCCCAGTAAATATGGCCGCCATGATGTCAATTTCTCTGCACTTGCTGGCTGGGCGTGCCCTCTCCTATCTTTCCTTTCTCCGTGATTACGTACGTAGACGACTGAAGCCAAGTAAAGCCTACCGTGTAAGCCCAACACGTGACGAAAACGACAAAGTGCATGGTAAGTTTTAGTACTCTCGGAGGTGTTCCATTTTGGAACCTTCAGTGTGAACCAGCTGGTCTGCACCGAGCAAGCAGGTTTTGGGTAAAAGCTGCCATGCGCCACACACCGAAGTCACGGCAAGTCTCGTTGCTTGCGTGAGCGTGTAGCAAAAGGTCACGTGTCGGGCTGACACTGCTGGCTTCGAAACGGGTCGGCTTGCAAAGGCTCGCGGCGTGTCATCGGTGCTCCTTTCTTTTTCTTCCTCCATGATCGACGCGGCACTTTCTCTTCGCCGCTGTGCTGAAGTTTGATTGTGGCGTAGGATCACGTTGCTTCATCGAAGACGAAAAGGTGCTAGCCGCGAACCACCTCATGCTCGTCGGCGTGAAATATTTCACTGGTGAAAGAGATGAAACAGTCGCTCTGTGTGCGCGAACATTGAGCCAGGGGAAAAGAGAGTAACTATAAGGCCGCTTACCAACGCCCGCAACGTGGCAACATGGCTCCTTCCAAGGTTGACCGTTTCCGCACCATTTCCAGGCGCGGCTGCTAGGAGGCGAGCTCTCAGTTGGAGTCGCGAATACAGTGGTAGCTTTTATACAAACTATACGCTATGGTTACCAATCCTTCATATGCTAGTTTGGAAAGAATGCCTGGAATGAATGTTACTACTGAAGTTTTATGTTTAGAGTTTCAGTAAGCTTCGAAATGTGAAAAAAACTGCTTATTGTGGCCACCGTTCAGAGTGCTCAACGTGTATATTCAAAATGTAAAGAATGTCAAGAAAAATTATGTTTGACCGAACGCTACCTTTGAAACGCTAGTTTAGAAAGAATGGCTGGCATGAATGACGCTAGTGCAGTTTTATGTTAAGGGTTTCAGTAAAATTCAAAATGTAGAAACCTACTTGTAGCAAATATTTAGAGTGCTCTGCGTGCATATTCAAAATACAAAGAATGTTTGACAGCATATCGAGCAAGGATACACCTCACTAAAGGGGCTGAATTTCGCTGCTGTTGCAGGTCCTGGACAGAGTTCCTGGTTGTGTTGCCTTAGGTTCTGTACATCTTCCTTTATACTTCAGCAAGTGCTCAATGTGCGACTATGATTTCACCTAGAGCAAGCAGCTTTACTTGCTCGACTAGAATAACACTATTTAGGAAACAGAAGTGCCAAGTCCTTGGTAGTTTCTTTTGAAAACATACTGTGCAGGTCCTACACGCAGGTCACACACACATATATACAAAATCAGCACCTGTAGATCACGTGCATGTCTCTTGATATTATTGGTGAATCGACAATATGACAAAATACTACTAATAGCGATCATTTACATAAATAAATCCAGCGTATGAGACATATCGACTAAGTAACCATCGTGGAAATGATGGTGCGTCATCGTGAAATACTTGCGCTGAGCAGATGGAAATAAAGTTAATAAAGCGTGGTAAGTTCACTGAGCCCCCCTACCCTTCCGTCAACACACACTTTACCAAAGGACGTGTATCCTCATAGCAGCGGCGTTCATTGCCCTCGAAACGTCCCATTCAAGTATTCAAGGCTATCGGTCAGAAGCTCTTGCACTCGTATTTTGAGCGCATCTTGCTTTTTGCCGGACACGAGAAGGCGATGGCAAAATCTTCCTTGTGTCTCAGTGGTTCGTTGCACGATGACAGGCTGCCCTGGTCCCCGCAGTACGTGTAACAGTGCATTACGTAGAAGAGTTGGTGGCCCGTCAGCGGTACATTGGGCAGCCGGTCAGTGTCGTAGCCAGGCATTTGCTTGAGAACCGAAACTGCGACGTCCAAGGCAGCCGCCGTGAGCACATTGTGCTCCACCTCCTCGATCCACTCCGGGCTGGTGTCCACATGCCCCTGAAATGACAATAACCATAATGAGCTGATTCGATGTGACCGAAAGATCATAGTTAAGATTCGTCTAGAAAAGCGCAGCAGAAATCCTGGCTAAAACGAATCCAGTGAGAATACAATCACAGCATAACCTCAGACTGAATGATTATGAGTGGGGCAAAGCGTCTATCCATCCGTTCGTGCATCCGTGAATCCGTCCAATCGTGGGTCAATCCGTCCATCTGTGCGTCTTTCCGGCTGTTTGTTTCTACGTTCGTCCGTCTATATAACACTATTAGTACCACCATCTCGCATCTTTTCATCGTACACTAATTATATACAAGTACAGCCATCTAGCGGACATGCCAAGAACAAAACTCCACTGAGGCACATTTCCGAGAGAGGTGGTTACTACTGAGGATGATTGCGTGACGCCTTAAGGAGCTGCGCCCCTTATAAATATGAGGAGCAACGAATGTTGGCTCTTCTTTTTCCGTTTCTCATGCTTAGGCCAATCAACTACTCAGCTTAAAACGAATATCCTTACTTAGTAACGGGTGGTTACGACGACAATTACCGACACCGTCTCGTGGCCAGATTGTGCACAAGTGTGATTTCATTCGAAGTATTACAAGCAGTAATTTTGACAATTATGACTATAAGCCACACATTTACTCTTCTGGACACAACGACCCTTGAACGAGAGTGAAAAGTCCACCTAAAAGAGCGCAAGTGTTCAATGTAATTCATGCTTCGTCGCAAGTCAGGGCTCGAAACTGTGTAAGTGGGTCCTTATTCTTATAAGTCTGTTGAAGTGGTGATGAAGGCAGCTTCAATGAAGAAGTTATGCACCGTCGCTCCATATTGCATAAAGTATTCAACACTTACTCGTTTTGTGGCAGCAGTCGAGCATATCGTTAAGGTACCTTTGGAAAATTACACGTGTATAGCCGCGCTACTCTGGAGATCTCCAGATGTAGTGAGTTTTTTTCGTACACAAGCTACACCACGTCATTAGGGGCTCAGTTAGGTGTGAGAAGGTTCTCGTGCAAGACCAATTTATGGGCTGCTGGATCTCATGATTTGTAAAGAAGATTGGTTCATCTTTACAACAGCCAGAACGGTGACAGAAAGTTCGATGCTTGGCCACAAGGAAGAAACAATGATTGTGATAGAAACAAACGAAATGCAACGCGAGGCAAGAAAAGTAGCTCGAAACTCACGGCGCACCGCTCAATCACAAAAAACGCACTGAAGGTACACTGACGAGCGTGAAATATAAGTTCTCAGAGCTGTAACTCGTCAAATTTGAGCAGCGGGGACATCACAGGCCACTATGCAGATGAGATGTCAACAAAATATTAAATACTTGGAAACGTATGTCAATGACATGACGGTATTTAAGTGTTTGGCGGGATGAAAATTCATACGAAATACAAAACACTCTCTAGGCACTCATAGTGCGATGTTTCTTAAGTTAAAATATATAGGACCCAAAATGACCAGACATTTCAGGACCGATTCGGTCCCTTCATCAGGCGTGACTGTTCGGCTGGCTTTGACGCTAGCGACTTTTTTTTTCGTGGTGCGCGCCTTTGCGTCGTCATTCTTTCCACCGTTCTTGTTGTTGCGGTGTTTTTTCCACTGGTTCCGTAGGCCATGCACGTAAATACATTCTAAGGCTTCAGTTGAATTGATATTTCCAGGAGTTGATTGGATTTGCCAAAAATCTAAGAACTGTCTTTTCGTGTTTTTACCTTTCGTGTCAATGACCCGTGGCGACGTCGAAATAATGCGGTGGTCCATAATTTCGCTGCATTCTGCGAAAGCTTTTCATGTAGCGTTTGGGCTACGCACGCCGTGTCGATGTTGTTAGATTCTTGCAGCGAAGCTTTGTGTCTCGCCAAGGACGTGACAGTCCGTGCATGGAACTTGGTAAACTAGCCCGGGGATTCAGTTTTGTTTTTGCAGCAGGTGTTTTGGTCATGGCAAGAGTCACACGATTGTTGAAACGACTTTGTGTTCCACCAGGATGTTCTCCTTCCCCACTACCCTCCACAGTTTTCACCGACTGCCCCATCGCGGTGGTCTAGCGGCTTAGGTACCCGGCTGTGGAGCCGCAGGTCGCGGGATCTAATCTAGGCTGCGGCGGCTGCATTTCTGATGGAGGCGAAAATGCTGTAGCCCGGTGGGATCAGATTTAGGTGCACGTTCAAGAAGCACAGGTGGTCGCAATTTCCGGAGCCCTCCACTACGGCGTCTCTCCTAATCATATGCTTGTTTTGGAACGTTGAACGCCACATATCATCATCATCATCAGTTATTCACCGATTCCCGGAACGTATGGAACCGAGGTGCGACAGGCATGTTTGGGAGAGGCTTAATTGTTGGTGTCCTCCTTTGCAGATCAAGTCAGGTGGGAGCGCTTTCCTAGCCATCACGTCACTGGCAAACTGGAAATATCAATTGCTTTACTGGCACCTTATTGAGCGTATACGTACATGGTCTACGGAACCAGTGAAATAAAAAAAAACACCGCTACATGAAGAACAGCGGTACAAAGGACAATGTAGAGGGGCACTCCACACACAAAAAAGTTAGCTTCAGAGCCAGCCGAATAGTCACTGTTGAAGAAGGGACCGAATCGGTCACGAAACGTCGGGTAAGCCTATAGTTTTGAAATTTAAACTCTCAAAACTTTTCACTATTAGTGGCTACAGGATTTACTTTGATCGTATGACATAATATTGTTCCACCAAGATGATGCGAGCATGATCAAGGGTAATATGCTTCGGCATTTGACGCGCGAAGTGAAGCAGCAGCGTTTTGCCCGTTCGTGCCGTAGCTTTCTACTCACCGTCGCTGAATTTTGCTCTGGGATGCCATCTAAGGAAGAAACTTCAAGAATGAGCAAGACTCTTAAAAAACGTCGCATCTGTGCAGAAATTGTCCGTATTATTCTCGAATAACAATGATGGTTATCAAGAAATCATGTGACAGGTGGTTCTATAAGCGTTTCAGGGCAGCAGCTTAACTACAACCCAACAGTGATCACATTCTTCTTTTGCAGAACAGATGGGCAGCAGAGTGTGAATGAAGGTAGCGCACATTGTTATCTTTTTAATCATTGTTATTAAGGTTGATGATTCAGTTAACTACTTTGTTTACGCAGACGATATTAGTTTCTTCGTTTCAGGAACCAACAAAGCTGAAGTTTTTCAAATGAGGCTAACTAAAGTATATATTTGATCGGTAAAAACACTCTCTTATCCTTAATTGTTCTAAGACAAAAACAGTGCTTTCAGAGCATGAAGTCCTCGCTTTGCAACATTTCATAGTCAGTGAGAGAAAACCACACACAAGTAGCTCCACACCAGCTAAAATATCTGCTCGGTGTTATTTCTTAATATCTGCCTGAAAATGTGTCAGGTTCAATGCCTCAGTTATGTTGCAGAGATACCAGGGGCTATTATGAATAAAACAGAAACATGTGACATATATCACGCACATTTTACTTGAGATCTTCGTTTTTGTCACTTTGTTTGGTCTCGCAGTACGAAAAATCAATAGCTAATCTTGTTACCCCACTGAAGCAAGCCTTCCAGTTAACTGCCTATGTGCCCAACAACTAACATACGTGTGATCGCTATCTGAAATTGAAAATATTTCGATGTGACTTTCTTTATCAGTCTCACATTAGTGTTCTTTTAAACATGAAACCTCTCAGCGTACTGTTACACATATCAGGAACTTGGGGCCTTGTGAACCAACCAATCATTTTGTTCAAACCGATGCATCAAACATGCAGCAGTTCCGCAACCGCGCACCAGCCATGGTCTCAAGACGCTTATATACTTCCTTCTCTAAGTAAAAGCTATGCGGTGAAAACAAAGGTTTTCTTTTTAAATATCAATGCTTCAAATGTTATTAGGAATGTTTACCTTATACTTCTCCGTTTCTCGAAAATGTTTGTTCTTCACAGATTTTGATCAGTTTGGCAATTCTATTTCGAAGAAGTGTACTGATTGTAGATTTTTTCCATGTTGCTGCTCTTATCGTACCGGGAAGTGTAACCAGTCAAGCGGCCCATAAGCGTTTTTATCCCGCAATTCTTGTTGTTTATGCATGTTTCAACTTCAACTAGCGGAATTTTTGTTACCTCCTAAATACAGCGACAAAGTGACAGCGAAGTTATCAGACACTGAAAACCTGCAGTCACAGCCGATTTCTCGCAATATGTCATAAAGGTTACCCATAACTGCTGCAAGGAAAGAACTGCTTATCACCTGCAAACAAAAGGGCTCACCTAGCGTCTCAACTGATCACAGACATATATATTTGGAATTTAGAGTTACAGCACAGTAGCGAAAACAAGATAGTAACATGTACTACATTCGCTTAAATCTCCACATGTCACGAGTCTATACAGATGACACCCTTCAAGATTTTCTATCACCGATGTCACCACGTCTCTGGATACAATGCTGCCTGTAAGCGAGACTGCTGAACGCTAACGGGTCATTACTAAATTCACTTACAAGATCAAACCTACATAAAGCTGCAACAGCACAGCACGAAACAGCCGCGCATCGATGCGGATCGATACAACTTGTGCGAAGGAAGCTGAGCATCCTGGCTAAGGTACTCGGCTGCTGACCTGCAAGTCATGGGATTGAATCCCGGCTGCGGCGGCTGCATTTGCGATGGTGGTGGAAAAGTTGTAGGCCCGTGTGCTCAGATTTGGGTGCACGTTAAAGAACCCCAGGTGGTCGAAATTTTCGGAGCCCTCCACTGCGGCATCTATCATAATCATGTCATGCTTTTGAGATGTTAAACCCCACAAATCAAATCATCAATCAATCAAAGCTGAGTATCCAACAGGTGACAGAGCTAGATATGTATTCCCGTGCGAACACCTTGCCTCTGCGAAAATGCGCTCCACCGAGTACTTTGCTGCATCAGGCTCTTGAACAATGAGGCTATGCCAGAAGAACTTTTCACCTTATTTCTCTGCCTACGTCGCTCAGAAATGGTTGACGTTGTGCAAGGGAAGCAATAAGACCACCGGAAACAGGCATTCTCTTTTGATTGTAGACTACCACTGCCGCAGGCGGAAACGCCATGTCAACAACCTCACTGCCATAAAAATCAGGAGGACCTATAAGAAGGCATCATAACTGTGCGGGCCAGGAAGCAATGCTTAAACTACGCGTGCCCTTCCAGCGAACAACGATACACGGCCGAAACAGGAATAGGCCACCACGATACGCGGCTTCGTGGCACACGACGACATCGCGTATGACTGTCGCCAGGAAAAAGTGAGAAGCTACTCGATCTATAGGACTTTCCTTGTTTTGACTTTCTCCTGCTGAGCTGCGGAAATCGGGTACGTCAGATGAATTCACGGCCATGTTCGTATCATGATGCAAAAACAAGCTGCGTGGTAAAATTAGAGCATATAGTTTCAGAAGTCTGGCTTGTCTCTAAAAGCTTATTATGAAATGTCTTCAACTGTGCTGAGATCATTTAGAACATAATGCGAGGGGATATTGTTAATGCAGTTTACCATTTCCTATACTGTGTTCTTGTCTTTTGTTCTCCGCAAAAGCAAGTTAACTTCGTGCCTCAAAACACCTAATATCCCTTTTGTTGTATTTCAGCTATTTCTTTTTGGAAGATACAAATATCATTCTTGCCGTTGCAAGAGGTATTCGACGCTCAAAATCTTCGTTAGGTGTCAAATAAAATTATTTTGTGTTTGCACTGAGTGCGCGTAACTATACTCTCCCCTTGCCTCTTTTTCCAATGCGTTCGTGAAGCATTCTCTAAACTGGTCCAGTACAGACGTCTTGTGGCCTTCGTAACGAAGCAATTCGTAGGTATGTACAGTGGCCTTGGCCACTTCGACGCCGAATGTGCCCAGGCGCACCGGCGTTGGCGCGCTCACGTGGTACATGGGAGGCGTCATTATGGAGGGCTTGAGAGCGTAGTCCGCTCGGTCTTCCAGCAGACGCGGTTTGTACATGTCGTCCACCAGCAACCACGATGGTTCGAGCGGGGTGAGGATGAGGTGGTTCGTCCGGCGGTAGGCTTTAGTGGCGTCCCGTTGGTTCTTAACAAAGCTGGCCTCCATGTCCGGAAAATGTACATACCTGTGACGGGTGGCGGAAAGCTGAAATTGCGACCATGCTACGAAAACGCATCATTATCAAAAAAAATGCGTAGAATTATTCAAGTATTAGCCTTAGGTGCCACATCAAGCGCGAACTTTTATTTGGGGGATTGACCGCGTCAACACAAAAATGAAAATAAAGTCATGATCACGTGAAGACCACCATTTGACTACATCATTACATAACGTGGCTACAAAACTTGCGGCCCCATCGAGGCGTCTCGTTGAGGACGTCATCGTATAACATTGTCCCTTGATCAAAATGATGGCTGATTATGAAGGCCGTGCAAAAGCAGGTTTGGTCTAAGCAGGGGAGATTTAGGAAGGTGGAGCTGGGCGAATGCTTGATGAACCGCAAAAAAAGAATGGCATTCCCTTTCGTATTGTTGAAGACGAATGCTTGAAGCAGCCTGTGAGTATTGTACTATTCATATTATGCATAGTTGCTGGCCAGGTGAACTTTGCGCAATACGTCGCCGTTTCGGTGCAGCTACTTATTTTATAATAGAACAAAATGAAACACTAAAGAGCTTCCTGAGGCCGATCTATTGATGCCGCTATGGTTTAATAAGGAGAAAAACACACCCCAAATATAGGGCATGTGACCTCGTCCTGGAGCATTCTAGGGAGCTGAAGTCATTGTCTGGTTCATAACGCGTCTGACTGTCATGTAGAGCAAAACAAACACAAAAAAGCGTGCATGCAGTAGCTACATGACGAGATTAAGCTACATGAATTGAGGGTCAAACACTTATCAGTTCACAACACACGCGGATCGGAGTACCAACGTAGCATCCTCTTTACAGTGCCACCAAGAATATCTTTACGGCGCAATCCAGAGTACCTGCTAGACATAGACGCAAACACCACACCATGGCGCGTGCACTGGCCTGGAAAAGAAATTTATGCTCGTATTCACAAACGCCCCTCGACTCGAAACTCGACCTCAAGAAACCTTGAGTACTGTTTAGCGTTGCGATTTCCGCAACGCGAAAAATCTTGAATATCCCTTGAGGTCGAGTTTCTAGTCAAAGATCGTTTGTGAATACGGGCCTCTTTTCAGTGACAAATATCCAGCCCCGACAAATTCTATTTGGTTCGCTGCGACGCACCACCAATGTGCATTAGGCAGCCAAGCAGCCAAGCTGGGTTCTTTCGTTCACTCGTGTCGGACCACTTACTTGGATTCGAGGTCGAACGCGACAGCCGCGTCAAAGTAGAGGAAGGCTGAGCTGAGGTCGAGCCAGGGGTAGGTGGTTTCGCCGAGCGTCTGATACACGGTGCGTCTCATGGCCCGAGCGATGCGCCACACGTCCTCACGTGCTGACTCGGTGTAGATGCGCTGCACGAAGGGCACAAACAGGGCGATCCCGGTGAGCGATAGAGTGTAGGCCAAGCAGATTCGCTGGTGTAGCTTATCGATGTCCTCCGGGTAGTTGTAAAAGTTGGCGATCAGCTGTCGGTTGGCGAACCAAGAGGTGTACTGAACGCACAGCCAGCCGATGACGAGCTCGAGGATAGTCTCTTTGGTCGCGAGCAGCTGAATAACCACGTCCAAGTACTGCCGCTTGTCGGTGATGATCGTGATCTGGTCGCGCAGATGGCTCATGTAAGTTTTACAATAAGAGGATGTGGAAACCGTGGTCACCTATTGGCTTATCGAAAACGTGAGATTTTGCACGTAATACTATACTTTTTGTTTTATATGGAGTTGATGCAAACTAATAACTGTTATTCCAGGAAAAAAATTTCACTAGAGAAGCTGTTTGTCTCTATTGTCGGTGAGATCAAACACTGTCGGCTTTTAGCGTCGAACGGAGACGAGGCCCAGAAGTGTGGATGCGGGGGACCCACCCCCTCTCCAGCATGAGTGCGTCTCGTATTTGTTGCCGAAAATTCTCGACAGAGTTTGACCGGGATAATTCGATCGATTTTCAATACATTCTGTTGTTTACCTCTGTAATGTGAGCTCTTAGAACCACTTGCTCTTATTTTTCTGAGCAGCCATGCGAAAATCGTTTGTTTAATGCGGCCAGAGAACACGTACTCCTATTACTTTCAACCAAATACGCTATCCTTCAGCCTCCTGGAATTAGGAAAAGCAAAAACAAAAAAACAAATACTGATCAGTTGTCTGGCGAAAAAACAACAGCAGAATTGAACAGCTCATGCCCCACTCCATGCTAATCATACGTCAAGCTGCTAGTGTGTTGGCTTGTTTTGGCACGTACCACACTTGGTTGATTCGCCCTTTGCGAAGCAGCTGCTGCTAACCAAACATGCGCGAAGGTTATTTCAACTTGGGTGGTTTGTTAGGCTTAAGTATATTTTGAAATGTCAATTGAAAATATTGCCTAACCAAACAAATATATCAATATGAGCGGTAGTGATCAGGTCGCTTCCACTTATTCCTTGATCGCTTTTATGGTCCGTTTGTTTCTGTCTCTCAAACCTTTTTGGTTTATGTCCGCGAGATCACGCACGAATCACACGAGCTTGAGCGCTTATATTTACCCTTCGGAACACTGCTAATGCATATCGTACTTGAGGAAGCGATACGGAAAGTGTGCAAACAACAGTAAGGCTAGATGACGCTGGCTCATAACGTCCTGCTGAAAGGTGGCGGAGAAATCGCGTTAGCAAAACCGGAAGAATACTTGAATGCTTGAAGAAAGCCAACATAATCTTAATTCATAAGAACCGAGACGTCAAAGACTTGAAAATTTACGGGCTTATAAGTTTACTGACTGCACTCTAAAAGATATATACAATAACTATAGCTAACAGAATTAAGGCCACATTACAGTTCAGTAAACCAAAGGAAAATGCCAGATTTTGTACAGTCTACTCCACAATAGACGATAATCATAATATCAATCAGGTGACACGAAAATGAGCAGAATATAACCAACTCCTATACATAGCGTTTGTGCATTTCGGGAAGGCATTTGGCTCAGCCGAGACATCAGCAGTGATACGGGCACTACAGAACTGTCTGTCGACGAACCTTATACATAAACTTATATACTAAAACAAATCAGCAGCAGAAGCACGGCCACCATAATTCTCCGCAAAGAAAGCGACAGAATAATAATAAAGAAGGGTGCAAGGCAGGAATACACTATCTTTACCATATGCTATTCACCGCGTGTTTACAAGAAGTTTTCAGGGCCCTATAGATTGGGAACAGTCAGGTATAAGAGGTAGTGGAGAGTATTTTAGTAACTTGCGATTGACTCATGACATTGCCTTGATAAGTAACTCCGGGAACGAATTGCAACTGATGATTACTCAGCAGGACACGGAAAGCAGAATAGTACGTTTGAAAATTTATATTAAAAAATCACAGCATATCCCCGGAGTGAATGACGATTGGTGGGGCGAAGCGTTCGTCAGTCCGTCTTTGCTTCCGTCCGTCCATTCGTTCTTGCTTGCGTCCGTCTGTGCCTCCCTCCGTGTGTCCGTCCGTCCGTGGGACCGTTGGTGCGTCCGTTCATCCTTGCGCCCGTTCATTCGTTCATCTGTCCGTCCGTGCGTCTGTTTGTGCGGCCCTACATCTGTCTGTCTGTCTGTCTGTCTGTCTGTCTGTGTCTGTCTGTCTGTCTGTCTGTCTGTCTGTCTGTCTGTCTGTCCGTGCGTTCACATTTATTTCTGTCTGTTCTTACGTGCGTCCATCAGTCCGTCCGTTGATCTGTTTGCCCGTCCGTCTGTCCGTTTATCTAGTTAATACTTTAAGTACCACGATATCATATCTTTTCATAACATATTCATCATACACCAGTACCGCCATCCAGCGGGCATTCTAAGGATCGCTCTTTCGGGTATGTGTCACCGGTGGTTACGCACTTCAACGAGGAACGCCCAAACCACGCCATAAAGAGCTTCACTCTTGAAAACTAGGGTAATGTGCAACAGTACCAGCAGAAAACAGCTCTTTGCGATAGGTGGACACAAGCTGGAAATTACATAACATGATGCCTAAGCCGACTCTTGAGAGTAACAGTACTATAATAATAGGGATGAGATGCATGACATTCGGCAAGCTCTTTCAAATATTGAATAGTAATCCACCATGAACCCTCAAGCGGAAGGTATAAAAAAGCTGCATCTTGCCGGTAACTACCTAGGTAGCGGAAACATGGAGGCCTGCAAAGAGGGTTCAGCTTAAAGCGAGGGCAACGCAGGAAGCAATCAAAAGTGAAATGATAAGTGTGACCTTGAGAGACAAGAAGAGATCAGAGTGGATCAGGAAATAAACCGGGGTTAAGGATATTATGGTTAAAATCAAGAAGAAGAAATGGTCATAGTCCAGGCAGGTAGCGCGTAGGCAGCATAACCGATGGTAAGAAATAATTCCACATAGAGTTGTGAGCCGTATAGGGTGCGCGTGTCTGCAGGTGATAATACGGTTCTTGGTAATCGATGTCTGACGGATTCTCGATGAATGTACAAAACAGGCGGGTAATTCTGTCAATAGGTTGTTAATCCTTCGTTTGTTTCCGTCAGAAAGCGTTGGATTTATGTCGACGCCCCGGAGAGGTGCTTCGGCATTATCGGTTGTCTCGGAAACAAAACACTTAGTCACAATGGTTACTGGGTAGGCATAGGTGATGACAGTACCAGGGAAAAGGTGTCGGCGCTCGTAGCCGAATTTTGTAACAAGAGCCTCGCAGTGGCCAGCCTGCAGGTCTACAAAGCTTCGTGCTACACAAACACCTTGGGAAAAGAATAGGGACCGATTGCTCTCCGCCACCATTTCACCGCGTGCTGATTTGTTACACGCCATCTGAACCATAACACTTGAGCGCGGTGGTATCGTCAGAGCATCGTACATTACACGCATACGTACTCGATCATGGCTGGGATTACGCTCTGGTGTGGCGCTTTTTGTTGAAAACGTGACGAGGCGTCATCGAATGTCGATGATAGCACCGTGCTCCCTCAGGAAATCCATGCCAATGATCAGGTCTTGAGAACAGTGATGGAGAACGCTAAAGCTGACAACAAAGGTGGAACCACGAATCTGCATTCGTGCTGTGTAAACGCCGAGTGGCGTGACGATGTGCCCACCAGCAGTATGAATTGGCCTGAGGTTCCAAGGCATCGCCACTTCCTTCAGGAGAGCAGCCTGTTTTTTTTTCTTATCATAGAAAAATCCACACCCGTGTCAACTAAAGCACAAACTTTGCGACCGCCGAGCAGCACTAGAATGTCTAATCAAATCTTTGCGGAACCAGCTGGTGTCATCGTCATCGGGGAATCATCCGTTTGCGGAAGCGTCGGTAGGAGGCCTCGAGCTTGTCCAGTATGAGCGGCCTCACCCCGAGGGTCACTGTGGTTAGTTTTCCCGGCGTGGACTTGGTGACCAACCCAGCGCCATCTCGAATTGGTACGGCGATTTGGAGACAATCACCGCGGTGACGGGGAGCGTGACTGGTGCAAGGATGACGAAGTTCTGCGCTGCTGAGCCACATACTCTTCAATTTCAGGAGGCCAATGACCGAACCTGGGTGGCGGTGAGTTCATCAAAAAACCGTGTAGTCCAAGTTGTCGGTAAGAACACTATCGGTACAGATGCCCAGCTTCGCCACAGTGAAAGCAGAGAGGACGTCGATCTGGCGCGTGCCAGACGTCTGATTTCCACGAGATCAGGTGAAGTGCACTGTAATATGGCGCCACTTGGACCATCTGCAGCATAGCTGGGGCTCGCTGAGTTGCGTGATTGCAGGTGTAACAGGTTGCCGCAAAGCTTGAGCATACGACATACGGGGGAAGTCACTGGGTAATTGATAATCTCGCATGAAAGGCGGTTCTCTTAGGGCATGCTAGACTTCATCTCGGACAACACTGCACAATGAGGACATAGTGGGCTGTGACAGCTTCTGGAGTTCTTCGTGGATGACTGAATGTATGCGCTCTCGGAAGAAATTCATTTGGCCACCGAAAGCTCCCAACTAGTCCGTAGTTGAAGCATTCACAAGCCGTTCGTATGACGGGGCCCGGTGCCTAAGAGTGCTTTCCATGGTGACGGCTTCTTTGAGAAATTTTGACACAGTCTTGGGTGGACTGCGCACAAGCCCACCGAAAAGCTGCTCTTTCACCTCGCGCATGAGGTACCGTATTTTCTCTTCTTCCGGCATGCCGGGGTCAGCTCGGTGGAAACAATACGTCACGTCATCGGCATAGATTACAACTCCTTCGTTCGGCATTTGTATGCGGGACTGCAGGCCGCACTCAGCTCTCTCCCGACGGTCAGGGCGGGCTGAGAAATTTTGACACAGTCTTGGGAGGACTGCACACAAGCCCACCGAAAAGCTGCTCTTTCACCTTGCGCATGAGGTACCGTACTTTCTCTTCTTCCGGCATGCCGGGGTCAGCTCGGTGGAAAAGATGCGTCACGTCATCGGCATAGATCACAACTCCTTCGTTCGGCATTTGTATGCGGGACTGCAGGCCGCACTCAGCTCTTTACCGACGGTCAGGGCTGGCTGAGAAATTTTGACACAGTTTTGGGAGGACTGCACACAAGCCCACCGAAAAGCTGCTCTTTCACCTCGCGCATGAGGTACCGTACTTTCTCTTCTTCCGGCATGCCGGGGTCAGCTCGGTGGGAAAGATGCGTCACGTCATCGGCATAGATCACAACTCCTTCGTTCGGCATTTGTATGCGGGACTGCAGGCCGCACTCAGCTCTCTCCCGACGGTCAGGGCTGGCTGAGAAATTTTGACACAGTTTTGGGAGGACTGCACACAAGCCCACCGAAAAGCTGCTCTTTCACCTCGCGCATGAGGTACCGTACTTTCTCTTCTTCCGGCATGCCGGGGTCAGCTCGGTGGAAAAGATGCGTCACGTCATCGGCATAGATCACAACTCCTTCGTTCGGCATTTGTATGCGGGACTGCAGGCCGCACTCAGCTCTTTACCGACGGTCAGGGCTGGCATATGTGCCAAAAAGTCAGCGTTTGAAGTCGTCCCATGATGTAAGAATATCTGCCCAGTCCTCATATCACACACGTGCGTCGGCCAAAAGACTAAAATAGACATATAGACGTGCCGCAGTTTGTCTGCGTCGTCGCACTGGTTGTGCACGGCAACGAACTCGTAATAAACAAGCCATTCTTCTACATCCTCAAGTGCAGTGCCATGAAAGGGATTGGGCGTTGGCGATGTAAGTAAACTGCAATGAAGCGGCGTTGTGTCATTCGTACTGATTGGGTTGGTGTCGGTAGGGCTGGTCAGAGCTGCCATGTTGTTTGTGAGCAGTCTAAACTCAGGGTATTGCCCTCGGATTCTTCTGCTGGCATGGTGCACAGTAGTGACCACCGGTACGACGCTTCAGTCCTTGCTATGTGGAGAAGTACAGTGCATAGATCGCCCAGCACGTCCGCCAGTTTGTCACGCACCAAGAGCCATATAGACTAGACAGGAACAACGGGGCAGCAAGACACGAGCGTGAGTCTTCAAAACGAAGCGCTAACACACACTTCTTCGTTCTCTTTCTCCTTTTCGGCTGGCTAGGGCTTGCCGGCTCACAACTCTAGGTACACATAAGATCGCAGCATTGTGAAAACGCCCGAAGGTACAATATTCACCATCGACAAGCCACCTGTCAGCTTGGCGACCAAGTGTGGGTTTGTACTTCTGTTAGACGGCGAGGCCTCAGCAGGAAACTCCTGAGCAAGTACTTCGGACCCTACAAAGTATTACGGCAGTTGAACGAGGTCCACTATGAAGTTATTACAGACGAAGGCTCGGCAACGACCCAGCGCCACTAATCACGAACAGAGATTTTGCATGTCGTCCGCCTAAAACCTTATTTTACGCGGTGATACTCGTCTTATTGTGCTCGGGCAGCAAACGTCTTTTTTTTTACATTGCCCGTTGGGTTTCGAAGAAACTATGAATTGTGTTTATGTTTTTTTTCTTAGAACCAAGTACAGACATTTTTTTTGCACCTGCATATGCCCTGTGCACTGTAAGTATAATTTCTCCTTTTTTGTTTCCTTATGGGCCCTGCTGTCCCCTTGTATATGAGCATCGAGTCGATGCTCTAATGGGAGGGGGAATAATGCCACCTAGAGTAGTGAGCCGGCAAGCTCTAGCCAACCGAAAAGGGCAAAGAGAACGAAGAAGTGTGCGTTAGCGCTTCGTTTTGAAGATACACGCTCGTGTCTTTCTGCCCCGCTGTTCCTGTGTTGTCTCCACGGCTCTTGGTGCGTGACAATAGTAACTACTAACTGGGTTACTTGAGAAGGGAAATGCTTGTAGGGAAAATGGAAAGTTAGGTAAGCTGATGAGATTAAGTTCTGCGGTACAACGTGGCAGCAGAAAGCGCAAGACCAGGTTGATTGGCGGATCATGGGAGATGCCTTAGCCCTGCAGTGAGCGTAGTCAGGCTGATGATGATAATGATCTACGATTTCTAGCAACTGCTTGAGTCTCGTATTAGATAAAGTAAAATCTATTACAGGGATGCCAGTAGAAAAAACATCCGAATTTGTGGCGTGGTAGTAGCGATGCGCTTTGGTTTTGTAGCTACCATAGTGCTATCATGAAAACTTGGCGCCGAGTTTAGTCAAGTAGTACTCAGGGGTGAACGTGGAAAACACTACCAGCTTCGCATCCATATACAATCATACTTACGTATGTACTTCTGAGTTTACCAGCAAAAAAGTTAAATTCTAAATGGGGGAAACTATATGAATCGACACAAATATATTCACTTTATCATTATAGGTAGTATACAGTGACATCCCAGTTGTCACACGGACAATGTCGGTGGATATTTAGCGTTGACATAGGCGTCACTAGCATGTTCCACATACCGCGCAAATACGGCGCGCGTCTTTCATCGGGCAAAGGAGCCTGCAGAGACACCTGCAGGGAGAAGTGGGGTGTGGGGAGAGAGGTGACGCGGAGATGTTGTTTAAGGTAAACCCTTATATATGGGAGAGTTGCGCCAATGTTTTCCGGCTGCCCCTCACTCCACCTTCAGAAGTTTCAACCCCACTATTCGCCGACCGCCACCACGTGGTAAGAAATGGCCTCTCTGCGCTGCGGAGAAGCCGACACATTGCAAGTTCTGGCCGCTCAAGTGTAATGACATCGTGCATCGGCACTGTTGTTATAATCACTGCTGTTTCTTCAATTTTGCTTATCGAGATGCTTGCGATTTCAGGTACAATATTAGAGAAGTGTAAAATCAATATTTGGTTTAGGATCTCTAAGCGTCATAGTCGAGGATTACAGATTAATTCAATCACCTTGCGCGCGTTACCATTCACTGCATGCGCAATGCCACACACCGGATATTCTGCACCCCGCTTACTCAAATGGCTTCTGCGTTGAGATAGTCAGTAATTGTTGCATGTGATAATAGGAATAAAACCAGACTAATATTCTTACGCATGTGCCATAGAGTTTTTTTCCTTATCTCTATAGCATCGCCTGCAATTTGCCAATTTGCTCTGCAATCGCTCGGTAATCACGTCCTTTGTACCAGCTATATCTTGAAAAATAAATATAGTAGTGTCTTTAATAATAAAAAACAAGGTTATGGTACTGCAAAGGTACATGGTAATGTACGCGCAATAACGTTATAGGTTAAATAAATGCGGAATAGGTGTAGCCTTAATCAACGGGATAGGTCATGTGCTTGATACATACAATTTACAATGCATCTAGTTTGGCTCATGATGCGTGAAATGCGACAAGAAAGTTTTACTGGCATCATTCAAATAAAGGAAGCGGTGCAGCTGGTGCTAGGCACCAGCGCGAAATCACGGCTTCTGAACATGTACCCAGCATCTATTTTCGCTAATATTACAAAAAAGAACGCAAACAAAAAGTTGATTTGATTGATATTTGGGGTTTAACGTCCCAAAACCACTATATGATTATGAGAGACGCCGTAGTGGAGGGCTCCGGAAATTTAGACCACCTGGGGTTCTTTAACGTGCACCCAAATCTGAGCACACGGGCCTACAACATTTCCGCCTCCATCGGAAAAACACAAAAAGTTCAATAAATAATTCATGACTAAAGAACGAGCAATGTTGCAATCGAGAGCACGCTTCATTTGGGGATTTACATCTCAGATATTGAATGCATCATGACGCACACACGCACTCCAGCATGTATCTTTATCGTTATCGAGCTCCATTGGGTTAAGCACTTTCGAATGTAATTTGCCCTGTTCCACAGTATATTCAACGGAGCCCAACGTGACGGAGAAATACAGTGATATTCTGGTTCGATTGTTAATGCAAATCCGTAGAACGAACTAGCACCCAGGTTCATGTTTGCCACACACGCTATTCGGCGCAATCATTTCCGCACTAAGAACATCACCGTAAAGTCACTGCTCGTAAACTTCAATCTACCAATAACGTTTAACTATGATTACAAAATGAGAAAGCAAAAAAGTGCAACGTCCCGCGAGCGCGGCTCCTACGTGGTCCGACAATGACTTTCTCGCACAGTCATGGAGCCCAACACGCCGCACATTGGTGTGACTCGGTACATCAAGGTAGAACATATAGTAACTATAGCACTACGTAGATTATGCAAGAGCTGGCAATTTTGGTTAGAACAGGGGGGTGGTGAGTTCCGGTGCAACCGTTATCTCGGCAGACGTCAGTAAGTGGCTCGCGTAGTCTCCAAAGTGCTGTGCGCTGAGCGTTTCAAATTGACGGCAAACGGGAAGAAAACCCCTTCGCTCTTTGGAGAAACGATCCTTTTAAATTCGAAGCATTTAGCGAAATTTGGCGACTTTGAGCGTATCTATCTATCTATCTATCTATCTATCTCTATCTATCTATCTATCTATCTATCTATCTATCTATCTATATCTATCTATCTAGCCGCTTACGACTTCTAGCTCTCCTGGCTGTTTAAATATTGCTATCAATACCAAACTTGGTATGTCATAACATGACTGCATGATGAACATGACTAGTCATAACAAAAAATCATGACATGTATGTCATGAAAGTCTTGATTTACATTTCATGTTCTTGCTGTTTTTGCGGTGGTTTTGCTCACATGACACGTTGCAAAACTGGTAATGTATCACATGACTACATGGCGAACACAAGCGGCAGACCCTAACATGAAAATCATGACATGCGTGTCATGTAACAACATGACTACATCTTACACTTATGATGCGCTCGCGGCTGTTTCGCTAGCTTCGCATATACTACATTTGGCATTACAGGATGGGAATTGATGACGAAGGTATGTGACTAGTGCAAACA
This sequence comes from Rhipicephalus annulatus, assembly GCA_013436015.1. Lineage (NCBI taxonomy): Eukaryota > Metazoa > Arthropoda > Arachnida > Ixodida > Ixodidae > Rhipicephalus > Rhipicephalus annulatus. Next base: position 251,509 of record WOVY01010566.1, read on the forward strand.
TGATACTTATGAGAAGCCTGTCACGTAACAACATTATTATATGCCACGCTCATGGTGCGCTCACGGCCGTTTCGCTACCTTCACATGTACCAAATTTGGTATTACGGGATGTGATTGGATGATCAAGGTACGTGGCTGATGCAAACATGATAATCATGAGAAGCGTGTCATGTGATAACATGACTACATGCCACATTCATGATGCACTCGCGGCGGTTTCGCTAGCTTCACATAAGCCAAATTTGGTATTACGTCACATGAATGAACGACGAAGGTATGTGACGTGTAAACATGATAATCATGAGATGCGCGTCATGTAGAAACATGACTACATACGAAACGCAAGGCTCCAATACACATCGACGTCACCCAGTGTGCGTGCGCGCCGGCGTTCGTTTCGTCGCGTGACGCCAGTGATGCTACGACAGGCGCCAATCTGCCTGCCATAATAAACTCGTAGGCGCGCGCCGCGCTGCGTTGCTTTGACGCATGCCCATTTGAGTGCTCCAAGCGTGGCTCCATCACGAAGACAGGAAGATGTAGTGCTGTCTGAGTTGTGGGCGCGAGATTCAGCATGTTGCATATCGCGCCGACTGGTTGCGTCGGTCGCACCTGGCGTCAGATTATAGAGTGCTCGCGTTTTGTTAGGGTAGCGTCGCTGCGCCCACCTTGCGCGCCCGTCAACGTTACTTTGAAGTATATTCAGCTCTTCGTGAGGCGCTCGCGGCCGTTCCGCCAGCTCCACATATACCAAATTTGGTATTACGTCACATTATCCTAATGGATGACGAAGGTATATGGGTGGTTCTAGCATGATGATCATGACACACGTGCCATGTAATAAAACACAACATATCGCGATCATGATTCCCTCGCGGCTGTTTCGCTAGCTCCACATATACTGATCTTGGTATCATGTGACGTTTAAGAGACGACGAAGGTAAATGACACGTCCAAGCGTGATAATCGTGATGTGTTTGTCATGTAAAGCATGACTACATGCTCCCCTTATAGCGTGCTCATGGCCGTTAATTGTGTGCCACATATACGAAATCTGGTATTACAAGACGTGAATGGACGACGAATGCAAATGGCAGGTCCAAACATGATATTCATTAGGTGCGTGTCATGTAAAGCACGACTACTTGCTATGCTCACACCTCGCTAGCGGCCGTTTTGCTTGCTCCACATATAACCATGTTTGGTATCATGTGACGTGAAATGACACGTCAAAGTATGATACTCATGACATGAAAATCATGTATGACATAATTTACGTCCGCCTCATAACTTTGTTCTCATTTTCAACTAACATATCAACCTTCCTCATTCGTGCTTCGCATATATTCCATTGTCACTGTACGTGGGATCTGCCAATTTTTTGAAACTATACTGCGCGACAGCTCTTCCTGTAATTGAGGCGAAGGCTACAGAACCAAATCGCATGCTTCCGACCACTAGTGGTTGTAGTTCCACATCAGCGCCCGTATTTTAAGCGTGAAATATAGCTAAGTCCCTCCTTTATTTTCTACATGGAGCTATTCTAGACAGGATGCCTCCCTTACCAGTAAGATATTCGTATTTCTTATAATTAATTGGTTGTAACTTCATGTTCTTGAACGCGCGAGAAAGTGCACGTTTTTACGTGTGCATACCTGAAACGCTAAGCGGTGTCTGCGTATTTATGAAATGGTGGTGGTGCGCCCCGGTGACTTTCCACGTGTGCCACATGTGACTACTTCGCGTAGTGCGCAGAAGCTTCGCGCACACGTAGCTTTACTTTCAGTGCCAAGAAACTTTGTCGCCCGTTCGGTCGAGTTTTCCAGTCTGACTGAAGCGCCAGAATGCATAGCCTAGCGGATAAAAAAAAAGCAACATTGAGACGGCGTCGTTGAAAATGGAACATGACGCGCACGTGTCGCGCCCTGCATCTGTGGGTACCCAAGCGGCTTGCGTACCCAGGATGTTGGGGCGGAGGTATTGCGCATGCGCGAAACCCCAAACAGATGCGTCGCAAGATCGCTGGGGCGATGGGGCCATGCGTACGCGGGGCCATAAACAACGCTGCCACCACTGGCCTCCTAGCGGAGATAAGCTGCCCCGGCGCACATGCTGGCGTATCATGTTACCTTCACGGCGAGCAAAACCGAGGCTGGCCAGAGCCACCACTTTGACGTTTAAGTTTTAAGCACAAGTATTATAGTGGCTAGCCACTATACAATTAGCATGGCACAAAGGTGCGAAATCTCGGACACCATGGATTGGCCGCCTTGTAAGGTCCAGCTTCGCAAAAACTCACGCTATCCGCACTGCGGATACTCTAGCCGTCGAGTTAAAATAAGCCAAAGTGCGAGCACTTATAGCGATTACACGGTTTCAGCCAGTATTCCAAAACTAGAGTGGCCTGGAACATAGAAAATAAAAAAACATATGCCAGCTCCCGACCAGCTGAATAGGTTTGATTGATTGATTTATATGTAGGGTTTAACATCCCAAAACCACTATATGATTATGAGAGACGCCGTAGTGGAGGGCTCCGGAAATTTAGACCACCTGGGGTTCTTTAACGTGCACCCAAATCTGAGCACACGTGCCTACAACATTTCCGACTCCTTCGGAAATGCAGCCGCCGCAGCCGGGATTTGAACCCGCGCCCTGCCGGTCAGCAGACGAGTACCTTAGCCACTAGACCACCGCGGCGGGGCGACCAGCTGAATAGGTGGCGCCATCTAGCGCGGCCATAGTGAGACAGACAACCACAACTTTCTTATCACAGAAACATTGTGCATTCTACTTTTGGTGCAAAAACTGCGCAGCGACAATATTACAAATGAGTATCCTTTTTATTCATTTGCCACCTCAAGAACATTACGCGTAAGCTAACATGTTTATGACTGTGGTTGCACGAAGTGTCGCAAGATGTCGACACTGTTGTTACAGTTACCTTGTATTTTTTTCATTTTTTTGCGTATACCAGATTACTGTACACAATAAAAAGTGTCCTGATCACTATGTATGTTTTTTTAAACATTTTAAATCATAAAAAGACTTAAATATTACTTACGCGACAAGACGCTATAGCGCTGCGAGCGCGTGTGAACTTCGTGCGGCTTGCATTTGCGTGCGTGCCATCGTGGCGCCAACTAAAAGGCATTCCGGTTGGGTATGGGTCGGGCACGCAACGCCGCGTGCTCCCAAGCCCACAACGCCCCAAGATAATGCGTACCCAGCACTAAAACTCCGTTTTGAGATGAGGCAGTGTGAGCAACACAACTCCCTCTGGTCAGCGTGCGGTGCCTAATTATGAAGCACTACATCCTATAGTTAGTGGCTAGTGTTACTCTGTACAACATTTCAAATCCTTCGTATTGTACTATAGCTGCTTCGCTGTGACAAACTCATTTTTTGGCGTGATATAAAGCTTGTAGTGAAGCGTCTCCGTACCAACTCGTTTTCTGTGAGGTCGTAATGCCACGCGATGGTTGTGGTCCACCGTTCCCACAGCCCCGAAGTGTCCGACGGGTCCCTTTGGTACACGAATGTCTCGGGAGGCAGGAAGTAGGCGGACAGCAGGGGACCCATGATCTCTGCTTCGTAGTCGAGCATCTCTTCAAACGTCACGCCGTGCGAGACGCCGCCTCCGTAGTGAGCGTACAGCGTTTCAAAATACTTTCGGTGAGCTAGAGACCCCACGCCAAGGTTTATCGCGTTGTACTGGAACTCCTCCAGCCGTATGGTAGGCCTCACGTGTAGCTGCAAATTTCCAAACTGTCTGAGTGACAAAGCACACCAGTAGCTAATTGTGTCTTACGGAAGCAACGAACTTGCTAAAGGAACCTGGTGAAATGTGTTGCACACGACGCCATGTTTTGTGGGAATCGATTTTTAGCAAAGTGGCCCCGTAGAGTGGGTCGTGCGAGTGGCTATGTTGTATTATTTCGCACATTGCATGTAGTGTACATACTGGATTGTTTGCACTTTGTTTCAAACATCATTGTTTCAGGGAAGTAGCTGTGTTTGTAATGCAGGCCTGTGCAGGCACCTTATGTTTGTACCTGGGAGACCTGGAGGGTAGGTTTTAGTCCGACGCAACGTTTGCACTCGAACTTTGACCTCATTTCGCACAATCCCTCAACGTGGCAGAAGAGATGTGGAAGCAAAAGTTCGCAACTCCTCGTTTCGCAACCCATGGCTACATCCGAGGCATGCATGTTACACGGACACATATCTTTCCAGTGAGTTCGGCGTGTCAATAGAGGTAGCATGTAGAGTGTGGGCAAGACACTCCAGATATCGGAGGACTGTATATATGGATAATGGCGTCATTCATGTGTGGCACTGACGACAATAATGCAGCAGCGCAAAGATGAAGAAGTTGTAGTTTTTCCAGCTACTGATAAAGCGCGTTTGTTGGTGACTCGACGCTTCAGAGCCGATTACGCTAGGTTAATTAAAAGTTGTAATGTGTGAAACTTTACGACATATCTATTTTTTTACAAACCAAAAAAGTTGCACGAAGCTTGAGATATTCGTACTCGCAATTGACTGGGAAATTTGAAATTGATTGCGCAAGGCGAGCACAAAGTGTAATTATTTAATTACATCTGACTGAAACAGCCCGTCACATCTCAGGGACGGAATCTGAATAACGCTGTGCCACGGCCGTATGGTTTGTCTTAGAAGCTTAACTCATCTCATTAGTGCCAACGTATCACCAAATTTTTCATGAACTGTTTCGTGCCTATTTCTTTCTGCCGATCTGTGCACATGAAAAGTGTAATAGCAACCTCTTCTTGGCCTAAAAAAAAACGTGAAACATTGGAGCGCTACCGTGGTACTTCTTGCAGGGAGCCGAAACAGTTTCTTGTGCCTTTTTTATATTGTTCTATCTTAGGGAAACCGCCTAATCGTGGTATGAGAACCATGAAACAGAACATGGGAGTTGGGCAATGTGCAGGGAGAAAATGTTGGACCTGTTCGGAAAGCCAATTGGAAGAAAAATGGCCGCGAACAAAATGCTTGCGACTCAGGCGCCGACCTCGACTGAGTCTTACGTCTCCTATATAGAAGATGTGTTATCATTGTGTCGCAAAGCCAATGCCGAGATGCCGGAGGCTGACAAGGTCTGGCATATTCTTAAGGGGATTGCGGATGATGCATTCAACCTCCTCGTCTGCAAAAATTATTCAACAGTAGACGCCATTATAAAAGAATGTCGGCGCTTTGAGCAAGCGAAGAGCCTGCGAATTAACAGCGTGTTTACCTGCCTTCTGAATACGGCTGCAACGTCGTCTTGCGAAGACCGTGCAAGAACAATGCTGCCACCTCTAGATTCATCGGATCAGGTGACCCGAATTGTACGGCGTGAACTTGAAGCCATTGCCTCTGCTCCGGCTCACACCACAGCAAGTGACACGACCCCACTCACTGCTAACATATGGTTTCTGACATCGTCCGCCAAGAACTCGCCAGCATAGGTATTCCCTCGGTGTGCGCTTTGCCAAGCCCGCAGTGAGCTCCATGGCGTCCACCGTCGTCCTATCACGAGCAGCAGTTTACGGCCCAATCTCGCGAACCTGCTGCGTGTAAAACCGTCGACAATCGACCAATTTGTCTTCATTGCTACCGTATTGGTCATGTCGTCCGTTACTGCAATTACCGCTAGTCCTCGCCACCTCAGACTTCATCTGAACCTCAATACCGACAGGACAGCACCCGCTTCGCATCTGCTGCACAGCCTTCTCCGCCAAACAACTACAGAAGGATCAACAGCCGATCTCCGTCACTGCATGGTCGTCAGTCGCGTTCGCCTCCAAGATGTCGCCAGTCGTCTCGCTCACCGCAGACTCGCAGGCCGTCGTCCCCATTCAACCCCGCTCCTACCTACCCGGAAAACTAAACTGTGCAGCGCCCGGAGGTGACGCTGCATTTTCGACTCCCTCCACAAATCCTGTCTTGACGCTTCCAACGAGACAAAGTTTGTTAGACGTTGACGTTGACGGTGTGGCTATTTCTGCCCTTATAGGTACTGGAGCGCACATTTCTGTAATGAGCGCGAACCTTAGCTGACGCCTACATAAAGTGCTCACACATGCCGCTTCTCACAAACTTCGTGTCGCTGATGGGAGGACCCCAGATGTTCAAGAGATGTGCACGGCCCGTGTGTCCATTGCCGGTCATCCTACATTAGTTCAGTTTGCCGTCATTGAAATGTGTCCTCATGACCTAATACTTGGTTTGGACATCCTGTCACGTCATTCTGCGCTCATTGATTGTGCCACTGGTGCTCTTCAGCTTGAACTGCCGCAGCTTGCCGATTTTCCAGCTGACTATCCTCCACGTTTATGCTCTTGTCACCACGTTCGCTTGCCTCCGCAAGCTGCTACATATGTCACTTTGTCGTGCTCACGTCATGTGCCCGATGGTGACTGCCTCGTCACTCCTATATTCGACGTACTGATGGCCCGAGACGTCGTCCTTGCTCGCACTGTTGACGCCGTTGCTAATAATACAGTGGTTATACCAATACTCAACGCGAGTCTCTTGACTCAAGTTATTCCGCAAGATATGTCTTTGGCCACCCTATCTCCACTTGACAGCTGCAACGTTACTGGTTTGGACACCGATACTAAACTCCCCTTCCCAGGAAACGAAGAATCTTATTAAGAAGCATCAAATCATGAAAGTCTCAAGTACAACAAACAAAATAGAACTAGCAGAGCTTTCTAAGTTGATTAATAGGCGTAAGGTATCCGACGTACGAAGGTATAACATGGAGAGAATCGAACACGCTCTGAAAAACGGAGGAAGCTTCAAAGCAGTAAAGAGGAAACTTCGGAAAGGCAAAACTCGGATGTATGCACTAAGGCACAAAGAAGGCAAAATAACTACCAATATGGATAGGATAGTTAAAATAGCGGAGGAGTTTTACAGAGATTAGTACAGTAGCCGGGACAACCACGACTTTAATACTATAAGAACTAGCAGTAACCCAGATGACACCCCATCAGTAATGATAGAAGTCAGAAAAGCTTTGGAGAGCATGCAAAGAGTCAAAGCTGCTGGTGAGGATCAGGTAACATCAGATCTGCTGAAAGAGGGCAGACAGATTTTGTTAGAAAAACTAGCCATCCTATTTACGAGGTGTTTCCCGACGGGAAGAGTACCAGAGTCTTGGAAGAACGCTGACATCATCTTGATACATAAGAAAAGAGATGACAAGGACTTGAAGAACTACAGGCTGATTAGCTTGCTTTCTGTAGTATACAAGCTATTTACAAAAGTAATTGCTAACCGAGTAAAGAAAACATTAGAATTCAATCAACAAAACGAACAAGCAGGATTTCGAACAGGCTACTCAACAATTGACCACATTCATACTATCAATCAGGTAATAGAGAAATGCTCAGAGTATAACCAACCACTATACATAGCCTTCATAGATTACGAGAAGGCGTTTGATTCAGTAGAAATATCAGCCGCCATGCAGACACTGCGGAATCAGGGCGTCGATGCAGTATCTATAAACATTCTGGAAGAAATCTACAGGAGATCAACTGCTACCATAGTGCTTCAAAAAAAGCAACAAAATACCAATCAAGAAGGGTGTAAGGCAGGGGGACACATTCTCGCCAATGCTATTTACCGCGTGCTTACAGGAGGTTTTCAGAAGCCTAGAATAGGAACAGTTAGGGATAAGAGTTAATAGAGAGTACCTTAGTAACCTGCGCTTCGCCGATGACATTGCATTGCTGAGAAACTCGGAGGACGAATTGCAACTCATGATTACGGAGTGAGATAAGGAGAGCAGAAAGGTGGGTCCTAAAATGAATCTGCAGAAAACGAAAGTAATGTACACCAACCTCGGAAAAGAGCAGCGCTTCGAGATAGGTAACAGTGCACTTCAAGTTGTAAAAGACCATGTCTACTTAGGGCAGGTAATAACCGCGGAGCCGAACCACGAGATTGAAGTAACTAGAAGAATAAGAATGGGGTGGAGCACATTTGGCAAGCACTCTCAAATTATGACAGGTAGATTGCCACTATTCCTCAAGAGAAAGGTATATAACAGCTGTATCTTGCCGGTACTTAGCTACAGAGCAGAAACCTGGAGACTTACAAAGAGGGTTCAGCTTAAATTGAGGACGACGCCGCGAGAAATGGAAAGAAAAATGGTAGGTGTAACCTTAAGAGACAAGATGAGAGCAGAGTGAATTAGGGAACAAACGGCGGTTAAGGATATCATTGCTGAAATCAAGAAGAAGAAATGGACATGGGCCAGGCATGTAGCGCGTAGACAGGATAACCGCTGGTCGTTAAGGGTAACTAACTGGATTCCCAGAGAAGTCAAGCGGGTTAGGGGGAGACAGAAGGTTAGGTGGGCAGATGTGATTAAGAAGTTTGCGGGTATACATCGGCAGCAGCAAGCACAGGACCGGGTTAACTGGCGGAACATGGGAGAGGCCTTTGTCCTGCAGTGGACGTAGCCAGGCTGATGATGATGATGACTACACCCGCCTGTTTTGGCCACAATTACACTCTGCCTGCCGATGACATTAACAAGATGATTGCTCCCGACCTCACTACAGCGCAAGCTGCCAGCCTCCGTAGTCTGCTAACATCCTATAAAGACATTTTTGACTTGGACCACCGCCCTCTGAGCTAAACAACTGCAGTGACTCACCGGATCAACACTGGTGATGCCAGTCCTCTACGTCGGCGTCCATATTGCGTATCTCACAAGGAACGCCAAGTAATTCAGAAAGAAGTGGACAAAATGATTACTAAAGACGTAATAGAACCATCATCCAGCCCCTGGGCCTCCCCAGTCGTGCTCGTTCAGAAGGATGGCAGCTGGCGCTTTTGCGTGGACTATCGCCATTTGAACAAAGTGACCCACAACGATGTCTACCCTTCGCCTCGGATTTATGATGCCCTCCATTGCCTCCATATTGCCCAATACTTTTCGTCTATCGACCTTGGCCGGCTATTGCCGGCTATTGGCAAATTTCTGTCGACCCCATGGATCGTGAAAAAACCACTTTCGTTACGCCCGATGGCCTCTACCAGTTCAAAGTCATGCCGTTTGGATTATGTAATGCGCCGGCAACTTTCGAGCGCATCATGGACTCCCTCCTCCGAGGATATAAGTGGTCCATCTGCTTATGTTTATATACTTGGACGATGTCATCGTCTTTTCACCTACTTTGACAGCCATAAAACACGTCTGTCAACCGTTCTGGACGTTTTTCGAAGAGCCGCTCTCCAGCTCAATTCTGCAAAATGCAATTTCGTATGTCGCCAAATTACCATACTCGGCCACCATGTCAGTGCCGCTGGTGTTCAACCAGATCCCGACACGGTGCGAGCCGTACAACAATTTATTGAACCACGCTCAACCAAGGACATCCGAAGTTTTGTAAGGCTATGTTCCTATTTTTGTCGATTTGTTCGCATCTTCGCCGACGTCGCTCGACCGCTTACTGATCTCTTAAAGAAGGACGTTCCCTTCGTATGGGGCATAGAGCAAGCGGTTGCCTTTTCGGCTCTTATCTATCTGCTGACTACGCCACCATTACTGGCCCACTTCGACCCTGCATCACCTACAGAGCTTTGGACCGATGCCAGTGGCCATGTAATTGGAGCGGTCCTTGGCCAACGACAGCAAGGGAAGGAGCACGTGATTGCTACGCCAGTTGTCTTTTTTGACCTGCCGAACGGAAGTTTTCCATCACTGAGCGTGAATGCCTAGCTTTATTGTGGGCCGTGGAAAAATTTAGACCTTACCTGTATGGCCGAACTTTTTTCGTTGTTACGGACCATCACGCTCTTTGCTGGCTGTCATCGCTAAAGGACCCATCTTGACGTCTCGGTTGCTGGGAGCTCCGTCTGCAAGAATACTCGTTCGTGGTCCGCTACAAGTCGGGACGCCTGCACACAGACGCAGACTGTTTGTCACGTTATTCGGTTGAAACGCCCGACTTTACAGACCATGAATCAGACCCCTGCGTTCTCTCTATCCACGCTTTGGGTGATATCTCCACCGAAAAATGACGTGACCCGTCGTTACTCTCCATCATCGAGCGTCTGACCCCTGCTCCAACAGACCCTTTCGTTCGCCTGTTCGAACTGCACGACAATATTCTGTACCGTCACAGCTTCAACGCTGATGGCCCGGAAATAATACTCGTGCTTCCCTATCACCAGCGTACTAGCGTTTTCGAACAACTACATGACGTAACTACAGCCGGTCAACTAGGCGCCTCTCGTACCTACGATCGCGACGTCGCTTTTTCTGGCCCGGGCTGTATCGTTCTGTGGTTCGCTGCGTCACTGCTTGCGACCGCTGCCAACGACGCAAGCGCCCCTCTGTGCTACCGTCTGGCCTCCTACAGCCCATTGACATACCGACGGAACCAATCTTCCGTGTTGGCCTTGACCTGTCGTGTCGTTTCCTACGTCCACCTCCAGAAATAAATGGGTTGCAGTCGCCACAGACTACGCCACACGCTTTGCCATCACTAAAGCACTGCCGACAAGCTGTTCCACTGACGTCGCTGACTTCCTCTTGCATGAAGTCATCCTTCATCCCGGCGCTCCACGGCAGCTGCTAACTGATTGAGGAAGGTACTTTCTTTCACGTGTTGTGGATGACAGTCTTCGCGCCTGCTCCACTGAGCACAAGCATACCACCGCTTATCATCCACAGACAAATGGATTGACCGAGCGTCTGAACCGAACGCTGACGCTAATGCTGTCTATGTACGTTTCGCCAGATCACCGTGACTGGGACAAAGCACTCTCCTTTGTCACGTTCGCGTACAATTCTTCACGGCACGATACAGCTAATTATTCGCCGTATTATTTGCTATTTTGCCGACATCCAGCATTACCATTTGACACGCTCCTTCCTTCGGCTGCCCCCTTGTCTACTGAGTACACCAGCTATGTCGTTTCTCGAGCCCATGCAGCCCGTCAGCTTGCCCGTGATCGGCTGCACTTGTCGCTAGCGCACCAAAAAGACCGCTATGACAGTCGCCATCAAAGCGTGCACTTCTCGCTGGAGTCTCTGGTACTTCTCTGGACACCAAACCGCCAAGTTGAATTATCAGAGAAGCTACTATCACACTACCATGACCCCTACAAAGTGTTACGACAACTCAGTGACGTGAGCTACGAGATCACACCCCTAAACAATGCCTCTTAAACCCCCTGACTCCATGGAGACAGACGTTGTACACGTTTCCAGACTCAAACCATATCACCCTGCTCGTTCGTCGCCGCCGTACTAAGCGCCGTGACGACGCTTCCGCCGCAGGGGAGTGATGTTACGGTGCATCATCGACAGGAGCAAGCGCGGCACTTAGCGAAGATGAAGAAGACGTCTATGCGTTTGGCGCTTGCGCGAGAGGCAACTCAGCCATCTTGTTCGGCTGCCGATTCTCGGTGGATGCTATCCTATAAGCCTAGACCTTGCCCCGTCACAATAATATAAGAGAAAAAGAGATATGCACCCCCCTTAGCACGCAAACATTAGGCTGTTTGTCCGCTTATATTAGAACGCTTTCCGAATTTTCTCACCAGATTCCACTTTGGCACAAGATATTCGAATTTCGTCGCTTTCTTGTCACTTGCCTTGCCTATGTTTTGCTCCCGCAGCACGTGCTGGCGACGGTCAGTTTAGATTTCGCCCGTCAAGTCGGATGATGAATATTTTCTTCAAAGAAGCTTTAGCGCTCATAAAAAATGGCAGCATATCCACGGAGTCAATGATGGGGAGTCGGGCGAAGCATTCGTCCGTCCATGCGTCCGTCTGTGTGACCGTCCATGTGTCTGCTCGTGCGCCCGTCCCTGCGTTCGTTCATGCATCCGCCCCTGCGTCCGTTCATGCGTCCATCCATGCATCTGTCTGTGTGTCCGTTCGTCCATCTATTCAACACTCCAAGCCCCACCATCTGGCATCTTTTTATCATATATTCCCCATATAGAAGCACCGCCATTCAGTAGACATTCCAAGGACTAAACGAGAGGTGGCACACGCACACTTTCTTATGGCTTGCGCTTCGGGTCTACTTCCAACCTTCAACCACCTTGAGTTCATGGTATATACTAGTTCACTGTATTCATGGCACAGCGGCCCAATGCTCGCTGAACCTTTCTAAAACTAAGGAGGTTACACCCAGCGAGTATAATGTATCAACCCTTTCTTGTCCGATAGTGCTCAATGTACATGCCAATGGCTGCTAATGGGGATTGCAGCGTGTGCGTTGACTAAAAGCCGAATGCTCCTGTCTCTCATTCCCTATTAGCAGCCATTGGCATGTACATTGAGCACTATTTTTTATTGTTAAACAACACACAGCAGAAATCTCTCACTGGCACCACCTTGGAGGTAAAATTTATACCTATTTCGGGTATGTGCCACTGGTGGTTACGTAATACGAGGGACGAACAAGCCACGCCATAAGGAGCTTCGCCCCTAAAACAGAGACCACAAAATGCGCTACTCAGAACTTAATTCTTGTTTTAGTTGGATGTCATTAAACTTACTACAATGACAAAAAAACACAAAAAACGTGCTTGATACCTCATCCAAGAAATCGGTGCAACACAATACTGAAAAGTGTCTTCACACAGATATTCGAGCTTTTATTGCGCATTGTTTCGTAACAAGAGTGACGGCATGATTGCTACAGCCAGATATTGCATTGTCACGCGAAGAACACCAAGCAGCTCAAAACTTGCAGCGTGCACCTCAAGCACAAAACACGCACGCATTCTACGCACACAAGACAAGCTTTGTTCAAAGACAGAAAGAAGCACAAAACGAATGAAACGCAGGACGAGCACGAACAGCTGTAACAATTCCTACTTCTTGTATACGAACAACGCGGTCCTGGCGTAAACGTGGCTGTGAGCCAACCGACTTTCATGCTCTCTAACCATTGTAACTTCAAGTAAAACTTGTGGTGGAATCACGAGAGGTCAAAGGTGCCAAAATTCTGAGGTCAGCGCCCGCGTCAGCGATCACGCCATGTGGAGGCACACGCGCATCTCAGCGCGCAGGGCGATGATCTTGAGGGCGCACGCACCTAACGCGCGCTCCTCGCCCCACCTCGCGACGGATAACGAAAACGTGCTGACGTTGTGAGCTCTAAAGAGTGCCAACATGGTGGGTACATACAGTTCGCCGTTATCAGAAAACAAAACGACGTGTGTTTTCTGGCTTTTGGTTAGCGTTGCGCACGGTGGATCGAGATATCTTTGGCTGTACACTCCGCGACAGAAGTTTTAAAGACGATAGTCTTTCATTGGGACATTCGACGCAAAAAATTTGGTCTGTCTGTCTGTCTATTTGTCTGTTTTTCTGTTTGTTCACTCTTGACTGTAACCTAAACGGCACCAAAGTGACCAAATGATACTCCAAACTGCCAACCCCATCCGCAGCACCCACCAATATTGCTCAAGGTTCAGAGTTCATACTTGTGTGATTGTCAATTAGAAAGCAATTATTGCGCATATCTCAGGCACCATAACAGCATGTCAATATTACGTATGTGTATTTTACTAGAAAAGGCATGCATAAGTAACTTTAAGACTCGTAGCATCTATATCGCTGCCCCATGGCCATGCAACGCTTGCACGAAACGGCTAGTGTTTCCAACTCTTTGCTAAGACGACAAGGTGGTGGCACCTACCCGTCGCCTTGTGTTCTACACCTTATCACCTCAGAGATGGGCGCGCACGGCGCGTGCCCCGTTTTCCAGGATAACTGCCAGATAATGCTCATGTCACACGTGTGACCTGACTTGATACGCTCGTTCGCCTCTGCTGCACACTCGAGGCACTCTATCACAGCGCCTCCAGAATACCATTCACCGATTTTCTTGCGCAGAACATCAAATAAACGTTTTTTTTTCACTCTCTCCAGACGCAAGACTATCGTCTTTCGACGAGGTTTGTGGTGTAACATGCACATAGGGGGCTAATTTTATTCCTGTAGTTTTTTTTTCACTTTGAAACATCCTAATATATATTTTAGAACGTCATATTCCTGATGGGGGTAGTCGGTGAAATATGGGTGGGCCTTGAAATAAAAGACTTTCGTGATAAAAGACAGTATTAAAAAGTGCAAGCCTGCCTCATACAGATACGCGATTTTCTTTGGGCTCAAAGCAATCCAGGGTGCGTTTACGCAGTTTGCATATTGCCTCACTGTGGTGGTTTAGCGACTAAAGTACTCGGCTGCTGACCCGCAGGTCGCGGGATCAAATCCCGGCTGCGGCGGCTGCATTTCCGGTGGCGGCGAAAATTCTGTTGGCTCGTGTGCTCAAACTTCGGCGCACGTTAAAGGGGCCCTGCAACAACAATTTTTCAACATGGTCAGAAAACGCTGCCGACCGGTAATAGAGGCTCCCGAAAACACGCGAGCGAATTGTTGTAGCACAGCATGCGGCCTGGAATTCACCGTAAATTATCAAAGTAACCTAAAAATAGCTTTCTCTTCTCTCGACAAAACACGGAAAATGAGCCCAGTAAGCCATTCTATAGCCATTAGCCTGTTCAACATGGCGTGCTCGGTTGTAACAGAAGTTGCCGCGAGAAGCCGCCACTTGTCCACACTTGCGCACGCAATTCAAAGAAAAAAACGAAAAAAATGCACAAGGTCACGAAGTGCGAGTGACGTTTTTTGTTTGCCCCTCCCATTTCTCTCTGCTCAGCTTCCAGCGCTTTCGTCAGGACGAGAGAAGAGAGAATGCGATTGCAGCGTGTGACAAATCTTTAACTCCACTCGTACTGCATGGAATCTTTAAACTTTCGCAGCGTTCAATTCGTGAGGTAATACGCTTTCCCAGTAAATTGATACCATGGTCACTCAAAAAAGTGTTTCAGGGCCCCTTTAGGAAGCCCAAGTGGTAAAAATTTTTCCAGAGAGCTCCACTACGGCGTCTCTCATAATTATGTGGTGGTTTTGGGGCATTGAACCCCACATATCAAATAAGTTCGCATTTACTTTATCAATAAAACTGGTCAGACAATCACTCTTGTATCCATATCACAGTTTCTATACAAAACTACCCATTCATCGAACCAACCATGTTCACCCTCGGGGAAGTGCTTGGAAGTTTCATTACTGATGATGATGATTAAAATGTAAATAATGAATTTAAGTGTTGTTTGTCATGAAGCATTTGTACACAGATACATTATATACGAAGTATTATTTATTTACACTTCACGACGCGTCCGGACGAGCAAAGTCCAGAGCTCGCACCCTCTCCCGCGCGGCACATTCACTGGCTGGAACAGCTTCGGGAACGTCCACTCGCCGTTGACGATTGCGAGTGGCGTCTTGACGCCGGCCTTCATCGCCCTTCTCCGCCTGACGCTTGCGTTGTCGTTCCGCTTCTTGGGCCGCGTTCGCCGCTCGATGCTGACGCCTCATCTCGGCCTCGCGAGCGCGCAGTTCACCATCCGCTGCACGCATCGCCCGCTTGTCCTCGGCCTCGCGAGCGCGAATTTCGGCATCCTCTGCACGCTTCGCCCGCTTGTCCTCGGCCTCGCGAGCGTGCAGTTCGGCATCCGCTGCACGCTTCGCCCGCTTGCACTCGGCCTCGCGAGCACGCAGTTCGGCATCCTCTGCACGCTTCGCCCGCTTACGTTCGGTCTCACGAGCCCTTCGCAGCGCCGCCTTGTCTTCCAACGTCGGCGAAACCACCGCGGTACCGTCACCTCCAACGACGGGTGCAGTGCTGGCATTGGGTTGTACTGCATTCGTTGTTGATGGTAGCGTTGCCTCCGGGACATCCATCGCACGACCCGCTCTCGACGGGAGACTGAGAGAGAAGGCGGGCGCACGAGAGAGAGGGGTGCGCGCGCAGCTGCAGCGAGCGAGGAGAGCCGAGGAGCGAGCGAAGGGGGAGGGGGTATAAGGCGCGTTACTGACACCAATATCAGCCTCGCGTCGGTAGCTTAAGTGCCAGCCACTGGCACGCGTACGCTCGCGTCTACGCGTCAAAAGCGTCAAATGCGCCTCTCGGCGTCGACGTCGGCGGGGCATACGCGAGCAGGTGCGAGGGATCAAGCCGGGCTTGATATTTCGAATCGCGTACGCTACGTCACCACGAGTACAGCGGCGCCAACCAACCAGAGGCCGCGATGACTCCGAATGCTATGCCTAATGGCCGCCGCTTCGAAGGCACAGCCGAGTGCTGAAAGCAAGCATGAAAACTACTCCAAACGTTCCCGAATGACCGCTTCGTAATCTAGAACGACAACGAAACGACGAACGACTGCGAGTGCTACCAGCGTGATGCGGTTTCATGCCGAGTTCGAGCGACGCCGACAAATCCAGCGAATGCCGGCCGGCTATGCTAGCATCGGTCCCGTGTGCGATCGTCGGCCGAGCGAAAGGAGCATGTCGGTGTTCTTGTGCTTTGATCTGTGACTTTCTCTGCTAAAAACGAGTGTAAACAGACTTCCGAGGTTTGAAGGTTTGAGCGTGAGCCCTCGCCTACCGCGGAGGCAATTCATATCGGTGTCATCTGCATCCAGCGCAGGCCTCTACCATCTAGTTCGTATGAACCAGCACATGCGAGGCACATCGGCTGAAAAAACTTTACGGTAGTTTCCGTCGCAACATAGACACCATATACGACGCCCGAAATATCGCGTAGTTCATACGAAGGAGTTTTTATCTGCACTGTGTTTGTCTTCAACATCAATATTCATCATCGCTGAAAGCGAACCTCGCACTAGAGAACACATTTCCGTGATGTGAAAACGTACGTACCTATATAAGTGTATTCGCGAATTGTATGACGCGGAAACATTCGTTGGCTTCGGTGCTAATCGTTTTCGTGTGTTGCCAAGCTAATAACAAGCGTGCGCTGGTTGGTAGCAGTGAGATGTGACTTCGTGTCGGGTACCAGCGACGCTGACACATTGGGCTGTCAGCGGTCTCATTTTCATTCACGCACAAGACAGAAACTCGAGCGTGCGCTGCTGTGGTGACCGAGAAAGAAAGTGCTGCTGGTATTGCCTGCTATTTCACTTCTCGCTTCTTCTGCTTCTGTGCCACGCTCAGTAGCACATACGTTGTTTGGAGGCATTAAACACACACATTCTGAATTTATAGTTCATTCTGATACTCATAGCTATAGGCATACAATGGCGCTTCTCCGTCGTTTTACAGTTTACTAGAATATAACGCGCGTTTTGTTTACAGCAGGACAGATAACTGAAAAACTTGTGAGATGCACCTGATTTGAAATCAGCTGCATGATGACACGATTGTGGGAAGAGAAGATCATCTCATGTATGCACTGAATGAATGAAGGTGCACTAGTATGGTACTGCACTTTGTATAGAAGAAATGCAAAAATTACCTCTTGCGACTTACGAGACTTTTCAGAGCTGTGCATGTATTTATCTGTGCCTCCAGACTGTAATGAGCTGAATATATTCGATGGTTGCGAACATTGAATATTTGTATGTGTTTCCAAGGAGTCCTTCATTTCTGTTCCGTTTTTTAGTATATGCATTACCTTGGATTATATATACGCATTCACTTAAGCATATTCTGTTTATATGTAGGAAAACTTGCCAAAACTTCTGTACGATGCTCTGGTGCAATCCTTTGATCAGTATCTGTCCCATCAAAAATTTTTGGCATGCTTTATTGCATTATAGGGTATTTTGACAATTGATGACATGTGAAAGCCACAGTGCTTGGCTGTAATCTCAAAACCAAAGTCTGTCTCATCAAGAAGTGTCAGATGCATTTTGTAGATGTTAAAGGATATTTAAACTACCAGCAAAGTGCTGAAGTCTTCAACACAGTACTGATCCGCAATCACCACCCAGCTTAGAAGTCATTTGTGGAGCTCTCTAACACTTTCAAACAAAGTTATCAAACACTGGATTGATCTACTTGTTTTGATTCCTAATACCAGTGTGTCTGACTTTTTGGAGGCACTTGTATTATAATAATGTTCTATTACTCTGATTTCTTACCGGGGTGCACTCAAGGGTAGTGATATTTGTTTACCTTGGCACACTTATTGTGATAGTACTGTTTAAATCATTTCATTTTGTATATAAGTACGCCACTTTTGCAGTAGCCTCACATTCAGCTGCCGTATTTGAAAATAAATAAATATACCATCCGAAATTGTTTCATGCTGTACTCGGTTCCAATCTGGTCAATAATATCTGTTGCATCTTGATGTGTCGGGCGTGTTTTATTGCATTAAGGAACATTTTGGCTGCTTTTCATGAAGGGTTCAGTTCCAGTATTATGACCAATGTCTGTGACTTTAGAAACGATTGGGTGTCATTTGTCGTTTTAGAAAATACTTTGATTGATTGATTGATTTGTAGGGTTTAACGTCCCAAAACCACCATTTGATTATGAGAGACGCCGTAGTGGAGGGCTCCGGAAATTTTGACCACCTGGGGTTCTTTAACGTGCACCCAAATCTGAGTACACGGGCCTACAACATTTCCGCCTCCATCGGAAATGCAGCCGCCGCAGCCGGGAATCGAACCCGCGACCTGCGGGTCAGCAGCTAGAAAATACTTTTACTAAAGACAACATCCAAAAGTTTTCCATACAGGGTTCAGTTGCAGTCTTATGACCAATATCTGTCTTATCATAAAAGCTTCAAGTACAGTTAGTTGCATTAGAGCATACTTTGACTACAAAAAAATGCCCAGAGGCATTCTACATAGTACTTGGTTCCCTTCTTATGACCAGTATCTGTTGTATTATTAGGAGCCAGATGCGGTTTCTTGCCTTAGAGGATATTTTCAATACGCTTATCATTCAAAAGCCCTTCGCACAGGGCACAATTACGGCCTCATGACCTAAATCCGTCACATCATGAAGAGTAGGGTGTGGAATGTTGCATCGGAGAACAATTCGGCTCCAGACAACATTCAAAAGCCTTCTATTCAGGCTTCAGTTCCAATAATATGACTGATATCTGTGACTTCATGAACAGTCGGGTGTCATTTGTCGTTTTAGAGAATACTTTGACTAAAGGCAACGTCCAGAAGTCTTGCATTGAGGTTTCAATTCTAATATTCTGACCATTATCTGTGACTTCATGAACAGTTGGGTGTCGTATGTCGTTTTAGAGAATACTTTGACTAAAGACAACGTACAGAAGTCTTGCATTAAGGTTTCAGTTCTAATATTATGACCGATATCTGCGACTTCATGAACAGTTGGGTGTCGTCTGTCGATTTGGAGAATACTTTGACTGAAGACAACGCCCGGAAGTCTTTCATACAGGGTTCAGTTCCAATATTATAACCGATATCTGTGACTTCTTGAACAGTTGGGTGTCGTTTGTAGTTTTAGAGAAAACTTTGACTAAAGGCAACATCCAGAAGTCTTGCATTAAGGTTTCAGTTTTATTATTCTGACCATTATATGTGACTTCATGAACAGTTGGGTGTCGTATTTCGTTTTAGAGAATACTTTGACCAAAGACAACGTACAGAAGTCTTGCATTAATGTTTCAGTTCTAATATTATGACCGATATCTGCGACTTCATAAACAGTTGGGTGTCGTCTGTTGTTTTAGAGAAAACTGTGACTTAAGACAACGTCCAGAAGTCTTCCACTAGGGATTCAGTTCTAATATTTTGACCGATATCTGTGACTTCATGAACAGTTGCGTGTCGTCTGTCGTTTTAGAGAATAGTTTGACTAAAGACAACGTCCAGAAATCTTGCATTAAGGTTTCAGTACTAATATTATGGGCGATATCTGAGACTTCATAAACAGTTGGGTGTCGTCTGTTGTTTTAGAGAAAACTTTGACTTAAGACAACGTCCAGAAGTCTTCCACTAAGGATTCAGTTCTAATATTATGACCGATATCTGTGACTTCATGAACAGTTGGGTGTCGTTTGTCATTTTAGAGAATACTTTTACTAAAGACAACGTCCAGAAGTGTTGCATTAAGGTTTCAGTTCTAATATTATGACCGATATCTGTGACTTCATGAACAGTTGGGTGTCGTCTGTCGTTTTAGAGAATACTTTGACTAAAGACAACGTCCAGAATTCTTGCAATAATGTTTCAGTAATAATATTAAGGGGGATATCTGCGACTTCATAAACAGTTGGGTGTCGTCTGTTGTTTTAGAGAAAACTTTGACTTAAGACAACGTCCAGAAGTCTTCCACTAAGGATTTAGTTCTAATATTATGACCGATATCTGTGACTTCCTGAACAGTTGGGTGTCGTTAGTCATTTTAGAGAATACTTTTACTAAAGACAACGTCCAGAAGTGTTGCATTAAGGTTTCAGTTCTAATATTATGACAGTATCTGTGACTTTATGAACAGTTGGGTGTCGTCTGTCGTTTTAGAGAATACTTTGACTAAAGACAACATCCAGAAATCTTGCATTAAGGTTTCAGTACTAATATTATCACCGATATCTGTGACTTCATCAACAGTTGGGTGTCGTCTGTTGGTTTAGAGAATACTTTGACTGAAGACAACGTCAAGAGGTCTTGCATTAAGGTTTCAGTTCTAATATTGTGGGTGATATCTGCGACTTCATAAACAGTTGGGTGTCATTTGTCGTTTTAGAGAATACTTTGACGAAAGACAACGCCCAGAAGTCTTCTATACAGGGGTCAGTTGCAATATTATGACCAATATCTGTCACATCATGAAGTGTCAGGCACTGTTAGTTGCATTCGACTATGGAAAATGCCCGAAGGCATTTTACGCAGTATTTGGTTCCTATCCTATGGCCAATATAAGTTGTATCAATAAGAACCAGGTGTGCTTTGTTGCATTAGAGGATATTTCGAACACACACATCAGCCGAAGGCCTGCTACTCTGGCCTCAATTGTAGTCTTATAACTGACCTAAATCTGTCAGATCATGAAGTTGCAGGCGTGAGTATTAAGTTGACTGATATAAAATGTGTTGTGTATATATACTGAAGGTACCAGCATATGCAAGATATTGTATAACTTTGGTAGTGCAGGTATAGAAACCCGGTGGTTTGTAAACCTGATCAGGAGGGCAGCCACGCCTCATTCACCGCAGACAGGAGGAGGGAGCTCAATGTCAACTCCATATATTAACATAATAGGGAGGGGGTGCTAAGTCAGCCCTGGCGAGGGGCACTGGAACAAGCTTTTGCCCCCCCCCCCTCCCTTAAGGAGAACCCTGCACACGCCTTTGATAGACGTACAGTATGCTAGACGCGTATGTTCATTCGCGGGAGCGGCGCACGCACCGATGTTGATTTCTGGTGCATACCGCTGTAGTTACTTTGGGCACTGAAATGTCAATTACCTGTAAAATAGTCTAAACTGTGGTGGTTGAAGCACTATCAACTTGTAAACGGGTTCTCATATCCTCTAAAACATACATTCCCACTCCAGATGAGAACGTGCTGTTCTGTGCTGAACTTGGACAGTTCTAAGCCAAAAGATCAAGCAACATTGTGCATCGGCCTTGGACGCTTGGGCGTCAACGTGGTCGACGCGTGCCAGTGGTTGCACGCCTTTTTCCTCCACGGTTGTGACTAGACGCTTTTGACGCGTAGGCGCGTGCATACGCGTGCCAGTGGTTGCCAGCGTCGCGCTGCGGCCCGCCAAGTCCTCTTTCTTTTAAAGATAGAGAGAAGACTGCGGACGCGGCCGACAGCGGTGGATGGTTTGGGGTTGCTTATAAAGTGTATTCACACTTAATATCTACGGGGTGAATTATGGAGAGCGGAGCGAAGCTGGGTCCACACGTTACTGGCGCGCCGCTCGGCCTCTCGTTCCCGTATGCTGGGATTTTATCGGCGCCGCCACGCACCTTCACGGCACGCTTCTGCCTCGCGCGCTTGCACATCGTGGTTTCATCATCGAGCGCGAGCCACTTGTGCTTCTGCCTTGTGCGTACGCCATTCTGCAGCCTTGTCTGTCCGCCGATCTTCTGAACGCATGCATGCGCCAAAATGGCTTTTATTTTACTACACCACACCCCGTAGCGTACGGCAACGCCGACGAAGAGGCATCGCCAACGTCTTCGTGTGACGTCATTCATAATCTATCGCGTGCTCGCACATCGGGGTTCTGTCTTCAATTGATTGATTCGTGAGGTTTATTGTCTCAAAACCACCATATGATTATGAGAGATGCCGTAGTGGAGGGCTCCGGAAATTTCGATCACCTGTGGTTCTTTAACGTGCACCCGAATCTGAGCATGCGGGCCTACAGCATTTTCGCCTCCGTCGAAAGTGCATATACCGCAGCCGGGATGCTCCATCTTCGAGCGCGAGCCTCCGCTGCTTTCCGCACATCACACTTTTTATCGGCAAACCTTGAATCAGCCCCTGGCCGCGCCTGTCCATCGTCTGTCCAGCGTCTGTCTGTCTGTCTGTCTGTCTGTCTGTCTGTCTGTCTGTCTGTCTGTCTGTCTGTCTGTCTGTCTGTCTGATGTACGGACGGATGGATGGATGCTCGAGATGATGGACAGAGGGACGGACGAACGCATGGACCAATGCATGAATGGATGGACGCACGGATGAACCGATGGACGCACAAATGGACAGACGGACGCATTAAAGAACGCAGGGACGGACGCACGGACGAACGGACGCATGCACAAACGCAGGGACGCACAGATGCACGCGCATGAGGAGAAACGAACGGACGCATGGACGGATGAACGCATAGATGGATACACGACAGGAAGGACGCATGGATGGATGGATGGACTCACGGATGAACAGAGGGACGGACGGAAGCATGGACGAACGCAGGGACGAACGCACTGATGGACGCTAGAGAGGACGGGCAGATGGATGCACGGATGAACAGAAGCAAGGAAAAACGGACGACCGGAAACACGGACGGAATGACGAACGCTTCACCTTGATCATCATCTTTCACTCCATGGATATGCTGTGATTTTTATTATTTATCGTACTACAAGAAACGGCCTCGAGTATCGTACCCTTTGTAATTTTGTGTGTATATGCATTCCGCTATATGTACAAGTACCACCTTCTACGGCTGGTTCAAGAACTAGCGAGAGGTGGCTAGATATGTTTACGATGGGACGCTCTGCCCATGCCTTCAAGGGACACTACAGTCAAATAAAAATTTACATCAAAGAGAAAGCTCAATGTATGACATCTAAAACGATAATGTTATCAACAACAGTGCCCTACTTACCGAGAAATTAAGGTAAATGCACAAGAACAAAAGCGCCGCAGTAGGACATTTTCAAATGATCCCGATGACATTAGACGGACAGCCATACACATCAGACGGACAGAAAACAATCACAAGCAATCGATCTTACTCCACTGAATAAAGAAGCTTCAGTGCATCAAGAGACACAATTAAATGGTGATTGTTCGTTTCTGTTTGTTTCACGGGAAAAAGAGCTGCCGGACGTTACTATGGGGAATGGCACGAGGCGTTCGGAAATTCAGTTTTTCCGTGGTCACACGGAACATGTTGTGCGATCTAGCGTGGCGCAGTTAAAAAAAAACGTCTGCAATCTCGGAGCAAATGGAGGGAAATTGATCAAGGCAGTTGCTGCTGTGACTCCCACCGCTCTCGCTCTGCTGCTACTAGCGCAGTAAAGCAGGGCAAAGTTGTGCACGGCAACAGTGACTTCAGTCGATTCCAAGGAGGATTAAAGAAAAAATTGCTGGAGTGGAAGCTCCCGCAACGCCTTGCCGGCAGAAGTGAAGCCAGCTTTTGCCTCTGCCAAGATGGCGGAAACATGCTTTTTTTCTCATAGTGCTTACTTAAAGATCAAGTGGTTTTGATATGTTATGTATATGCTACGTCAGTTCTATATTAAAAGATGGTTGTTCCCGACGAAATTACACACAGAAACAAGTATGGATGACTGAATCTTTAGAGAACTTTGCCTCCAATTAGAGGCTCACTAAGGAAAACTAGTAACTGTAAGACGCACTTGGAGCTTTGTGTGACCCAGAAAAGTTTCCACATTAAACTCGTTGGGCGTTCGAGGGAAACGCTTCGTTTTTAATCGCCATCTTGCCAGAGGAACGGCTTCACTTCTGCGCAATCATTTCCACTCCAGCATTTTTTTTAATCCTCCTTGGTCGATTCGGTCAATCCGCTTTCTGAGGCGGGTAATTTTAATTGTGCTAACCCGATGGAGACCACTAAAACGTGATTTTATTTGAAAATACGTCCTTCCTTGGCACAAAAGTAACGGTACGAGGCTTCTGGACAACCATTTCAACAATCAATGCCAACTTAATAGTTGACTTTGGTGTCCCTTTAAGAAGCTTCACTCCTTGAAAAAATCAGTAACAGAAGGACGCACTTTGAGCACTATTTGACCAGTAAAGGTGACCATGTTAAACTCGATGGCCGTAACCTCCTCTCTTTTAGGAAGGTTGAGCGAGTGTTGGCTCAGAGTGACAAGAGCTAGCGATGGTGAAAGATGGAAACTAGACACGAAGCGCAGGCCTTAAGAGAGTGCAGGCGAGGTGGTCCTCTAGACCGGCCGTTCCACCTCTAGTTTAGTCTTTGGAGTGTCCGCTGGATGGCAATAGTTCTATATGACGAATACAATATTAAAATATGCGAGACAGCGGTACCTGGAGTGTTCACTAAATGTATGTATGTATGTATTTATGTATGTATGTATGGATGGGTGATGGATGGATGGATATATACACACGTGTGTGGTGTGTGTGTGTGTGTGTGTGTTGTGTGTTGTGTTTGTGTGTTTGTGTGTGTGTGTGTGTGTGTGTGTGTGTGTGTGGTTGTGTGTGTGTGTGTGTGTGTGCTGTGTGTTGTGTGTGTGTGTGTGTGTTGTGTGTGTGTGTGTGTGGTTGTGTGTGTGTGTGTGTTGTGTGTGTGTGTGTGTGTGTGTGTGTGTGTGGTTTGTGTGTGTGTGTGTGTGTGTGTGGTGTGTGTGTGTGTGTGTGTGTGTGTGTGTGTGTGTGTGTGTGTGTGTGTGTGTGTGTGTGTGTGTGTGTGTGTGTGTGTGACGGTTCACGGGTGGATGGGAGAAAGGAATATGAGGAAGAGAAAACTGGTGTTCTGACTGACACCATATCTCATCCGTAAACAGTAAGGATGAGATATGGACAGGATATACCACAGCAATATCATGAGCCCAATAAAGAACATGATCAGCCAGCCGAAAACACACCGGAGCTGAAGACGACGTCCCTGTGGACAAGTGGTGGCATTTTTTTTGAAGCGAAGGCGAGTAACGTTAGCTGGTCCGAAAGAGATCGCATCAACTGCATCAGCGAGTACCTGTATGATGAGGCATTCCGCTGGTACCTCAGCGAGATTTTCGGCGCAAAACATACGTGGCAAGGCATAAAAGAAGCATAATAGCACAATTTTCTGCACCTGTCAGTGACTCTTTCCGCCAATTCATACACTGCAGGCTCAAAAAAAGAACAGCGCATCAGGCACTACTACGAAGAGAAGACACACTTCGGTCGCCTCACAGACGTTAAAGACGTTAACATAGTATCAGGATTGACTGATGGTGTACCTGAAGAGATCGAAAGGCGCCTCGCTGGATTGACGCTCACCACCCTGGCCAAGTGGCTTCCTGTTGCGCTTCAAGCGGAAGACTCGGTCGACAGAGATGCTTCCCAACACTCGTCAAAGCGGCAGCTCATGCATCGAGAGCCTCATTTTACGCGATGATGGCTCCCTGCAGGATCGATGCGCACCCCTCTCAGTGAGTGCCGACATTGTGCATCTGCTGGTTTGCCGAACTATTTCCACTGGCATAATGAGTGACCTCGTCATGAAATGGTGTCTGCTCTAACTGACGACAAGAGAAACGAAGAGGGTGACGCATAGCTTCATTAATACATTTTGGTGCACTTGTGAACGGACACAAGATGAACGCAACTCTGGATACAGGAGCGACTATTACCTGTATCAATGAAGTTGTGTTAAAAAAACTCAAGCTGCAGTTGCTCAAGGCTCCATGCATTAGTGTCCAACAAATCACCTCAACGACAAAAACTTTGGGCCGCGTACACATGCAGTTGGAAATAAGGAAGATAAAGCGGGCAGTTCAAGCACATGTTCTACCAGGCAAGAAGACTGAATTTTCGCTAGGCCTGGACAACGCCTTCTTTTCCAACCTGTCACTGGACGTCAACACGGTGACATTGCTTCAAGACAACAAAGTTCTGCAGAATTCCTTTCAAACTCAAAAATTTGTCTTCCGCGCTAATACAACACCACTCCAAGCTGTTCATGCCACGCACCTTGCACCATCGCAACAAGCTGCTTTGAGAGAGGTGCTTCACAGTTACGAGGACATTTTCTCAAAGTCTCAGATGGACTTCGAATGTATGATCAATAAACGACATTGCATTGCCCTCAGCAACAACGTCCCTATTCACAGGCCACCGTATCGATGCTCTTCGACAGGAAATTGTCAGGCAAGTGGACTTACTTCTCAAGCAAGGTGTAGTGCGTCCATCTTGTTCACCATACGTGGCTTCCATCATTTTTGCAGAGAAAATGGCGTAGGACGTACGCGTTCATGCATTGATTATCGAAAGCTTAACCCTGTCACTGAGCCTGACTACCAACCTATTCCGCGCATAGACGATGTTCTAGATTATCTGGGAAAATCGAAATATTTTTCGACATTGGGTATCACATCAGGCTACCAGCATGTCGAAATGAACCCTGAGTACGTCCTAAAAACAGCTTTCGTGACGCCAAATGGTCATTATGAGTGACTTGTTATGCCTTTCGGTTTGAGAAATGCTCTTGCTACGTTTGAAAGAGCTGTGAAATTCGTTATCAGAAAACGTAACTTGAAGAATGTCGTAAATTATTTCGATGACATCGTAGTCTTCTCTGACACATTTACTGAGCACCTACAGCATATCCAAGCTCTATTTCATGCCCTGAAACTGGAGAGTATAAAACTTAAACTGAAGAAGTGTCATTTTGCGCAAGACTCTATTGAATATCTGGGTCCCAGAGTGTCGCATGGTACAGTATCGCCTAAACGAGGCAATAGAGAAGCTGTATTGCCATTCCCAAGACCGAAATCTCTGAAAGAGCTTCAGTGTGTTTTAGGCACCTCCAACGTTTACCACCAGGTTATACCGCACTTCAGTGACATAGTTTTCCCACTTACAAAGCTGTTGAAGAAAAACACACCATGGATAGAAAACGGATTCCTCCTGTGAACAAGCTTTTGAGAAAAGGAAATACTGTCTGACCAAAGAACCAATTCAGCGGTTTTTTTTTCTTGCGAGAAACCATGCATTATTTATTGCGCCGCATCTAACATAGGCAAATGTGTCATTCTGAAGCAACGATAACATATAGTAAAGATCACCCCGTCGCCTATCACTCGCGCAAGCTACCCGAGAATTAAAATTATGCCAATACAGTACTGGAATGCCTCGCTATAATTGACGCTGTTGACAAGTGGCACTGCTATCTCCATGGACGACCATTCACAGTTGTTACCAATATTCCTGCTTTACAATGGCTCAAAAAATAAAAAAATCACCATGGCCGACTCTTTTGATGGTCTCTGAAGCTGTCAAAGTATGACGATAACATTCGACATCAAAAAGTCAGCGAAAACATCGAGGCGGACGCATTTTCGCGGAGCCCTATGGTTCAACTACTTTCATTATCAGAACTTCAATTTTACCATGATGACCGACCTCACTGCAAGTACACAACTGAAAACGGGGTCCTTGTCTTGACACGTAAAGGAATGCGCAATGTCCACGTTCCTCTCAAGCTTGGACTGGGCCTCCTGCAGACAGCACACTGTAAGTTTGGACAAGTCGGAGTAAATAAAACTCTGGGCTTGTTGTCATCATCGTACTATTTATTGGCCGGAAATTATCACAGACGTTTCACTTTACGTCCGCCACTGTGACATATGTCAGTGTTGCATGAAGCCAAAACCAAGAGATTGGGATCTCTCGTGTCATTACCATCTGCAGAACAACCTTTTTATGTTTTAGCAATGGACACTATAGGTGGCTGTTCTGAAAACGGCTCGGCAAAGAAGTTTATTTACTTGGCGATCGACCACGCTACGCGATATATCTGGGTGTTTCCCCACAGGAATGAAACTTGTGACGCATACATTTTGTGCATCACCACCATCTTTGCTGCAGGAAAGCCCAAAAGTTCGTATCTGATCGCGGGACAGCTTTCACAGCTGGAAAATCCAAGCAGTTTCCTAAAACGCAAAGGTGTCCACCAATTGTTCACGTCCTCCCAACTTTCTCAATGTAATGGCATGAACGAACGTACGAATCAGATTGTTGTAACCCAGCTAAAGTGCAAAATGAATGAGCAGCCGCAGAAGTCTTGAGTCAAACATCTTTTTGATGTCGTCGATCAATACAACAGAAGCCCACATGAAGTAACACGATATCCGCCATCGTACCTCATGTATGGAATCCCTTCATGCGACACCGTTTTAGACGCACCATGGAGGGCGGGCAAGAAGCAAGGAAAAGTGCAGTCGAGAACACGCTGACCTACCAAGAGAAGAACAAGTTTATCCACGACAAAAAAATTCCTACCACAAGATCTCCAACCAGGCGAATCGTTTCTCTACGAAAAAACTTGGCACCCAAACAAAGTAAAGCTCAGTTCGGTCATGGAAGGACCTTACACAATCCTTCGCAGAATCTCTCCTGTGAACTATGAGATTGACCGATGCATGAAACCGTTAAGCAGAACTACTGGCATTGTGCACATCGAAAAACTGTGCCGCTACTTTTGTCCCAATGAGTTGACGCTCGATCGGGGGGAGGGGGAAACGTGTGATGGTTCACGGGTGAATGGGGGAAAGGAAGATGAGGAAAATGAAGAGTAAGACTAAACTGATGTTTTGACTGACGTCCCATCCATATATATATATATATATATATATATATATATATATATATATATATATATATATATATATATATATATATATATATATATATATATAGACAAATAAAGTGGATGGAGGGATATCCGCCACCGTGGTAGCTTAGTGGTGGAGCATCGAACGCGTTACTGGAAGGTCGCAGGTTCGCTTCCTGCCCACGTTATCACTTCCCCCACTTTTCTTTCTTGACATTCACTATACAATTCAGTCTAATAACTTCCGCTATATCTTCCTTGGCATAATTGTCTGTTAAGTCTCCTTAATACTGTGTCTAACACGGAAAAACGAGCCCTTAGGCTCACACTTGTATGGCTAATTATTAATGAGGGTCTCGTACAGGCAAACGTGGTGCCTTCAGGTTGTATGCGAGTGACGTTTGGTCACATATCAGCTCGCGATAAGCTCACGTGCTACGTGACGTCAAACAGGCTCATGAAGAGTGTATCACACTCGCCGCCAAGGCTACTGGTGGCGCTGACTGACACTCTCACGTTTAAATTCAAATATTTACCCAATAAACTGGCTGTAGAGATAGCCGCAATTGTAGCTCATAGTAGAGCAACTAACGCGTTCTTGCCCACGGCAAGTTATCTTGTCACCCACGTTTTTTCTTCACATTTACTATGAAATTAGGTCTAATAGCTTCCCCTATACTTTCGATGGCAATATTGTCTGTATATATGCATGCGCACGAGCCAAGGCGCACTGACACGTAGATAAGCGCTGGTACAACTCGCTGTTACGTCGCCCTGTTCTGTGGCAAAGTTGGAGCATTTAAGTTCCTGTAGACACCACCGCTTAGACAGGAGGCAGCCCGTACCTCGAATAAGTGATCGCGGACGCCCTCTGTGGCGAACTCGAGGAAGCAGGGCCAGCCCCACTTTTCACTGAGCTCCAGCATGCTGCTCAACACATCCACAGTGTTGGCATCGCGTTCCGCTGGGTGCTGCGGCCAGTGCAGGTTGGCATTGCGCATGTATCCGCGGAGGCGTGGCACGTAGTCCGTGTCTTGCGTCACGACGTCGTCGCACGTCTTGAAAAGACGCGCCGCTCTCTGCGCAGCGGTCTGGCCCTCGGCAGGGATGTCCTCGTGTCTGCGTAATTGTAAGAAAAGGACCACTTGTATTGTAAATGCGCGGAGAAATCAGTCTCTTCTCCTGTTTAAAGCTGGGAAACCTTCAAGCGTCCTCGAATTGCCAAACTGCTTCGAAGCATCGGCATTCTTACCACGAAATAAGTGAAACATAATTACCACGTATAGACGTCACTATGTGACGTCAGCTTAACGTCAAAGTGTGAAAACATTTGTGACCTCAGAGTTACAGTATTATGTGAGCGCGGCATCACATAGCTTGACGCTGCGTGATGATGCCCTCGTGGGATGGTCGCTTCGTCAAACGTAGCCTGATCACGGAGGCAGTACCAGACAAGGTAATGGACAGAAAGTGTGCAACGTTCCATACTGGCCTCGGTGCATTTTGCTCTATGCAGGTGCTGGAGGGCAAACCAAGATATTGTGATTAAGTCCAGACTCCCTGGCTAGACTTGCACTTCGCGGAATATAAATCCGGAGTATTATCACGCTATGTGACCAGTTTAGGGCAACCGTGAGTTTGAACGATGCACCAGGATGTCACCTGCTGTCTATTAACTAAAGAAGCTAACGTCTTTCTATAGCTTGTAACAGTTGGTTATCTCTTTAAAAATAAATCTGGCATGGAGTGACACAGGATTGCCTTGGCAGCTGCTTTTCGCCAGATTCACTGCCTTACTCGGCATACGCTCCGAGAGTCTCCCGTTATGACTAGCCAGGCGTAATACTTAATCCCTCTTAACCAATGCTTCCTGTAATAAGTTTGGTATGCCCCAGGTTAAGGAGTCAATAACGAAAGCAGCAAGACGTATGAAAATAGATAGATAGATAGATAGATAGATGGATGGATAGATAGATAGTGTAGCGATGCTGAGGCACCCAGGATTAAAAACAAGCGTCCTCATCACGGCGAACTTGGACCCACGAGTCTAATGGCTATGGTCGTCGAGTCCGAGTAGCCGAGTGGCACAGATTCAACTATCTTCCTCTTCCTCGTAGCCCAAACGCACGAACGTGTGGCGCATACCAGCCGGGTCATGCCTGGTGCTCGTGCCACGATGATTGCGGCGGGCTACTTGAACGTGGCCAACCTGTCGCGGCATTATCCCTCTTCTCAGAAGCATCGTGCCGATGCTTGAGACAGTTAGAAAATACATGCGCACTCTCACTCGTTTTCCGACGATCCGTCACGATAGGGTTCCATGCAGACTACGTGTACCACTTCCGTGGGATTGTGGCGTCTTGAGCTCACGTGTCCAACGGATCTGACTACATAGGTGACGTCACATAAGAGCCGAAGTATCGACATATAGGCTTTTCAGAGAGTCCGCGGCGGCGCACTGGGATCCATATCCTCACTTAGTCACCGGGATGATAAAGTGCGTCTCTGCGTCGCTTGATGTACCGTCTAGAATCGACGTGCTGTTTACGGCGTATTAGGTGTCTTGCCATTTGTCGTGCTTCTTCGGCTCTTTGCAAGAAGTCATCTAAGTCAGGTGGATAGCTGCTGTCGTCTTGTAGTGGTAACATGGCATCCTGTGGTGTGGTCACTCTTTGGCCGAATACTATTTCGGAAGGGGCAACGTGGGTTGTTTCTTGAACGGCTGTATTATATGCGAAGGTTACGTAGGATAATATTTCATCCCACTCTTCATGTTCAACTTCGATAAAGGTTGATAGCATGTCGGTCAGAGTTCTGTTGAGGCGTTCGGTTAAGCCATTTGTCTGAGGGTGATACGCCGTTTTTCTTCTGTGATCGGTATTTGTCATGCGCATCAGACATTCCATAAAGTCTGAAGTAAATGCGGTGCTCCGATCCGTATTAACGATGATGGGCGCCCCATGTCTGAGAACTAGGTTCTTCACAAAGAACTTGGCGACTTCGGCAGCTGTCGCACTGTCAGTCTCAGCATAACGGGTCAGATAGTCTGTGGCTACGACAATCCATTTCTTGCGTGCACCCGATGTCGGAAAGTGTCCTAGGAAGTCCATGCCGACTTGTTGGATTGGGGCATCCGGAGGGTCTATTGGCTGGAGAAGGCTAGCTGGTTTTACGGATTGAGTTTTGCGCCATTGATATTGAAGACAAGTTTTCACGTAGCGCTGCAATGATTCGAGCAATTTAGGTCAATAGTACTTCAGGCGAATCCTGGGGAATCTTCGGCTCACACCCATTTATCCAGATGTTGGCTCGTTGTGGCATGCATGCAGAATTTCCTGTCGCATGGCTGGGGACATGACTAGTAAAAACGTTTCGCCATTAGGTTCGAAGTTTCTTCTGTAAAGGACACTTCCTCGAAGGCAGAACGTGGAGATCCCTCTGAAGAATATGCGAGGGACTCGAACGTCGAGACCGCGTAGGTGTTGTATAAGCGCCAGCAAATCCGGGTCATCTCGTTGTTGAGTGATTTGGATGCGTCGACAACGCCTAGAAACGGGAAGTCTTCCTATTCAGGTACACTTGGATCGACAGGAGAGCGTGACAGCCAGTCGGTATTGCTGTGTTTCCTTCCAGCAATACCGTATTTTCATACTCCTGCAGCCAAAGGCTCAATCTTGCTAGTCAACCTGGCGGATCCTTGAGATTAGCCAGCCAGCATAGAGCATGGTGGTCACTGACAGCTCTCAACGGTCTACCATAA
The DNA here is from genome assembly GCA_013436015.1 of Rhipicephalus annulatus. NCBI lineage: Eukaryota > Metazoa > Arthropoda > Arachnida > Ixodida > Ixodidae > Rhipicephalus > Rhipicephalus annulatus. The sequence continues at coordinate 284,175 of WOVY01010566.1, forward strand.
AGGTAGGGTCGAAACATATTTATTGCCCAGATGTCTGCGAGGCATTCTTTTTCAGTTGCAGAGTAGTTTGCCTCGGCTTTTGAGAGTTTGAGGCTGGCATAGGCTAACACTTTCTCTTGACCATTTTGCCACTGGACCAGGATGGCGCCGAGGCCGACATAGCTTGCATTGGTATGGACTTCAGTGCCGGCTGTCTCATCAAAATGGACAAGTATTCGTGAACCTTGTAGCCGTTTTCTTAATTCGTCAAAAACCTTCTGTTCGCTTTCCCGTGTGAAGGGCACGTCGTCTTTTTGGTAATTTTGTAAGAGGTTCCGATATCTTTGAGAAGTTTTCCACAAATCACCTATAGTAGGCACATAAACCCAAACATACACCCAAACTGATTTTCTGTCTCTGGGTGTAGGGAACCTCTGAACAGCGTCTGTCTTTTCAGGATCAGGACGAACACTGTCAGAACTAATGACATGTCCAGAGAATCACAGCTCTTCGAAGACGACGTGGCATTTTCAGGTTTGATTGTCAAGTTTGCTCGCCGGATGGCTTCTAATACTGTGCACAGCCGTTCCAGATGTTTGTGAAACGTTGCAGAGAATACCACCACGTCATCCAAATACACTCGGCATGACTGCCATTTCAATCCCGCGAGGACAGTGTCCATCATTCGCTGGAACGTTGCTGCCGCGGAACAGAGGCCGAATGGAAGTGCTTTGAATTCGTAGAGGTCATCTGGTGTTACGAATGCCGTTTTTTCACGGACCGCTCGTCGACCTCTATTTGCCAATATCCACTTTTCAGATCCAAGGAGGAGAAAAACTTTGCGGATCGCAGTCGATCTAGTTTATCGTCGATACGTGGTAAGGGGTAGACATCTCGTTTAGTTACACAGTTCAGTTTTCGGTAGTCGACACAGAATCTAAGCGTGTTGTCTTTCTTTTCAACGAGCACTATGGGGGACGCCCATGAACCATTCGAAGGCTGGATGACATCATCCGAAAGCATCTCCCCCACTTGCTTCCTAATTATTTCCAGTTCTTTCTGTGCCACTCGATATGGATGCTGGCATTTAGGCCTCTTGTAGTCTTGCGTTATAGTTCTGTGTTTTGTAATTGACGTGCGCTGAACCTTCGAGGCAGTTGAAAAGCAATCAAAGAATTATTTTACTAAAGCGTAAATCTGTTTCTTTTAAATGTCCGAAAGGCTCTAGTTGACGGTCACGGATGTGTCGATGTGGCAGGCCACTGGTTAAGTGGTTGACGTCGTTAAGCTGCCTTGTTCGAACGCCATACAGAAGTCGCGTAAATCGGCAATAGCCGTGCTTTGAGCGATGTATTGAAGGTATTTGGAGAAATTTGTGCGTTTAGAGAAACTAGTTAACGATTTAGAGTACTTGGCACTGTACTATGGGAGAGCTCAAAGCCGTCCCTGTGCAGATGCATTGCAGCATGATAAGAAAAGTGTAAGTAGAACATCTGCACAGCCATTCGTCAAGTGAACAAGACCCCGAGCTGCGCAGACACCTGTGTTCAAAAACAGCCCTACATTTGTATCTGCTTTGCCTTCGCGGTTGTACAATGCGTCATTCTCTACGAGCACCATTATACTGCAGTGTGGCGGCAGAGTTACGTCATCATGAACAACGCGTAGAGCAGTTAGGAGTCGTTCCTCAGATTCCTCCACAGGTATAGCTCGTTTAGTCAAAAACGACACGCTGGACCTACGCAGGTTAATCACGGCGCCATTGGCTCGCAAAAAATCCATTCCTATACTGAGTTCCCTTGAAAATTCTGGTAGCACAATGAAATCCGCAACGTAAATAAAGCCCCGTTTTTAAGTCTTGCAGTGCATCTGCCAAGCACAATGAAATCCGCAACGTAAATAAAGCCCCGTTTACAAGTCTTGCAGTGAATCTGCTAAGGGGCTTATTAATGTGACCACCTGCCATGCGTCTCTGTAATCCCCACCCCTCTGTCACAACTTTGTTTAGCTTCTTTACCATCTTGTGACTTATCACTGAATAATCAGCACCGGTGTCGACTAAGGCATTCAGCTCCCATCCTTCCATTCTCAGCCGCAAATCTGAAGTAACGCTTTCGTCGCTGCACCCATTTACCGGAAATACACCATCGTCGCCCTCAAGCCATATTGGAGGATCTTCGGAACTGATGTTATCAGTGGCCTCACCTCCACAGGTCGCTTGCTTCAGTTTTCCGGGAGTGGACTTGTAGAGCGATGACCAGACTGCCTTGAAGGTGCACGTGGGCTGGATGACCGGTAGCGCATAGGCGATGCTGACCGTGACCTGTGTTAGCATAGAGGTGGCGAGTTGTGGCACGTGCACAAGTACTTCTCAATCTCCGCTGGTCGTTCGCCGTTTCGGGGGCACGGTTCATACGGCGGGAAGCCTCTTAATCCAGCATTTCGGTAAGGGCCGAATCTGAACAGATGACCCGCTTCGCCACAATGAAAACACAGAGGCCTGCGCTCGTGATCACGCCAGACGTCTTTTTTCTGGGCATATGCTCCACATAGCGATGTGTTCTACGTGCTCCAGGGGCAGATAGGTAGCCTTTCGTTCCCGTGGACGAGGTGCGCTGCGTGCTGCAAGTGGGAGAGGAGTCGCCACCATCGCAACTGCTGCATTGCTGTGTACTGTGGGTTGTCTAAGAACTTCAGAGTATGTTCGGAACGGTCGAACCGGCTGCAGCTCACGCTCTAGCTCTGTTATCACCTGCCTCAGTTCGCCACGAAAAACACCCGTAACAGATAGTGCAGTTGGAGTCTCGGGCATTTGCAGTCTGCTCAGTTCTTCCCTAATAACTGATCTAATGAGCTCTCGCAGGGCTTCAACGTCGTTTTGTCCGCCTCCAGAGAATACCTGTGTAGATGCGCAGTTAAGATTCTGGTTGTACTGCCGAGCCTGCTGTTCCAGTGTTTTTTTGATGGCCGTCGCTTCCTAATAGAACTCAGCAACTGTGCTTGGAGGGTTGCGGACGAGAACGGCGAACAGCTCTTGCTTCACTCCGCGCATTAGATGGCGCACCTTCTTATCCTCAGCCATGTTGTGATCCGCAAGCTTGAACACACGGCCCAAGTCCTCAATGTACATGGCAGTACTCTCGTTTGTTAGCTGTTTCCTCGATTGAAGAGCAGCTTCCGTCTTTTTTTCCGGTCTATGTTCTCGAGCGTAGCCACCGCTTGTCTTCGAAATACCTCCCAGGTAGACAACAAGGTTTCATGGTTCTCAAACCATGTCTTTGCGAAGTCTTCCAGGGTGAAGTATACGCGACGGAGCTTCTCTCTTTCGTCCCATCCATTCAAGCTCGCCACTCTGTCGATTAAGTCCAACCCACCTTCCACGTCCTCGTATGAGTCGCCGTGGAATACTGGCGGCTGGTGTGGTTCGCTGATGAACACTTGTTCCGGTGTTACCTGGCAAGACATAGTGGTGGCGTCCATCGGTTGACTTCCCCTTGGTGTGAAGTGGACTGAACTCAGGTTAGTCCCCTCGAAGACGACAACTTGCCCTCTGGTGTACAGGAGTCACTTCCACGGGGTTGACACGCTGGTCGTCGGGGCTACGCTGTCTTGAGCTCGCGGCGGCCGGGGCTTCGATTCATTACCCAGCAACTCCACAAGAAATGTAGCGATGGTGCGGCAGACTGGCTAAAAAACAAACGTCTTTATTAGGGCGAACTTGTGCCCACGAGTATAATGACTACGGTCGTCAAGTCCGAGTAGCCGAGTGGCACAAATTCAACTACCTCCCCCTTCCTCGTAGCCCAAGCGCACGAACGCGTGGCGCATACCAGCAGGGTATTGCCTGGTGCTCGTGCCACGATGATTGCGGCGAGCTACTTTAACGTGGCCAACCTGTCGCGGCAATGGATAGATAGATAGATAGATAGATAGATAGATAGATAGATAGATAGATAGATAGATAGATAGATAGATAGATAGATAGATAGATAGATAGATAGATAGATAGATAGATAGATATGGTCAAACTCGCCAAAGTTCGCTAAGAAACACTTCGCATTTAAAAACAAACAAGTTCGTTCTTCACCTGGCAATATCTAAAGCAGCAAAGACGAATTGACGGTTCGTAAGATGTCGCACCGAAGTCTCATTGTCCTTCGTTTTGCCGCACACGAAGCCGTGGAAGTCTTCACAGGGTGCTACCGACCAGTCCATGCTTTCACCGAGGAGCTGTTTGTAAGCGAAAAAAGAAAGAGAAAATTATTGAGCGGTACACGTGAACAAGCTCAACGGAACGTCCCTGATTCGCTGCGACAATCGATGAGACCGTATAGCAATAAGGGACACAAGGTACATGCTAGTAGGCTTCATGTAATGACGAGCCATTGCTGAATCAGACAAATTGGTCGGAAGTATGCTCGTGCGAAAGAAAATTTTCCAACTGAATCGAATACGAATCGATTAGGAACAGCGCAGAATGCAAGACGGATAATGCTAAAACATTATTTCGATAGTTATCAAAAAGTAAGGTGGCGTTTTAAACAGAGAAATGAATTCTACATTTTATTTGAAATAGGTTTCCCAACGCTAACAAAGACACGCTTTGAATGTACCCAACCATCTAAATTTAGGTACTACGTATAAATCAGTGACCAAAGCTTGCGAGACTTTTTGTCATTTCAGCAGGAAATAAAAAAGCGGCTATCGCATTTAGGCTGTTAATTTTATCAAAGCTTTTGAATAAACGTCAGACGTTAACACTTAAGATTATTGGGCCGAGCACAACGGGTATAAATAAATGTGCAATGAAACTGATGAATCACTTACCGCAGCGTGTGCTGCGCAGCAACAGCAGCTAATCAACATTGCTAAATGCTACACCTGCGAAATCAAGTTTCACAAACGCAACGCGTGAACCTTTTCTTAATCACGAAAGCGTTGGCAGAAAACACACTTTGGTTCATTGTAGCCGTAATCTCTGAATCCCAATGTAGTCATAGTCGTGTTTGAACGCACTGCTACTACATTGGACAGAAGGGCCTGCACGAGCGAACAGCCTTGCATTGCCGCACGCCTCCTTTGTGATGACTTATGCGATCACTCGACAACGTACCGTGGTGTATTGCATGCAGGCTTCGTCACAGACAGGCTTTTTGGAACCAGTGTTCAAGGCCACGAACATCCCAGCGACACAGATGCTGACAACCACAAACACGCCGACGGCCACGTAGATGACACGGCGCCAAGGTACGGTGTGAACCCAGTGTTGCAGATCTTTGGGCACGGGAACCGCGGCGGCCACACGCTGGCGTATCAGTGTGGGTCGGAGTGGGTTGCCGATGGGCACCAGCGGGTTCGGTGGCTCGGACGCGTGCGCGACACCAGATGAGACCGTCGTAACCCGGCTCCTCTCGGCGTGGAAGTCCAGTGGCTCGGACAGCTTCGTTCTCTGTTAGGAATAACAGTCAGCTTGGCTTACCGCAAAGCAGAGCAGAGACAGGGCACAGAAGACAAGCGACAAAGTAAGCGCTTTTATGGGCAGCATGCTGCACTTGTTGCTTCTATACTGTGTAATTTCCCCGCAATGTTTCGAAATTTTGTTATTCACTGACCCCACAATACTTATGCACTGTTTCGTATCGTATAGCTGGGCAAACAGTGCAGAATACTGATTCAGTTACGATGCGCATGTGTAACAGGAAAATGCATGTAAACGCTATAAAAGACAAAAGGACAGGGGAATCGGTCGCGTTGCACTTTTATCAATGAGCTACGCTCATAGGTCTTCCTTCACATTATCATTATTACAGATATGGCATTACTTTGGAGCGATGCTACTGCTAGGAAATATTTAGCGTGAAGTGTTGTCATATGGGGCTGTCACTGCGTTTCTGTGTTGAACTCGGTACGTGGCACACGCGGGACATCGGCCCCCTCTGCGACAACCCCTCGCGTCTGAACGTGGGTGGTCGTCTGTTGCCTTCCCCCCCCTCCTCGTCACCACCCGACCTCCTTCGCGGTTATTTATCAGTGAGCTTACAGCAAGAACAGCGCTCTTACCGCAGGCTTCGCTTTCTTGGTCTTCTTGGTGATGATCTTACGCAGGTTAGGCAAGTAATGCGCGGCCATGGCGAATCGACAAGAAAGCTACCACTGCGGAGCTACTCGAATGCCTGTCCGAACGATAGCGTTTTTCTTCATCTTCTGGCGAGCTCTGCCTGGCTCGAGCCGACGAATGCCTCGAGCTCCGTGAATCACGTGCTTCGATTGCTATGGATACTCACAGAACCGACAGCACCGCTTACGAAATGAAAATTAACGTACCTCAGTCATTTCCTCGTAGTAGAAAAAATAAAAACTTCTTTGCAAAATATTGATCCAATCTTGCTCTATAGTACTCGAAAGTCCATGTGACTTGTATGCACCAAACGGCTTATTTAAATTCTGATAAAGAAACCGCGAAATTGCGTCCCGTGAACGTTAGCTGACCTAGCGAGTTCTACACACCAATAGAAAGAAAGCATACATAACGCAATTTTACTTGTCGTGTGCGAGGCCCCTTGGTTATCGGCCATACCCCGTTGCGGGTCACCGCCATCAGAGAGTGCACACCATCACTATCATTTTCATGATCTACTTCTGTTGTGTCGCTATCCGGTTTTCTGACAATCCCCAGCGTGGGTGTGCGCCACATATTCAAGTAACTTGACTTCTACAGGAGGATGATTTTGCTGCGTAATTTTCCAACGCGAGATTCCGTATTTCGACACAAGTCTGTTTTAACAACGGGAGCTTATGGGTTTTCTCTAGGCTAATATGATAACTTTTAGGGCCATCTCATGCGTATTTGAGGAAGTCGAAAGATTTTCCCCTTCTCACTGTGGCAACATAGGGTGAAATTTGTCAAGTGTGATTTGACAGAAAACACCTTTACTTTGAGTGAATAAATGAATGGGACCTTTATTTAAGGAGAGGGCGACTCTTGGCAACTGTAGGGTTTGAGGTGAGAAATGGGCAAGGGGCATAAAAGGTGAGCAGCAGCTTCATGTCATGCCTTAGCACGGGTCAGGTGACCTCTCCTACAGTACTCGAAATAGGCTACATTTTCAGCCGATTATCGGGAGAGCTTTGCGTGCTTCAGAGTCTCACTTTAACGAATTCCGTACAGTGGGGATGTCGGCTGGCAGCAGATGCTTAATCTGCCATCTGCCTTTTGAGTATGTCTCGCATGTCCTAATGAAGCGTTCTGAACCTGCTCGCCAAAGTGTCTCACAGTGTATGCAACGAGGAGAAATATCGTCACTCGATGGTCAGTTAGCTTGTTTCCATTTGTGTCGTATATGTGTGTTGTGTATGTAGAGTTGGCCATTAGTTTGCCTAAAAAAAGACTACATTTCTTGTTTATACGTGAACCCACCTTTGTAGTTTAGCATGAATGCTGGTGTAGCTTTCAACAGTCTATTTTCGCTGTGTGATTTCATTTTAGTTCAAATTCAGTGCATCAGTACTCTGCTAGGAGAGCCTGATATTCATATCAAAAAATAAAGATTTGGGTATTCTGAGGGTGGTGTGCAACTGAAGTAAGGAGAGTGGGCGTGGGAACAGCGCAGAAATGCGGCATCGTAACTTTGCTCGCTTGTTCACAAAGGTTGCTTCACTTCTTCACTTCTGCTCGTGGCTATCACTGACTGCTGGGCATGAGCCACGGACAGTGCTTCTGCCTGATAGCGACCAGTTTTCGGCCAGTCCAGGATTTGGCCGGGAACACCCCTGCAACATCTTCCCGAGCCAGGCGGCCACTTTATCGGTCGTGACGTCATCGCAAGCCCAGGATAAAAACGGATGGCATGAACCTGGCCTCTCCAGTGGGCGTGGGAACAGCGCAGAAATGCAGCACCGTAACTTTGCTCGCTTGTTCACACAGGTTGCTTCACTTCTTCACTTCTGCTCGTGGCTATCACCGACTGCTGGGCATGAGCCACGAACAGTGCTTCTGCCTGATAGCGACCAGTTTTCGGCCAGTCCAGGATTTGGCCGGGAACACCCCTGCAACATCTTCCCGAGCCAGGCGGCCACTTCATTGGTCGTGACGTCATCGCAAGCCCAGGATAAAAACGGATGGCCTGAACCTGGCCTCTCCAGTGGGCGTGGGAACAGCGCAGAAATGCGGCACCGTAACTTTGCTCGCTTGTTCACACAGGTTAGTAACAATACTCCTTTATATGCAAAGAAGTCCAACAATGTGTGTTTGATGCTGTTCCCACGCCCGGGAGTCTTGTTGTCACTGTTAAGTGAATGTGTAGATGTTATATCTATGCTTGTTTTGCTATCTGGCGACGTTGAAGAAAACCCAGGGCCCAATAAAAAGGTTCCTGAGTCTGACGTATCGAACAGGGCTCAAGAGCCGAAATTTAGTGACATGTTTGCTCTTCTGCAGAGCGTGAACTCTCGAACCGAAAAAATGGAACAGGACCAAGTGGAGTTAATATCTAGTGTGAATGAAATTAAAAACAACCAGGAAGCAATCGAGCGCAAGGTTAACGACATCGACCGTAGGCTCGCCGCTCTCGAAGCAAAAGCGTGTGACAACGTCGAGGTCGGGGATGAACTTTTGCAGCTAAGGCAGCTAACCGACCATCTGAGCAGAGAAAACGCTAGGTTACACGATGAACATTCTCAGCTTGAGGATAGAATGAGACGCAGTAACCTCTTGTTTTACGGTTTGACAGACTGTCCGCAGGAGAAATGGAACCAAACTGAAGAAAAACTGGTTAAAGAGATCAGTACCGTTTTTAAGTCACCAGTGCCGAGCGCAGCTCTTGAGCGAGTACACAGGCTAGGAACGTACAGGCCCAACAAAAATAGACCAGTTTAGGCCCGTGTGCTCAGATTTGCGTGCACGTTAAAGAACCCCAGGTGGTCTAAATTCGAGGCTCGTTCCGTTAATTCGAACTGGATTTTGTTCAAAGAAAAAGTAGCATACCTGACTGAAACGTTTGTTCTCCTGAGGCTAGTCACCACCAACAAGCATGCTCCCTGGTATAGCCAATCTTTGAAAAGGTTGGCTAATAAGAAAAAAAGGCTGTTTCGGTCCGCTAAAGTTTCTAACTCGCAGGCCAGATGGGATTCTTACTACGTTGCTAATGGGGAATATAGGAGGGTCACAAAAGCAGCAAAGAAAACCTACTTTAATAACACACTCCCCAATATGTTAGCCAACAAACCGAGACAATTTTGGAGGGTGGTGAATAAAAAAGATACTCGCGAAATAACACTTAAAACTTCGGACGGGGTAACCCATAAAGATGACTGCGCTGTTATTTTCTGTGACACCTTCGCGGCGGCAGTGTCAGGTCTCCTCAACAAAGGTTCAAACCCTGTTTGTCAAGCTAGTGGTTATCTCCCGATGGAAGCAATTCGTTTCGATACAGCAGGTGTACAAAAAATAATAGAAAATCTTAAAGTCTCGTCTTCCGCCGGAATTGACAACATTACTTCCAAGTTTTTAATCAACACTAAAGTCTACAGCGCCTTAATCTTAACAAAAATATTTGAGCAATCTCTGGAAGCGGGCTGTCTTCCGGATGATTGGAGTGTGGGAAGAATTATTCCATTCTTTAAGTCAGGTGATAAACTTTGTCCGGAAAATTATAGACCAGTATCAATCACTTCGATACCATGCAAAATAATGGAACACGTAATTTATTCGCAGCTTGTAAAATTTTTAGAACGCAATTCTTTCTTTACTGATTCGCAGCACGGATTTCGTAAAAACTTTTCCTGTGAAACGCAACTAATATGTTTTATACATGATTTGCATTCTATTCTCGACAACGGCACACCAATTGACTGTATCTTTTTAGATTTCTCAAAAGCGTTTGACAAAGTACCTCATGATTTACTCATTTTAAAATTACAGAGCCTCAATATAGATGATAACGTCCTCGCGTGGGTGATTGCTTTTCTCAGTAACCATTCCCAATTTGTAACTGTTAATAACTTTGATTCGCCCAGGGTCCCGGTTGGCTCTGGGGTCCCACAGGGCTCCGTGTTGGGACCATTGCTCTTTCTGGTCTATATAAATGATTTGCCTCTAAACATTACTTCTTCAGTGAGTCTTTTCGCAGATGACTGCGTAGTTTATCGGGCAATTAAGGGTCATTCAGACGTTCTAGAATTGCAGGCTGATATGGATCGGGTTCAGGAATGATGTGAGACTTGGGGCATGGCGTTAAACGTTAACAAATGCAAGTACATGCATGTTAACCGACACAGCAGTAGTATCAGGTTGTATCATATTAATAATGTTCTTCTCGAAGTAGTAAATTCTTATAAGTATCTGGGTATCCACATAACTTCTACATTGTCTTGGAAGACACACATTGAATATATTGCAGGTAAAGCTAATAGCACGTTGGGTTACCTTCGAAGAAATTTTAATCAGGCACCCGTTTCCTTGAAACTCTTACTCTACGAAGTATTGGTACGTAGCAGATTAGAATATGCAGCATCTGTTTGGGACCCTGGTCATGACTCGCTTATCTATGAATTAGAACGAGTGCAGAATCGGGCAGCGCGCTTCATCCTTTCAAATTACCATCGCACCTCGAGCGTCACATCAATGAAAACTACACTAGCATTACCCCCACTGTCTCTTCGCAGGAAAGTGTCTCGGCTGTGTATATTCCATAAAATTTACTTCACCAATCCGTTACTCAGAAGCAGATTATTGGCCCAACCAACTTACGTTTCCACTCGCATTGATCATCGCTATAAAGTAGGACTTCCTTTAGCGCACACCAAGTGTTTTCATGATTCATTTGTGCCAAAAACATCTGTATGTTGGAATCATCTTCCTTGTGATATTGTTGGTATAAAAGATGCTGCTTTATTTAAAATTGCCGTCACTAATTTTATTTGTACGTAGCCTCAGTTCAACCCTGTAGCAAGCGATGATATTGCAATTTTTCTGTTGTTGTATTTTGCTTTGTATGCTGTACATGTATGTATGTACCCACTCCCCTCTGTAATGCCCTCGGGCCTTGAGGGTAACTGAATAAATAAATAAATAAATAAATAAATAAATTGTATATTTGGTCTAACCAACGCGCTTGAACGCAACCACGTGAGAGGCTGTGTTTCCCCCGTGCATACCAGCATGTTCTTGTTTCCAGAGGATTTCCACAGTTGTTTCGATGTCTTGAAATATATTTATATTTTCGGGTTGTCGTAGGCTAGAGCATCTTCAGTGGTTGGTGCCGTCAGTTCAGTTACTGCCTAGTACGAACCTAGAAGAATACGATAGTGAATTCTTTCAAGAATGATACCTACCAAATAAGGGGAATAGTATTGACAGTCCCCCATTTAGCCAATAACTGAGCGTGCAGAACTACACCCCCGGGAAAATGACAACTGTGAAAGCCATTATGTTGTAGTACAGACGTGCATACGCAGGGCATGCTGGCTTCTTCATCACTGATTGTAGCATCAGTGTAAATACAATGGAGTTCTGAGGATTGCTCGGAGCCAATTTCTTCTCAGTTGCCTTCGTGCTTTCACATCACGTCTGGCGATAAGACGTTGTTTCCTTCGAGTACTTAGCGGCACTTGAATAGTGCCATATTCTTAGCAGGTTCACAGCCACTCGCATCACGCGGACTCGGTTATCCCATGTCATAACCCTTTTTTCTTGTGGCGTGTTTTCCAATCGACATCGGAATCGAAATTGTGCTTTGCTTATTATGTTTCGTAATGGTGGTGTAGGTACTATATTGATCAGGTCGTCGTTCCCTGTGTGGTTTAGCAGTCCAGTAATCACACGAAGAGTTGCCCGGTGTAACTTGTCAGTGTCCGTGAGATTTTCATTGAAAAAATCATTCACAGGGGTGTCGTACAGAATCCGCCCGATTACCACAGAAGAACTGCCAGCGCAGATGGAGCGGTGAATCCGCTCGGTGGACTGCCAATCTCAGAAATGTGTCATCCATCGGCACGAGGGGGCCTTGGCCAGGCAGAGGAGAACGGGAACTCGTGACCCGAAAGCGCGGGGCACGGGAAACCAAGTATCCTCTGTCGGGTCAGGTTCAACCCTCGAGTTCTTGGCCCAGTGTTTCTAAGACTGCAGAGACTAGAATATTAGAAGTGTAGAGTGCGCCCTGCGAGGCCGGCGCCTACCCCACGCAGGATTCTGTGAATAAAGTCTTTTCTCTCTCTCTCTCTTAGCAAGTGTTTGGCATGCATTGTGCCATGCTCAGCCATACTTATTCGATATGCATTTGATATGATATGCAGATTTTCGCAACATCGAATTCCATTTGCGTTTTAAAATACAGATACAAGATTTGGACTGTTGCAGTCAGAAATTTGTGCCGAAAAAATTCTAATTTGTCCATTTGAAAACATGATATCTGTTTCGCTTATGCGTAGTGTAATCTGTTTGTTTGGATTTGTTGATAGTTCACCATCTACAGTGAGCAATTTCGTCTTTTCTGGTGACAATTGTAGTCCGATTGCTTTGAAAAATATTCTAATAAACTGCTTAGCATTAGTATTTTAAAGGCGTGGATCTGGCTGTACCATCCGAAAGTAGGGGACGCTTTACGAGCCACCTTTATATTTCCGTAATCTGATTCAATGTTTCGCTGTAAAGCCACGTTTCATTCGGGCACAGGCTAGATTCAAGGCCATCATGATGATGATAGTAACGCCTCTACCATGGCTCATACCCTCTCAGTGAGATTGCCCTTAAATTTAATATACGAATTTTTTGACAGTTCAAAAATAAGTATTATTATCAAAAAAAGAAAGAACGTTCTTCAAAACAGAGAGAGTGCAATAATTTTTTACCATTCCGATCAGAGATCATAGCTTTATTTTGAAAGTGCAATAGTTGAAAAAGCTCAACGTTTTATTTTGAATTAATTATGACAACTTTAGTAAAGCTTATGAGAATATGAATTTAAAGCAGATTTTCTTTTTTTTCTTTGAAGGAAATTGCAAACTTCATCAAAAGAGCTTCTGTGGCTAAAGCCCCGAGTGGAAGCACCAAAGTATATTTTTAATTGGGACGGTCAGCCCTAGCTTTGCGAATGATAAAAATGAAAGCCATTTTCTTAGCAGTCTGTAACGCCGACATTGCAAAAGTAGTATTTCATTGTTTCCATTTCCAAACAAAATTTGTATAGCGACAATATGGCTACACCCACTGTGTGAATACAGATTAATGGAGGAATGTGAAATCTTCAACTTATCACTAGGACTTTCAATTGTCTATGATGGCACCACTAGGTTTCACACGGATGTTTTAAATGTCCAAGTTGTGTTCATGGTGTTACTAACTTTATATCACCTTCATGTAGTGAAAATGTTCTATATCTTATCGAAGTTGCACTGTCCAATACCGGAAGGACCAAAGGTATTGTCCCATTCAATGCCGCTCGAGGTAATGAGTCCACCATTTCAAATATTTCTAATCCGCAGTGACCAGGTACACGTATAAACCGCCAGGCTCGTTTAGAACGCACAGCACAGTCACAGCGAAAGCTTGAAGAGCAGTCTTCAAGAGCCTTTTCAGAACACTCTTTCGGTAACTGCTGCAAGCACGTCTGCTGGGTACCCAACACGGCATAAATAATCATAATTCCTGCTTAGTAGGCCGGCAATCACTATGATATCCTCCATCATTCTTCGGAAAAACGTGGTATCTGCTACACACTTGAAAAGAATTTTGTGCCAATTGTTCATGCAGTGGCTGGTGACAATGAAGAATTAGACCTTAAGGGCGTATGCGCCAGAGTTATTAAGTGATCAAGAACAAGTTCTTTCCGTAGTACTAGAATAATAACCAAGGGCGTAGCTTCGAAAACAGGTGTGAAGCCTGATATTCATTTTAGAAAAACAGGCAAGCAAACGATCGTAAATACCTACGTCTGTCTCTTCCCTTATTAATAGAGCATGCGTGTCTACCACATTATTTCTCTCTACGTGTGCAAGATGACTTCCTAGCCAGCTTTAATTTAAGACTGTTTGATTAAAATTTAGGCTTAGGGGAGAAACTGCTCTCGTGTCTTTTGTTAACATATCTGTTTGGCAGATATACAGCTGGAACCTCTTGAGCGTTGCCGTTTACCCTGTTTAGTTGCTTCTCAACAAAAATAATCTGTGGTGAAAAAAACCAGGACAAATGAGCAAGAAAATTCTGTCTCGATCGTATATAAAGGCATAATCAGATCATCTTAAGGCATATCGATAAAATTTAGAATTGTCTGAACCGTCATATTAGAGAAACGAAAAGGAAATGTTATCAAGTTTGATTTCTGATCAATCAAGGAGGAGGAATAAATGAGGAAGGACAGGAAGGTTAGCCAGTTCTCAGACCAGCTGGCTACTCTCTGATCTATCAAACTGTTCGCTACAAACTTGGGGAAGCCTGGAAACAGTCGCAAAGCTTCTGGCTCTTGCATAATCAGATTTATTGATTGATGTTTGGAGTTTAGCGTCCCAAAACAACCATATAATTATTATAGACGCCACAGTGGAGGGCTCCGGAAATTTTGACCACCTAGGGTCCTTTAATGTGCACCCGAATCTGAGCACACAGGCCTACAGCTTTTTCGCCTCCATTGACAATGCAGCCGTCGAAGTCAGCATTCGATCCCGCAACCTGCGGGTCAGCCGCCGAGTACGTTAGCCACAGACCACTGCGGTGGGGCCCAGCGTTATCAGAGGCTTAATTATTTAAGCAGGGCCACCTGGGGACAATGAGAATCAAAATTCTAGTATAGGTCTCATGTACATTTTGTATATGACCACGTATGTTATTTTGATGTGGTCGGTGCAATTTGACTATTTTGAATGATGGCTCCCCGACTTTTCTCCGTGGGTATTACTCGAGTTGCATAGATGTTCCCATGTGTTCCCAACATCTAGTGAATGGTGTGGGATGGACATCGGATGTAGAAACACGTGGTAGTGACCATTTCTTCATCCGTATAAGTAACCCCTACTTGTTAAATGACATCTGGCACTACAGCAAACTGACGAACTGTAAAGCATTTCGGTAGCCCTAACTAATTAAGTTAGTGAACTTACGAACGTTGACAGCTTTACTTAATTTTCGGAGCAAAATACGAACAAAAGTACAAAAGAGTCCCGATTCAGAAACACTATGCTGCAGTTGACGGAGAGTATGAACATCTACGAGCCATCAGACGATTTGAAAAGGCATATCAATGCAGCGGAAGTTTAGGAGCATACAAAAATGCACAGAAAATCCACAGTGTATTGCACAGACGACTAGAAAGTTTAAGTAAATGATGCTGGCGTGATTTTTGTGACACTTATTGTCCCCACACACCTGTTCCTAAATTTCGGATTGTAATTCGGGCATTTAGTTGCCCTGTATCACAGAACTTCTCATTTTGAGCTCTTTCTGTAGCCTCAGTCAAACGGAAAGTTGTGGTTGCAGATGCATTTTGTCAACTTATCAGCAAGCCCGGCTCATCACAATGTGGCTTATTCGATAATAGTGTTGCAGTAGCCAGCCAGAAAATAACACTTGCAAGCAAGTACTAAAAAATAACGAACTTTTATTTGTGTAAGACACTGTACTTATTATGCGCTGTATGGTATGACATCATACATGTGCCCTGAAGTGCATGGCGTGTCAACTGTTATGTTCACATGAGTGAATACACCTCCATAAGGACTAGACGTGTGCTCTGCTATTTTCTACTGGTTGGATCGAATGTTAACGAGGTACATTATCACAGACTAAATTTGTTACTTTCGAACATTTTTTCATCTTTGCATTGGTGTTGTTTAGTATGTGCATGTGTGTTTTTGCATATGTGTTCGCTCGAGTGTTCTATTTTCCATGCACTTCTCTTTATGTTTTTCTTTAAGATATGTACAACTTACATTTGATTTGTATTTCCTTTTTAAGGCCCGCATCAAAGATAACAAAAAAGAACATGATCTCCAGGAGACTAGGAGTACATATGATGGAAATATGTACCACATGTTTTTGGCACTCTGGCTAGAGGTTATTGTTAGAGGCACCATTTCATTATGCGTGAGCCACATACCGTTTGCACAATACCTTATAGGCGTAGGTAGCGTCAGGAACAGCAACGAATCTAAAATGATGGGTATCACACAATTTTCTGAACTGGTCAATTCGCGGGAAATAAAAACGGTATTTTGGTTGTATAGGCCAGCAAAAATATTCCTCTGAACCCGAAAGAGTGATTAAGAAAATGACAAGCTAAGCGAAGAAATAGTTATTACCTGCTTAATGCTAGCGCTTAATATTACCTGCTTAATGCTAACGTCGGAGAACTTTGCATATTACCTGCTTAATGCTAACGTCGGAGAACTTTGCAAAATGTGTCCGAAATCCATGTAAGCCGCATTATGGAGAAGCATCAATAACAAATATCGCTATTGCGTAAACACCAACGCGTTCCGAAAACTTTCCTAACATGAATCAAAGCCGAGAGCAGGAGTTCTTTACTTCGAGGCAGCTACTTCAACTTTCTCGTCAGGATGATGGTGCTCTTGGGCAGTAGCCCGTCCGTTTATCGCGCTTCCTGAAGCATCTTGCGTTTGTGAATTTTCGGACTGTCCGACATACTGCGGCCAAGCGAGTTCAGCTGTAGAACGGCGTTCTTCAGCCTGTAGTAGGCTGCTGCTTCTCTGCCACTTGAGCTTCGACGGTTGAGTCCCCAGTAGAATACGCAGTCACCACGAATGTCCTCCATGTCAACGTCGTAGAAGGCCCAGCCGAACTTCTCATCCACCAAGGAAAGAGCAGTGGAGGTTACAGACATAATCTGCGAAAGTTGACGTCGAAATTAAATAAATATTTCGGTAATACGTGACAAGTCGCGTCTGCGACGAAGCCGCAGGCACAGGCGAGATGATTACACGTGTATAACTATCTTACTAGAACCATCGGCGTAATAGACGGGGTACTAATGCGCGCAACTATTCTATAGAGATGTGCGTAAAATGCAGAGATAAGCCCGAAGAAAACTACCTCACGTATATTGTGGCAGTGACAACGTGAAAAAGAAAACGAGTGATTATTAGTGTGTGTTACGTTTAGACGCCCGTGCGGCACCGATTCACAATAAAAGGGATTATGCATTTTTTTAAAGCAAAACCACAGTCTTCAAGTACAAATTATGCATAAAACAATACCAAGACGTCGCTGATTGATGTGCTGTGTGCACACTTTCGCTCTGTTTTTGTTTCAGGAAAAGAAAAAGCGATGCGTCATTACAAACGATGCTATTGGCTTATAATTACCCCAGTGGCTACTGCTGTCACAAATTTTTTTCTATCGGTATGAATGAAATGGGTGTTAATATTGAGCATTTCACGCCTAATTACACACCAAGGTCTTTGGTGGTCATAGCCATGTCTTAAATCTAAGAAGTTATTCTGCGGTGGTTTTGAGATCATGGTCATCACTATAGCTTTCAGTAGCTCATACATCTCGCAACGTACTTTTCACACTCGCATGTGGGCTTCAATAATACTTTGGTATTTCATAGAATTCCTGCTAAAGTGTGCAAATTTATTCATTCTATTCACGTTTTTCAAAGAAATTGAAAAGTACGCTAAAAATTAAAAATCTAGACGGCACTGGAAAAAATTAGTTTTGACCTCTGTTACCACACCTGGTGTAGTTTTAAAGATGTTTTAATTGCATGTCCGCCGTTCTGGTAGCTTAAAAATGATGCATCTCTGAATAAATTCAAGTTCTACTCTTAAAATATTTCAGGGCATTTTGAAAGCAGAGCAGCCAGCAAACACTTTTTAAGGCGGGAAATCTGCCATGCTGGTTCGCGTTTGTAGGAAGCAAGACTGCTTTATTTCGGAGGGCGTCAAATATACCAATCAGTCACTTTGTGCAGCCACAAGATTTTGTGTAGGCAGTGACTATGGTGACTGGGCCCGTCAGCGGAGTACTTTCGTGAGATTGAGGAGGCCCGTATGTGTAGTGTAATAGTGACTACGGTGACGGGACCCGTCAGCGCAGTACTATCGTTGAAGTGACGGTCCCATCAACTACGTGTAATCGTGATTATGGTGACGGGGCCCATCAGCGTAGTGTGGCCGTAACAGTGAGGGAGCCTGTCATAATCGCGATGAAGCTACCTCGATAGACCCCGTCATATTAGCGATGCAGTTATAGCGACAGGCTCCGTCACCGTAACGCAATGACTAAGATGAGGGGGCCCGTCTCCTAGTGTGAT
Organism: Rhipicephalus annulatus; assembly: GCA_013436015.1. Classification (NCBI taxonomy): domain Eukaryota; kingdom Metazoa; phylum Arthropoda; class Arachnida; order Ixodida; family Ixodidae; genus Rhipicephalus; species Rhipicephalus annulatus. The sequence continues at coordinate 302,417 of WOVY01010566.1, forward strand.
AGTAAAAATGAGGGGGCCGGTTGCCATAAACTTGTATTCGTCTTCGATGCCACGTCTAGCTGTTTTTGTGGCGTAGTGGGTAAACGTGCTGTTCGGGAAGCGGCCGTGAAGCAGCTTGTGAGGTAGAATTGCCCTTTCGTAAGTTCTTACTTTTTTCGGGTATTGCTTCAAGATTGGCGTGCTGCTTTCAAGGATTGGTAATTTTCCTTTTATGAAAAAGAAATCATGGTGCTTTCTGCGGTGGTTGTTCGCGCCACTGCGTGGATATTGTGGCGCAGTTTCTTTGGTGTCCAAATTAGGCTCGAATCGCGCTTCTGTAAAATTCCGATTTTATTTTCCATCGTGTCAATAAAAAAACATATTTATTCAAACTATAAAGCATCATCTTTGCGCATTCTGGTGCTAACTACTCTGAAAGGTGAAGAAAAGTTTATATTTAAGGGCTCGTTTTTGTTAGAAACAATAGTAAAAAAATAACAGATAATACTGCCTCGGAAAGTATAGGGCCAGTCAGCGCAATCTGTTCCACATTCGCCGTCATGGAAACAAGTAGCGCTGACTGATGGTCCCCGTTTAAATGGACACTAATACCCTATAATGTGGATTGGGTGTAAGTCGCCGCAGTAGTTCAATAATAGAGCATCGAACGCGTTATTAGAAAGTCGCAGGTTCAGATCCTGCTGGTGGCAACTTATCCTTTCATCTACCTCCTTTTTGGCCATTTACATTACAATTTCTTACAAACACATCCCTTATACTTTCTCAGGCAGATTTGTATGTTTCTTCCCATTACATTAAACTGATCAGGCTATTTTCATAGTAATCCATCTTGCACTCTATCATGTTATAAGGAAGGTCAAAATCACTTATTCTCTTCCAGAGTAATGCAAGTTTTCAAAACACTCACTTCCTTCGTCATGTCAATGGCTGTCTTGTACGTTCTCCAGCGGCCGTTATCAGGATCGTCGTCGTAGTGGCAGAATGTTGACTTGGTCCGTGCTCCTCTCAGATATGTGAAGTTGGAACTGCATACCTTTCAAAGGGTTCAAAAACATTTCATGTTATGTTTGGCTTTTTTCGCAACTGCAGAAGCCCATGTTGAACAAAATAGAAACACTTCACCTATCCAAAATAATTTCGTCATCGTTATGTACAGCCCTGTCTATTGACAACGATATTTACAGCAGGTTCTACCGCATTCTTTTCGTAATGAAAATAATCACAACATAAGCACATAAACCCCACACTTAAAAAAAAACTCTGCTGCTCAGAGGATGTTTCATCTAGCTATGTCACGAGACTCCTGCACCTGTCGGCCTTGTGTTTAATCTGTCATCTTCGTATCATCTTTCTAAAAACTGCTTGTTTCTATATTTGCTGCTCAGCGAGGAAACGGTGGTTCTTTGTAGGAACTGAAATTCACTTTTAATCGAGAGCAGTTGTGCGAACAATCCAGGTGAATTTAGACAATCATCGTCGGCATAGAGTGGGAATTCACTAAAACAGGACGGCGTTCATTCCACACCGCTGATCTTGTGAATAGCGTGCCAGGGTAGTTAAAGTTTGTGGCAAAATTGGACAGGATGCTTGCTGGTCGACTTGAATCTAGTGAAAGCCTCACGGGTCGTCCCAGAGTGGAACATCATGGTTCTGTCGGGGACTAAGCGATTTGAGCGCATGGGCACGGTCAAGCAGACCCTCCCCCATCTTATTAAAAAGGGTTTGCTGATGGTGCATACCTGCGCAAGCACAAGGTCGTACGTTCGACTCCTGCTCACGAGTGGTTATTTCTTCACCCACTTTTCGTTCTTCTTATTTACATTCCATTGGATCTAATAACGTCCCCTGTACATTCCTTCGCATTACTGTCTGTTAGATCTAATTATTATTGTGTCAAAACACGGAAAAACGAACCCTTAGGTTTACACTTCTTTCCCTTATATATATATATATATATATATATATATATATATATATATATATATAACTACATCCACTGGTGGTCGGAAGCATGCGATTTGGTTCTGTAGCCTTCGCCTCAATTACAGGAAGAGCTGTCGCGCAGTATAGTTTCAAAAAATTGGCAGATCCCACGTAGAGTGATAACGAAATATACGCGAAGCACGAATGAGGAAAATTGATATGTTAGTTCAAAATCAGAACAAAGTTATGAGGCGGAGGTAAATTAAGCCATACATGATTTTCATGTCATGATTATCAAATTTTGACGTGTCATTTCACGTTACATGATACCAAACATGGTTATATGTGGAGCCAGCAAAACGGCCGCTAGCGAGGTGTGAGCATAGCAAGTAGTCGTGCTTTACATGACACGCACATAATGAATATTGCCAAGTTCCATTTCCCAAGTTTTTGTTATCGTTCCGAAACACCGCACGATTCTCAGCGCAAACCGCGCCTGCATGTTTCGAGAAGGTTCCGGACTGTAGTAGATCATTTCGATAAGATCACGCCCACTGTGCGAACGGTACGGATTGTTCTGGAACCTACGCCACCGCCAGCGATAACGCTAGAACATTCGATGGCAAGGGTATAAATGCCGACGCGCTTCGCCACTTGTCAGTTGTTGATCGAAGGCCGACGCTCCGTTCGCCGCTATCAGTCCGAGACTGCTATCTGTGCAAGACTGCTGCTGTAATTAGACTTTCCCTTTACGATTGATTGATTGATTTGTGGGGTTTAACGTCCCAAAACCACTATATGATTATGAGAGACGCCGTAGTGGAGGGCTCCGGAAATTTAGACCACCTGGGGTTCTTTAACGTGCACCCAAATCTGAGCACACGGGCCTACAACATTTCCGAGACTTTCCCTTTACCGGGCACAGGTTCGCCCAAATAAACAGTTCAATCCCAACACGAAGTCTCCTGTCTTCGGCCAAGTCACGACTCCGTGACATCTGAATGATCTACTACAGTCCGGAACCTTCTAGAAAACTGCAGGCGCGGTTTGCGCTGAGAATCGTGCGGTGTTCTGGGACGATAACAAAATTTGGGAAATGGAACGTGGCAATACTATCACGCGGATTTACATTCTGCCCTGGCAACGGAAGGTATGATGAATTTACGCTCCTAAAAGACCTAGACAACTTCGCACGAAATTTACGATTGGATGAATATTTCTTTGATAAACCCGAAAAAAATAACGCACTTTTTCGTGGGGTAAGCAAACAGCAATGGACCCCAGACGCCAACAGAGATCGACATCTGGATCTCTATATAGACGCGGTTCAAAAAGATGTTATACATGCGTACAAGGTGCACAAACCAAGCATGAATAACATACTTAAAAGAGAAAAAGAGGTACTACTCACGTTGAGCAACTGCGAAGATCTCGTCATTAAACCAGCAGACAAAGGAGGCGCGATTGTTGTTCTGAATAGATCGGACTACATTGAGGAAGGCAAGCGACAACTAAATAACAAACAATTCTACAAACACCTAGACTTTGACCCTACCACGGAGCACAAAAAGATCATTGTAACAACCCTAAAAGATCTCACACGTGAAGGCGCCATTAATTCAAAGTTTAAAAAGGCACTTATTACAGTACATTCGGCGCCTGGTCGTTTTTACATGCTGCCGAAGATTCATAAAGAGAATAACCCTGGCAGACCCATTATATCAGGCACGAGAACGTTAACGGAACCCATTTCCAGTTATATTGATTCTTTAATCAAAGACATACCACCCACACATGAGTCCTTCTTGCGTGACACAAACCACTTCCTTCGGGAAATAGCAGACGTGAAAATTCCAGACGGTGCATTTCTCGTAACATTGGATGTTAGCTCACTCTACACAAATATCCCACATGACGATGGTGTAAGGGCGCTTGTTGAATCGTATGGCACACACAACCCTGTCGCTTATCCAAGCAAAAAAGTAATTGAAATCTTCACAAGACTTGTACCTGATTTGAACAGCTTTGAATTTAACAACCAGTACTATCTTCAAATCAGTGGTACGGCAATGGGTACAAGAATGGCCCCATACTACGCTAACATATTCATGCACCACATAGAGTCCAATTTTCTTGCATCTTGTAATATCAAACCATTACTCTATAAACGGTACCTAGATGATATATTCATAATTTGGACACATTCGGAAAATGAGCTCCTCAAATTCATACAGGCATTCAACCAGGTACACCCCAGAATATATTTTACACACTCCTACTCTAACACTGAAATAAACTTTCTTGGTGTACTCATTCGAGTTGACGATGGTGCGTTGGTAACTAAGGTATACAGAAAACCTACGGACAGGCAACAATACCTGCACTTCAAAAGCTGCCACCCGCGACATTGCAAGACCAGCATTCCCTATTCCCAAGAACACAGATTCCGACGAATCTGCTTTCGTACCGAGGACTTCCACAAAAACAGCACACATATGCGCGAAGTACTCTTTAATCAAGAATACCCGCCAGCTATCATCGATAACACCATCAAAAAAGCTGAAAATCTGGACCGCCAGATTCTTCTCAACCACCAGAAAAACGCCGACCAACACCGCAACAAAAACTTGCTATTAACTTTGACGAGTAACCCACCGAACATAAACAAGGTCCTAAGAAAACACTTTAACATATTGGAACAGAGAGTGCGACTATCCAAAATTTTCACTTCTCCTCCTTGTGTTGTATACAGAAGGCCGAAAAATAAAAAGGATCATTTAATAAATTCGAAGCTATGTGTGAAACCTCAAATTGGGTGTCACCCTTGCGGAAAAAGCAGATGCAAGGTATGCAAACATGCAGACAACGACAGTGGCGAAGAGCACCCACTCGGATTTTAAGCACAGGATAAGAGGGGCACTAGACTGTGGCTCAGACAGCGTCATATACCTCCTGGAATGTGGGGTATGTAACAAGCAATACGTGGGCCAGACAGACACTCCGTTTAGAATTAGATTCAACAACCATCGGGCACATGTACGATCTCTGCCAGGCCTTCCACTTTCAAAACACTGCACATTAAAAAACCACAGCTTTGATGACATCAGGGTTACACCACTAGAAAACAACTTTCGAACAATCAGAGAACAGGAACAACGGGAATCTTATTTTACCTACAAATTTAACACGATAAAATACGGAGTAAATGAGCACCCAGGCACTCTGTCTGCGTCACAACCGCTAAAAGACGCAAACGCTTCTCTCTAATCAGTCCGGTTTCATTACGACAATAATATTACCCGCTAACAAAGCTTTTGGCCTATGCATCTGACAACATAGAAATGATTTGCCTCATCAAGCACAGCCGGAATGCACAAATAAGTGGTCTCGGATGTCGTACGGTCCCCCCCCCCCCTTTTTTTATGTTTCAGCGCACATTCTGTTCCTTCACTGACAAGGAGCTGACAGCTAGGTGGTTTTGTTAACTTTTTCATACATGCGCGCATGTCTTCCCAGTGAGCCGAAACTGTGTGGTGACTGTCCCGGATGTCGTACAGTCTCCCCCCCCCCTGTTCTTTTTTTTTCCTTCTTTACTTTTTTACGCACATTCTGTTCCTTCACTGACAAGGAGCCAATGCATATAATGAATATCGATGGCGGTGCCTCAATCACCGGGTTTTTCGTTCCTCCCGACGCCACCAACACGCACTCAAAGCGCTTAAGCCCTCCCCATTAACTTGTCATACACTTCAAAGAGGAACGAGCCGCCAGTGGACTACACGGAAAGGTGAAATACAAGAACGGCGGCTCCCTGCCCACTTGGGGAAGAGTGGGTGTGGGGGAGGTATTGTTGACAATGATGACATTGCTCATCTACCTCTGCCCTACTCCGTTGAAATGCTGCCCCTTTCTAATTACGCCGTGTCGGCCTTGCTTCTTCTTCTAGATTTTCTATATTTTATTTATTGTTTGTCCTCCCTTTTCGCTGTTTCTTTTTTTTCCTCTCTTTCTCTCTTTCGACCCCTTCCCTCCTGTCTTGACAGGTGTGATGGTTAAGGACGTTCGTCACTATGTTTGTTGACAGCGGACGAGAAAGGATTCACATCAACACTGGATGTGAACAAAAGAAGCGTTATATTGTACACTAACGAGCGAAGTGGCAGGTGAAAATAAAACTATATGTCCAACCCTACACGCCAAGCGTCACGCAACATGTACGAGAGTCAGACCTCTATTATGCGGAGAGCTCGCGGCTACGCTTACTCCGAGTCCAGCGCGTAGAGTTCTCAGTTCGCAAAGAGGAAAACACTGCCTCACAGTTTGGGTCCCCGTCGTCCCGACATGATGCGATCGTTGACGTGCGCGAGGGCAAAGGTGGCACGGCTGGAGCGGCTGGAACGGCTGACGGCACACGGATGCGCTACCGTGTGCAGCGCCGTTTAGTCAGACGTCGCGGCCAGCAGTCAGGGTCGCAACTCCTGAGGTTCAGGGTCAGGCCCCGGCTCACGAGGACCACGCCCGGTAGGCCTCGCCCACGAACCTGCTCCCGGCCACTGCACCCAGGCAGGAGCCGTTCAGCAGGCCCCGTCCTTGCACCTTGAACAGGCCGGCGGACTCGACCCCGAACGAACACGCCGGAGCTCGACCTGGCCGACACGTACGGGTCCCAGGTCCGGCTCAGGAACGCTCCCAGGAACTCGTCGTCTCGAGCGGCGCACTGCTTCGTCTGCCTTCGTGGCCTCGACCCTCGAGGGTCGCTTTCCCACGTTCCTTCTTCTCCTCCTCTTCTTTTCATTTCTTGTTATCGCCTTCGTGCCACCTGCCCTCCGCTCGTCTTCTTCAGTTTCGGTTTGACGTTCCTCGGCGCTTTTAAGTCCTTTTAGCCACAAATCGTACCTAAACACAGCACTTTTGTATCCTTTCCTTACAAATATCCCCCTGCTCAAGAAAGTTGTTTAGGGGGAAAACAACTTTTCATAAGCACGCGAGGTGGAGTACCCAAAAGCGAAAACATAGCAAAAAAAAAACATTTACGGAAGTTCATTCCGCCAGGGAAAGGGTGAATTAACATGAAAAGAAATTGTGCCACCACTAAACGCTAACCAGCGGAGAAGTCAAATGCGGCTGAGGTAGTCGGCACCTATGTTGTCGGAGCCCTTAATGTACTCAACCACAAAGTCATACTCAGTAAGCAATAGGCTCCCTTTCGTGGTATTTCTTGAGAAGGTTGATGGGAAAAAGACTTCTCCGTGTTCCGAGATCTATCTCGTAGTCATAGTCACTGCGTTTTTCAAGCACTGTGAAGGGTCCCTTCCATGTCAAGATCAATTTATTCTTATCTGATGGTAGCAACAGCAATACTTTGTCGCCGGGTGATAGGTGTCGAACTCTTGCTTTCCTATCGTAATATTTCTTCTGTGTCATTTTCGCCTTCAGGAGTTCTTCATGCGCTACCTTGCAGGTGTCTTGCAGTCGCTCCCGGAGATCTATAACATACTCGTATGTTGTTTTCGTTTCAGGATCGATGTTGGCACCTGTCCACAGTTCCTTAAGGATCGACATTGGCCCGCGTACAAATCTGCCGTAGAGGAGGTCGAACGGTGCGAATCCAAGGCTCGTCTGGGGAACTTCACGGTATGCAAAGAGCAGGGGAGCCAAGTACCTGTCCCAATGTCGTGGCCGTTCTTGACACATGCGGCGAATCATTTGTTTGAGAGTTCCATTAAATCTCTCCACAAGTCCGTTGGCCATGGGGTGATAAGGCGTTGTGGGTAGCTGACGAAATGAAAGTAGCCGACCGAATTCCTGCATGAGACTCGAGGTGAACGACTTTCCACGGTCGCTCACTATCTCACGGGGCACCCCAACGCGGGAGAACATCTCTACTAGTGCTTCCGCTATGCGCTCTGTCTCGATGCTCGGTAGTGCCACCGCATCCGGGTAACGCGTAGCGAAGTCTACCATCGTTAAGACATACTTGTTGCCCTTGGATACGTTGGTGACAGCGGGCCAATAATATCGATGGCGACCCGCTGAAAAGGTGTGTCTATGATAGGCATATTTCCCAATGGAACTCGTCCGACGAGGTGTTTAGGCACGGTCCTCTGACATACGTCGCACGACTTCACGAACCGTATCACATCAGCCCGTACACCCGGCCAATAAAACTCTGTAAGGACACGGTCTGTTGTCCTTCTTTGCCCTTGGTGACCAGACAGAAGGCCTTCATGAGCCATCTTCATTACGGTGTTTCGAAGATCCTTGGGTACTACAAGTTGCTCCAAGTCTCGCCTTTCTGCCGTGCGGTGGCGCCGGAAAAGAATGTCGCGTACCAGCACAAACTCAGTGACTGCTGGCTTCTTAGATATGGTCTTCCCCAATGCGGCGAAGCAGGTTTCCAGCGTGGGATCTGTGTGCTGTAAATTCTTTAGCGCTTCCCGGCTGATATCCAGGGGTTGGATCCGAGGAACAATCAGTTCACTGGGCTTTTTCCTTTCTTTTCTTTTCCTGCAGCCGCCGACATGTCATCTTGTCGTCTTCTATCTGATGAGGTTGCATCTTCAGGTTCTTCTTCAGTGCATACTGGATCACGGTGAATCTGTGCTAGTTTTCGACGTCCTGCTGGCTGCTTCGGGGCTGGTTGGGCAGCTGACAGTACACCCGCAATGTTGCCAAGCACGACTTCATACAATGGATTCTCCATACAAACAGCAAGCACCTGACCTCTGAAAAACGGAGAATCTATGTACACCTCTGCTTCTGGTAAGACTTTTGCAGATCGGTCCAATAGGCGAATGGTACGGGTGTTGCCAGTCAAGTTGCAGTCAGGGACTAGTGATCGTTTCACCACTACTGTATTGCAACCGGTATCCCGCAATACGGTAACCAGCTTCCCTTCGAGATAGCCCTTTACAGTTGGCATTTGTTTTGACCCGTTGTCGCAAGTTGCGTTGCTTTGGGTCCCATCACACCTGTCATGACAATGTTTCTCATCCCGATTGTCAGGTGCATCTTCCATTGATTTCTCACGCTGCGCTTTCTGGTATCCCAAGACGGAACATGATGCCTCTCTACGTTTTCCCGAGTTTGAGGGACAACTGTCGGATCTGTGCCCCGACTTCTTACAGATCCAGCACGACGTCGACTTGGGCGCTCGAGACTTAGTCCAGCAATCGGAAGCTCGATGACCCGGCTTGTTGCACAGAAAACAAAGCGGTTTTCCTTTGCTTTCGCTGACAGTGTCAACTTTAGCTGTAGCCATCGGTTTCCCTTTTTCGTCTTTTCCTCTAGCGAGATTCACAATTCCCTGAGCTTCCAAATATTGATCAGCCGTCGTTGCCAACGTGTCCAGGTTATGACATCCTCGCTCCTTCAGGAAGACAGCCAACTTCTCGTCGCACCGCCTGAGGAATTGTTCGGACACCATCTTGTCTCGCAGTGCATCATATGTTTTGGGAGTCTTCGCCAGCTCCTGCCAATGGTCGAAGTATCCACAGAGACGTCCCGCGAACTGTCGACCTGTCTCAGTATTCTCGGGCCGGGCATCCCTAAACTTTGTGCGGTATCCCTTCTCTGTATAACGGAACCGCTGGAGGAGCGTCTGCTTGAGCTTTGCGTAGTCCGTAGAGTCTTCAGCAGACATCCGTCCTACCACGGTCAAGGCTTCTCCCGTTAGACACAAGCTCAGTGACAGGGCCCACTTGTCGGTTGGCCAGCCTTGGCTCATGGCAACCCTCTCAAATCTCTGGATGTACGCATCCAGTTCGTCCCTACTCTCATTGTAGGGTGGAATCATTTTGTGTGGGCTGCGAAAACTCTGACCACCACCCATACTATCGTCCGCAGAACTCGTGCTCGGCCACTGCGCTTCTGCGACACGACGTCGCTCCTCGAGCAGGAGCCTTTCAGCCTCCATGCGAGCTATTTCACGCTCATGCTCCACCTGTGCTGCTAGCCGTGCCTCCTCTCGATCTTTCGCTCTCTGGTCCCTCATTTCTTTTTCCTCCGCGCTCACCCATGCCAGCAAAGCCTCACCACTCAGCCCCATCTCCTTCCCTAGCTCAACTAGCTTTCTCTTGTCGTCCATTCTCGTCCGCCACACACAAACAACGTGAGGCTCTCAGATGTAAGGCGAGAGCTTAGTCCTGTCGCGGACGCCAGAAATTGTGATGGTTAAGGACGTTCGTCACTATGTTTGTTGACAGCGGACAAGAAAGGATTCACATCAACACTGGATGCGAACAAAAGAAGCGTTATATTGTTCACTAAAGAGCGAAGTGGCAGGTGAAAATAAAACTATATGTCCAACCCTACACGCCAAGCGTCACGCAACATGTACGAGAGTCAGACCTCTATTATGCGGAGAGCTCGCGGCTACGCTTACTCCGAGTCCAGCGCGTAGAGTTCTCAGTTCGCAAAGAGGAAAACACTGCCTCACAGTTTGGGTCCCCGTCGTCCCGACATGATGCGATCGTTGACGTGCGCGAGGGCAAAGGTGGCACGGCTGGAGCGGCTGGAACGGCTGACGGCACACGGATGCGCTACCGTGTGCAGCGCCGTTTAGTCAGACGTCGCGGCCAGCAGTCAGGGTCGCAACTCCTGAGGTTCAGGGTCAGGCCCCGGCTCACGAGGACCACGCCCGGTAGGCCTCGCCCACGAACCTGCTCCCGGCCACTGCACCCAGGCAGGAGCCGTTCAGCAGACCCCGTCATTGCACCTTGAACAGGCCGGCGGACTCGACCCCGAACGAACACGCCGGAGCTCGACCTGGCCGACACGTACGGGTCCCAGGTCAGGCTCAGGAACGCTCCCAGGAACTCGTCGTCTCGAGCGGCGCACTGCTTCGTCTGCCTTCGTGGCCCCGACCCTCGAGCTCGCTTTCCCACGTTCCTTCTTCTCCTCCTCTTCTTTTCATTTCTTGTTATCGCCTTCGTGCCACCTGCCCTCCGCTCGTCTTCTTCAGTTTCGGTTTGACGTTCCTCGGCGCTTTTAAGTCCTTTTAGCCACAAATCGTACCTAAACACAGCACTTTTGTATCCTTTCCTTACAACAGGCTATAAGAAGACACGCAACATGTGTAAATAGTATTATGCCTTGAAAAAGACGGGGTTCCCGTCGAAACCTCGGCACAATAAACAGTTGTTATGTGAAAGCACATCTACTTTCATATATATATATATATAGAGAGAGAGAGAGAGAGAGAGAGAAAATCATCATCATCATCAGCCTGGCTACGACCACTGCAGGACAAAGGCCTCTCCCATGTTTCGCCAGTTAACCCAGTCCTGTGCTTGCTGCTGCCAATTTATACCCACAAACTTCTTAATTTCATCTGCCCACCTAACCTTCTGTCTTCCCCTAACCAGCTTTCCTTCTCTGGGAATCAAGTTAATTACTCTTAATGACCAGCGGTTGTCCTGTCTACGCGCTACATGCCCGGCCTATGTCCATTTCCTCTTCTTTATTTCAACTATGATATCCTTAACCCCCGTTTGTCCCCTAATCCACTCCGCTCTCTTTTTGTCTCTCAAGGTTAAGCCATAGAGAAAGAAGAAGACAAGAGAGGACACTCCGCGAAACCTGGCCTCAGGAAGTGCGTCACGATTACGTAATCAACTAGTGCTCTCGTCAAACGTCAGAGGGCGCAAGCGCAAAAAAACAGTTATAATCAATGCAACAGAATTGTTTTCACAAAATAATAATTATATGCCCAAACTAGGTATGTTCTTTACACATAAAAACAATTTATTCAACACACCTTACGCGATTATTTTTCTTCAGCCGTACTGTCATAAACACGATCCACCCAGCGATAAGCCCATGCATGACTGACAGCGAGAAGCTTTCGTCGCTTTCGTCAACGTCGGCTGCGTCGGCGTTTTCAAGCGTGAGATAACAGGTGAGGCACGTTTTCAAGCGAAGCTTGTTGAATGACATGTTGTTGGTCTTGTTCGGTCATTTTTTTCAGAAAACGGTTACACCTGTGCGAATAAGACACTATGACACAAACATAGAAAGATGCACACACACACGTTGCGCTTCGTGTGTGCGAGTTTGTTTCTTACGTGGCGTCTCATTCACGCAGTTGTAACCTTTTAGATGCGGAGCATCTAATACTCGAGGCTTGTAGTGCGGCGCCGTCCGCAAGCTTCCTCCTCCTTCTTCCACCATCTGTGCATCCCTTCCTCCTCTACACACCGCGCGCGCTTCACTCCTCCACCATCTGTGCACCCTTCCTCCTCTACACACCGCGTACGCTTCTCCTCTTCACGAACATTCGCTAGCTGTATAATGTAGCGCGCATGCGCCGTCACGCTTCGAGAACATCGGCAGCTGACGCGCGCGCATGCGCCGTCGCGCTTCGAGAACATCGGCAGCTGACGCGCGCGCATGCGCCTTTGCGCTTCTCCCCCTTCTCGAACATTCGACATCTGACAGTGCATGCGCCGTCGCGCTGTATATATACTCAAGGTCGGCACTCGCTCGCTCAGTTGCCGCTCGTCGGTTGGTTTGTACGGCGCGTCGACGTCCAAGGTCGCGGTGAAATGAATTCCAACGAATCCACAAACACAATGATCGACGTCCCTTCGACCAGCGCCGCCCTTTCGCATACGTGTGTACGTGTTCACTCATTTAACACCCCCTCCTACAACCACGTTAACCAATTTAGCCATCGACCCAAGTAAGTCGCAATTTAACACCCCATTTCACAACCACGTTAACCAATTTAGCCATCGACCCAAGTAAGTCGCACTTTAACACCCCGTTAACCAATTATATGCTCCGCATCCTCCTCAGTGTTCCCCCGAGGGAAGCTGCGGGCAATTTTTTCTGTAGCTCGTAAGGACGGAGAGGTTCGCTAAAAAGAAAGTTTGCGGCTCTATGCGGCGGCTAGACGGGAACATTGTGCAACGTATGCAGTATAGCATAGGCGGCACGGCGTCAAGCCGAGGCGACGCGTGCTGCGTCTGCAACATACGCGAGCATCTGTATCTTTCATCAGTGAAAGCTGGCACTGTTGATAATTCCAAAATTACAAATTACTTGTTTCCTTCTTGGTGCCTTCTCTTTTCTTCCACGTTCTACCAATTTATGCGTTTGAAAGAGTTGTTTAGGTTCCCCATGCTACAAGCTTTGTAACTTGTACCAACTGCACATATATGCAGATTTCCTGAGCGTCGCTTCAAATAGTGACTGTGACATGACTGCAGAAATTGCACTGCAAGGTGCGGATGAGCTTCAGTTTGTGTTATTTTAAGCCTCTTACTGACACATTGTCGTAATTTCATTTCTTCAGGACCTGCGGTAGAGGCTTCAAAAAGCGGCTCCCACACATTGAGGTGCCCCGATGAACAGGGTGCGTTCAGTGTCGCGATTTCTTTTTTTTTTACCCAAATTGACTGTTGACCAAACCTATGCAGGTGGCAGCTGCCTTGTAGCTGGTGAAAGAATTTCTACTGACTTCGTCTTGCCGGAGAAAACCTTAACCAGTCGTTCAGCTGTCACAAAAAGAACTTGTGTGACCGGTAAGTTGTATGTTCACTTCAACACCAGAGTGGATTGATATTGAGACTTCCGCAGGCCGCTCGCAAAGTTGTTCCGACAGCACTGTCCGAGGCACTGAACAAGCTTCACAAGACCCTCCAGAAGATGTCTTTGCCAACAGCTCCACGTCTGAGTGCCCTAGAGAAAATGGTGACTATGCTTTTATTGCAGCTGTTTTTAATGTGCTATTTTATGTTTAGGACATTCTGAGGAAACTATCCTCAAAAGGACACTACGTGTGCACTTACAAAATGTAAGGGTGGGCTCTCAGTAATTTTTATTTTTTGTGCATTGTCAACATTGTGAATGGTTTGTTTTTAGGTAGTGGAATCAAAAAATTTGCACCACAGAAAGTTGTGCACCTTGGGTCTGAAAGAGCGAGGTAAGTGCTCGTACGGGATTAGTTGTTCTTCGCTTTTACATCCATTTTTTTTTATTATTGCAGTGCGTTCCTGTGTGCCAGCGACAATGTCTCCATCAATGAAGTACAAGCGAACCATTAAACATCTGCAAGCCAAAGTAGCAGCACAGCGGAAAACTATCAAAAGACTGCGAAGACAGCCTCACCAAACTAACCACTCATTCGTTGCATACATTGTTTTGGTTACCCGCTATGAGGAGTAGGGACACTGTGTATTCGCTCGAAGTGATTTGCATAACCTTAAAAAGAATGTTGGGTATCCTGTCTGTATTTTTGTAGCAAATGCGGGCGAACTGTACAGTTTACTGTGGGTCGCGTCGTCAATGTGTATGCTTTATCTCTCCAGCTCAAGTAATATATCAATAACAAAACCGCTTGTTGAAATGTCTTCGAGCGGGTAAAGAACACAGTATGAAGTGGGCACGGTTCACGTTATCACGCTTTTCGTATTTTAGCTTCTCATCAACCTCCTCATCTCGCCCATCAAAATTTTCAAAAGAATACCCAAACTTGTAGCATTTGATGGGGCTGCGGACGCTGCCATTTTATATTTATATAGCTTGTGAGTGATAACGTACGATGTAGAGCCTTTGTGAAAAATAATGAGCCAAAGTGGTTTCCGTCTGCTATTTATTAGCCCTGTAATACCGCTCTCGTAACACCAATTAAGGTCCACAATTCTGGATAAGTGATGACTACAATCTATTTTAGCTCGCAAGCGTCACAACAACACCCAGACGCAAATCACTTGGGATCTTAAGTTTTTGATGATAAGAAGAGCCACAAGACCTGCCAGTGTTGTAGCATAAAGTTTGTCTTTCACGTAGTGAGCAAGCTGCAAAGCCCTACCTTTCTGAGGACAAGCAGGCATCAAGTCCCTGCTTTTTTTTTCATTTTGGGCTAGCTGTTCTTAAGCACAGCAGGCACACTGCTGCTTTGCCTTTCTGCTATATTGTGTCGTGTGGTTTCTGTGCACTCTTTTTTTCTAAGCATTATTTTGGTTAACCCCAGGCGTGATTCGCGACTTCATTGCTGTGTATATGTCACTTCTTCCTTCTTCTTCAGCATAGTGCGCTGTGTTTTTGCCATAGATCCTTAATTACCCACGGGCCCGGTGTGTCATACTTCACCAGCTTCTTGGCTTCTGCCAACTCTAGCGATGTGTGCGTTGTCTGTGTTCTCTCTGTATTTGTTACAATATTTGTTACAATTTATTTGTAAGGCGAGATGCATTTGTTGTCTACCTTTTTCATGTCGTGCTTTTTATATTCTCCGGCTCTACCTTGCCTTTGAATAAAACATTGCGGATACTCTGTCTCTTTGACTGATATATACATTGATCACTTGTTCCAAAAGAACAAGTGTTCAACAAGTGAACAAAAGAACAAGAACAAGCGCGATGAATAAAATCGTAGTGAATTATCACTACCTGCATCTCTCTTTATTATACCTTAATCGAAATAAAAATAAAAAAATAAAAATAAATATTCAAAATTTGCGCCAGTGAAACCGAAACAGGAAGCGCACGCCACTTGCTCTCACCAATCACCAGGTGTGCTAGGGTCGATTGGGCCGCTGGGGTCTACGGGAGTGTCCACTCTTCACCTTTCTTTATTTCTCTATGGTCACACCTACCATTTTTTTCCATTGCTCGCTGCGTCGTCCTCAATTTAAGCTGAACCCTCTTTGTGAGTCTCCAGGTTTCTGCTCCGTAGCTAAGTACCGGCAAGATACAGCTGTTATATACCTTCCTCTTAAGGGATCATGGCAATATACCTGTCATGATTTGAGAGTGCTTGCCGAATGTGCTCCACCCCATTCTTATTCTTTTTGTTATTTCAATCTCGGGGTTAGGCTCTGCGGTTATTACCTGCCCTAAGTAGACAAAGTCTTTTACAACTTCAAGTGCACTATTACCTATCTCGAAGCGCTGTTCCTTTCCGAGGTTGTTGTACATTACTTTCGTTTTCAGCAGATTAATTTTAAGACCCACCTTTCTGTTCTCCCTGTGTAACTCCGTAATCATTAGTTGCAATTCGTCCCCTGAGTTACTCAGCAATGCAATGTCATCGGCGAAGCGCAGGTTACTAAGGTTTTCTCCATTGACTCTTATCTCTAACTGTTCCCATTCTAGGCTTCTGAAAACCTGCTGTAAGCACGCGGTAAATAGCATTGGGGAGATTGTGCCCCCCTGCCTTACACCCTTCTTGATTGGTATTCTGTTGCTTTCTTTATGAAGCACTATGGTAGCAGTTGATCCCCTGTAGATTTCCTCCAGAAAGTTTATATATACTTCTTCTACGCCCTGATTTTGCAGTGTCTGCATGACGGCTAATATTTCTACTGAATCAAACGCCTTCTCGTAATCTATGAAGGCTATGTATAGTGGTTGGTTATACTCTGAGCATTTCTCTATTACCTGATTGATAGTATGAATGTGGTCAATTGTTGAGTAGCCTGTTCGAAATCCTGCTTGTTCCTTTGGTTGATTGAATTCTATTGTTTTCTTTACTCTGTTAGCAATTACCTTTGTAAATAGCTTGTACACTACAGAGAGCAAGCTTCTCGGCCTGTAATTCTTCAAGTCCTTGTCATCTCCTTTCTTATGTATTAAGATGATGTTAGCGTTCTTCCAAGACTCTGGTACCCTTCCCGTCAAAAGACACCTCGTAAACAGGGTGGCTATTTTTTCTAACACAATCTGTCCTCCATCTTTCAGCAGATCTGATGTTACCTGATCCTCACCAGCAGCTTTGCCTCTTTGCACGCTCTCCAAAGCATTTCTGACTTCTTCTATCATTACTGGTGGGGTGTCGTCTGGGTTACTGCTATTTCTTATAGTATAAAGGTCGTGGTTGTTCGGCTACTGTACAGATCTCTGTAAAACTTCTCCACTATTTTAACTATCCTATCCATATTGGTAGTTATTTTGCCTTCTTTGTCCCTTAGTGCCTACAACCTACTTTTGCCTATCCCAAGTTTCCTCTTCACTGCTTTGAAGCTTCCTCTGTTTTTCAGAGCATGTTCGATTCTCTCCATGTTATACCTTCTTACATCGCATACTTTACGTCTATTAATCAACTTCGAAAGCTCTGCCTATTCTATTTCATCTGTTGTACTTCACGCTTTCATGGTTTGACGCTTCTTAATTAGGTTCTTCGTTTCCTGGGAAAGCTTGCCAGTGTCCTGTCTAACTACCCTGCGTCCAACTTCCACTGCACACTCCATAATGATACTCGTCAGATTATCATTCATTGTATCTACGCTAAGGTTGGTTTCCTCACTAAAAGCTGAGTACCTGTTCTGCAGCGACACTCTGAATTCCTGTACTTTCCCTCTCAGTGCTACACTCTTAAAAAAATGGAGTGACGTACTCTCCATTAAGAGAGGAACGGCAATGTCCCCAATGTTCGTCTTCAAATAGAGAAACGTTGCTCTCTCATCCACTGAGAAACACGTTCCTCCTTATGAAAATCAACATGGCTGCCCCCCGGCGAAGCGAGTAGGCTTAGCAAATGCAACGATTCTCGACTGGTAAGGAGTACACAGCACTGAAAGTTACAAAAAAACGGTCCCACTGAGCTTGATAATGAACGAAATGATTATAAAAACAAGCAGACGAACCTGTGGCGGTGAACACAACGCGAAAGAGAACGATGGAGCAAGTACGTTTCGTTCGGTCAGCGAAGCCACGTTCACTCCGAAAGACACGGTTTCTGCAGAGCCCTCACCTGAAGAGTGCATGCTAGGCTTGCTGTATTTATTTCTCGCAGATTCACATAGTGTAGCGACGTTATCCATGCGCTTACGGGCCCGCTGGTCACGAGATGTGCCTCCAAACCGTACACTCGATCGCAGCGAAACCATTCCGAATCCATAGTGCAGCTTTGATAGATAGATGTTCAACGATATATAAATTGCTAGAGGTGTGAAAGCGTCATAGAAATGAAGTAGGTGGTAGGTGGCGCCATCTGGAGGGATTGAACAAAATTTAAAAAAAAAGTTGACTGCCGCGACGTTTGTTGTTATCACCCACTATCACGGCTCCCTTGTGGATTGTTTACGCATCAACCCATTCAAGACCACTTACGGACACAGAAAGCCTATTATGTGCTGACGCAATCCAAATAGCTACACATGCACACAGTACACAAATAGTACGCAACAAGTACACTAGCGTATACGCTAACAAGTACGCAACCAGAGCACAATCAACCATTTAAAACCAACGGCTCACACCTCAACGTGTTTACTCACACTCTACTATGAAAGCGCGCCAGCTTATATAGCGATGAATTTCAACTGACCTGAGTGGCACAAGTTACAAGTAGGTTTTCTTACACTTTTTTTACGTTTTTTATCAATACCACAACATGTGCACACGTAAATATATTGTATCTGATGCTTAGGCAAACCTTAGTTAATCAATGGTTGCACAATAATGAACGGAATAATTACTAGAGCTTATCAGGTTTTCACGAAGGCGGATGCCCCAAGCCGTGCTTAGAATGCCCACGGCAATTCGAACGCTGCGCCATCTGTCGACTACTGCCACAGTTACTTTTTTTTTTCTTGAAGCCTCTGAGAGTGCAAACATTCGCCGCGCGTTAGCCATTTCGGAGGTCACGTTTTTTTTCTTCTTCTTACTTGGAGAGGGCGCAGCATGCAGAGCAAACTTTGTCTCCGACGTGGTAGGTGTTCTGTGGTCACGTCGACCTCGTTTAGTTGTTTCGTCTTAACGTTTGCTTATATTCTTTTTTACGTGCGTACCACAAGTGCGACCGTTAGCCATGGATATAGTACACCACTGGCCCTTCAATGACAATGTTTTTGATGCGGTAACGACCGTCCTAGCAGTGTATACGTACGTTACAACGCGGGTCTTGCGAGATAAATAAGCGATGACCTCGCATCCGACGGTATTTTTCCGTGAGCCATGACAGTGGCTGTTGGCGTTGCGGCAGCTCTCATACTTGAGTGGAAGAACTATCGCTGCAGTGCGCAAGTTTACTATAACTTTACAGAATGTTGTGCCTGCATACTTTTCTGCTTCAGATGCCTCTCGCGATTCGCCTCGCGTGTCAACTTGTAATCATAGTGCGTGCCACAATTTTGTTGTTAGCGCTGTGGCTGTGGTGGTTATTACTCTGGATTCGGAACACTCTTTTCACAAAGGTGAGTGAGCGTTAGTACTTACTTGCTGTGCACAGCTGCTACTAGAAGTGCATTTTGTGTTGCGTTTCTCACGACAAAGGAGAATCATGGACGAGAAAGACATACTGCTCGCGTGCATAATTCCTTCCCACTTCTCGGTGCTGGCATGGGCAATTCAAAACGAAAGCGATTGAGAATTTGGTTTAACCTGCAGAAGTCATTGGTTCACTTTTCACAAAAGTTTAGTTATGATGATGTTTAAAAAGTTTGTGATGGTTGTAATCTAGTCTGGCGAATAAACGCTCGGTGAAACTTCGCAGCCTGTTTCCCTTTGTGCTTTCACCTGCCGTGGTAGCATAGCCTTATTGGGTGTCGTGTGACTATGCTGATGAACGCAGGTTCGACTTCCGGCCACGGCGGCCGTATTCGAAGGGGGGTAAACTGCAAAGAACATCCATATGGTGGTAGTGGCACGTATAACTCTATATTGTGTATATGATCGTACTTTCACGCATGACTGTACAGTGGTATCAGGTTTCCTAGATTGATGAAAAATTAAGTGTGATGCTTTTTTACGCGCCTCGTTGAATTCATGAGTGCTGTTGGTGCCGTGCAAAACTAAAAATGCGTGGGCTTACCAAGTATGTCGACACCGAAAAAAATCATTATTTCTTTACACTCTAAGGTAATCGATAAAGCAAGACTGCTTGGGAAGCAGAGCTCCTTGTATTCTTGACAAATCGGTAGTATGAAACAACACGAGACACACATGGAAGTGTGCGGAGCATCGTGCGAGTGCCTGACGATAAAAAAAGAGAGGCTTTTACTCTATACTAATAAATCAAAAGAAAACGTCATTCCTGCATTGCTTACAACAATCTTAGGTAAAAGCAATCGCTCGCGACTGGCCGCGGCCGGCTATAGGCTTGGCGTGTGCATGCGCGCGAGCAAGACCCCCGTGATTGAGGAGAAACTTGAACGCTGAAGGAGGAACGTTGCTTTTTTGGTCCTTGCCGCGAGAGGGCGCGATGGGTAAAGCGCCCGAAAGGGAGGAAGTCGCTGCGCCGAAGGAGGAACGGAGCCCGTTTCTCCATTCTCGCACCCTTTTTTTTAGAGTGTAGCTCATTGATTGGCTTCTTGCGTATCAGTTTCTGTCGTTCCTTCGTCAAGTCTAGGCGAATTCGAGACCGTACCATTCTATGGTCACTGCATCGTACCTTGCCAACCACTTGCACATCCTGCACGATTCCTGGGTGTGCGGTCATTATAAAGTCTATTTCGTTCTTATTTTCGCCATTAGGGCTCCTCCATGTCCACTTGCGGTTTTCTCGTTTTCGGTAGAAGGTATTCAAAATCCGCAAATTATTGCGTTCTGCGAATTCAACTAGTAGCTCTCCTCTGGCGTTTCTAGTGCCCATGCCATAATCTCCTACTGCCTGGTCTCCAGCCTGCTTCTTCCCTACCTTTGCAATAAAGTCGCCCATCACTATAGTATACTGTGTTTTTATCTTACTCATTGCCGATTCCACGTCTTCATAGAAGTTTTCAACTGAAGCGTCATCATGGCTTGACGTAGGCGCGTAAGCCTGTACTACCTTCATCTTGTATCTTTTATTCAGTTTAATTACAATACCTACCACCCTTTCATTAATGCTATATTATTCCTCTATGTTGCCAGCTATGTTTCTGTGAATTAGGAACCCCACTTCCACTTCTCTTCTGTCTGCCAAGCCCCGATAGCAAAGGACGTGCCCATTCTGTAGCACCGTATAAGCCTCATCTGTCCTCCTAACCTCACTGAGCCCTATTATATCCCATTTAACACCCTCTAGCTCTTCGAATAGTACAGCTAGACTTCCCTCACTAGATAAGGTTCTAGCGTTAAACGTTGCCAAGTTCAGGTTCCAATGGCGGCCTGTAGTCCAGAGATTCTTAGCCCCCTCTGCTGCGTTGCAGATCTGACCACCGCCGTAGTCAGTTGCTTCGCAGCTGCTGAGGACTGAGGGCCGTGAGTTATTTGGCGTATCCATGTGGGAGGTAGTGGCCAGATACTGCACCAGGGTGGCCAATCCTTCTCTGGTGAGGGAGTGCGTTCCCGGTGGTGCTTACCGATGAGGCCGCACCTCAGGCCTCTTATTGTAGTTCCATAAACAAGCGATTTTTTTTATTTTTTTTCGGTTGGGAACTGCGCGGCACCGGGCACGTGGTCTGACTGTTGTTGTTTTCACAGATTCACACTGTTTTCCGTTCCTAAAATTTAATATCTTCGTTTGTAATAGCAGTATTTGTAGCGGTTGAACTCCTTGTATCTTCACGAACAAATAGACACCACTCTGACCCTCCTAGAACCCAAATTGCTAAAGTTATAGATAGATATGTTATAGGTAGATATGTGCAGAGCTCACTTACCCGTGCTGCTGACGCGGCCGCTCCCGCTCGCGCAGTTGGAATAATCTGTGCTTATTGGCTAAGAGGTGGAGGAGCAGTTCCGGTGGGCTTAATTTGCTGTGGAAGCTGTTTCGCCAAACCCAGCTCAAGCAGTGACAGCAGTCCGGCAACACTGAGTGTGTCTTCTGAATAAGTCTCTTTTGACACTCTCAGTTGAATTGGGCGCTCGCGGTTTTTTCTACGGCTATCTCCAGATTTTAACGACTCAATTGAGACCGGATTTGTCGTCCTGGGGTGTGTAAAAGCCGAGATATGACTCGTTGTCCTCAATGTGGCTTGGTCCCACACAAGATGGCGGTCCCCGTATGGTCATAAGTTGGGAAAAATTGCTTCTGGGTTTGTTTTCGCCGGTCAGAAACTGGTAAGATTGAGCTCAGAGCCCGAAATCCTCCTTCTGCGTGATTTAATAACGTTACCAATATTTGTCGTGAACTTTTGCCTTTTCACTCAATCTTTGAGCACGAGGGGGCAGGTGTTAAAGTCCCCTGTCAACATGGCAGCCCCATAGGGCGGATACACGTGTTACTCACAGTTGATTTTCGGTGAAGAAAAACCGTTTTTTCACGCAGATTGAAGATAAGATGGTAGCGGTGAGGCTCCGGAACGTCCCAAGAGGAATCGAGGGTGGTTTTTTAGGTGCGTAGTAGCTTTTCTTGCAAATTCCTTGATCGAAGTGGAGCTAGTGGCTGCTGTTTTTAGGCCTACCCGAAGTATGAGTCGTTAATTTCTCAAGATGTAACTGATTTGGGTGGCTAAACCGTGCTCCTCGAAGTGCTCCGAAGCCTCATAAAACCATGCGAGGAAATTTAGATTATTACTCACAGTTTTGACGGAGATTTGAGGTCCGAATGCTAAGCTGTTGTGAAAACGCTCAACCGACCCGGGCCCCCTGGTGGCCGAGTCCACCAGGGGGCCCGGATTGGTTGGTTGGTGTATATGAAATAGGTGACACGAACCCTCGGTATGTGCGGCAGAGACTATACTTGTAACATTCTGGTAAAACGCATTGTTGTAATGAAAACCACGTCGCTTTCAGCTCTCTGTTGCTGCCGTTGACATATCGCAGCACGTACAGATGTCCCGAAATTCTTGAAATGAACGGGCATACTAAATGATTCACTGTTTCCACACTCTCCGCATAGAACTGCTCGCATTTTTCAAAGTCATACTCGTCATGAAACTCCCGATCCCATATCACTGATAAGTGTTGCCAACTGGCAACAAGGACTTAGTGAAGACAACCTCGTACGGCTGGTGCAATACTTTGGGATTTGAATTTTTTTTATTTCCAGCAATGCACACCGAGCAGCGGTCGGAGCGTGACGAGCTTAATACGTTAATCAGGAAGGAATTCAAGACAGCTCTTGCACTTCCCATCTATACAAGCTCGAACAGACTGTTTCGTCTCGGCTTCCACAACATGCTCGAAGACTTTGTGGGGGAACAGGGGAGGGCGCGAATTTCCAGGCATCCCAGCACGAGTTACCGTAGAAAAAAAGTGAAACACCCTTAGACTTCGCCTTTAAGAGTTGAACGCGATAGAGCGATCCTGCCCCTAGAGCGCCCTTCAACAGCTAAGTGCATACTTATTATGTTTTTTTACATACTACCTACTGAAAATCCTTGGTTTGTGAATGCCGGAATCGTTGGTGGATATGGTGGAAAAATTAGTGGTTATGGTGGAAATATTGGTGGATATGGTGGAAACTGTAGTGGGCAGAATGGCTGATGATGGCGAGAGCGGAAAAAATGATGGCAGACGGTGGTGGTGGTGGCAAGCCAATAGTGATAACGGTGGAAAATGCCGGCTGATGAAGGCTAGAGTGGAAAAAAAATGCTAGCAGATGGTGGTAGTGGTGGCGAACCAATGATGGTGCCGGTTTAAAATGCCGGCTGACGGTGGCGAGGCAAAACGTGTTTGGCGGAAGGCTTGGTGAGAAACGTGGATGACGGTGGCGTGATGGAAGCTTGGTGGGTGATGGTAGCAAGATGGAAAAGCACATGACAGTATGTGAAATCACTGATTTGTAGTGTTTCATTCTTGAATGCGCAGAGATATATGTTTACTGTCAAAAGATACCAACGCGGCTCATTACGCTTCATGGCACGTTTATTTTTTTTATTCCTGTATTCCTGTAATGTCAACAACGCTTCAATTTTCGTGCAGCGTAAAATATGCGGCCGTGAATTTGCGCACGTACTTACATCAGTTACACATCCGCGATGTGTTTCTTTGTTGTGATCTTTAGAAGACAAGATTTGTCACTGTCAACATGACAATAAATGTTTTACATCGGCGAGCAGTTGTCAACAAATAATTGGCCCCAGTTCACAATTGCCCCTTTTAATGTTAGAGCAGACAACAGCGGTCACTTGATGTCGCCACGCTAGAAACGCAACTCTGGCAATTCTTGCACACTCTATTGCTTGAGCCATACATTTAGGTTAAAGTGCGTGCGAATATGCTTAAACGTTCACTTTCGACATGCGTCGAGACGAGCCCCAGTGAATTCGACTTTCGCCCTTCTGTTCAACCAGCACGATTTCCACCAAAAGTTGGTCCTACCGACCGTGCCCAAACAAGTGCTATCGACGCTTTTCGGTTTTAGAATACACCATTTAGACGAGTAAAAATGACAATGCAGCACAGCTGTGGCATTATTTCACCTAAATGAAGCCTTTTTTGTTGTGTAAGGTGTCCGCGCAAGAAGCGACAAACATCTATGCGACGCACTTGCAGCACATTTGCCAAATGTGCCCCGTCACGGTGGTCTAGTGGCTAAGGTACTCGGCTGCTGATCCGCAGGTCGCGGGATTAAATCCCGGCTGTGGCGACTGCATTTGCGATAGAGGCGGAAATGTTGTAGGCCCGTGTACTCAGATTTGGGTGCACGGTAAAGAACCACAGTTGGTCGAAATTTCCGGAGCCCTCCACTACGGCGTCTCTCAAAATCATATGGTGGTTTTGGGACGTTAAACCCCACAAATCAAATCATCATCATCATCAACATCCACAAAGTGTACGCCTCCGCTCACCGATAGCCGCCGGTCGCACTCATCCGCACTTCACTGGGAGAACACAGACTCGTCAATTTGTACGCCTACCGAACCAATATGATAGCATAATGTTTCGGGCGCACTGCATTCGTTTTAGTAGCTCCTAATGACAGAGAAGCAGCGGTGCGCTGGCACGGCTGCGCTGTGCGTTGCGCGAAAAACAACACAATCAATTGTGTGGGCGTATCTATCAAATGAGCATAGAAGCGTCATAAAGCCTGAACAGATATTACCCTTTGGAAGGAGCGAAAAACGAAAATTAAACTTGGCAGCAACCACCAATAAACTCTACCTGCTCCTCAGTCCACTAAGTTTTTTTTCTTGTGGTTGTATATTGTAACAAAAACAAAGCGCTGATGCCAATATCGCAGTGACAATCGTTACAGGCAGCAGTTGTTCACGTTTATGAAATGTGCAAACTTTAGTACCCATCAATTTCGAGTAAGCACGACAAACCGAAGTGAAACAAAGTTTGTGAGTTGACTACTTCTTTAACACCAAAAACGCAGTCTATCAGCCACAAAGGTCGGCGAGATCTGTCTTCCGAGAAGCAGCTGCTCAAGTGCGCAGTGTTGTTGAGAATTTGACCCCGTTCCGGAGTGGCTTCCCGTTCTTCACGCTAGTGTGTGTTTGCCTGACTTTCGATGAAGTATGTTGTGTGTAATTTACTGGTGATTATTCATGCATTAACGCAAAAAAATGTCGGCGTGGCACAGTGGTTAGTGTGCTCAGTTGGGAATCCGTAGGTGGCCAGTTCGATTCGGCGCTGTCGCATCAATTTTTTGCGGATGCTTTCCACATTATTCTAATACAATTATTTTTAATATTTCTTAAGTGGCAGCTCGTCACTGTGGTTCTGACGCTGCTTCGCGTTCCAGCATTACCGGCTGAAGCGCACCATCCCCTCCACCATACGCCATCATACACCATGTGTCACCAACATTTCCAGCACTATAATCCTAAAAAATGTGGATGGCAGACTCCACCATACCTATAGTGGACGTTTTTTCAATAGGGCATACACACGCACGCACACGCACACACACGCACACACACACGCACACGCACACGGTAGATTCTACCAGCGCCCGGGCGCGAATGGTACATAGAGTTTTTGATCTAAAGCAACAGTCGCATGGCCTTAGACATACGCCGTGCGCTCGCCATCTCGGAGGCAATAGAGAGCGTCACAATGCCTCACAGAAAGCAGAAGATTATCTAGCGTTTCCTGTTTGCTTGATCAACGCCTCTGGGAAGCCATGATATCTTTTCCGCTAGATGGACATAGTTGTCTATCTTTAGGGCTGCTCGAAAGTTCCTGTGTGTTTTTAGCGGCGATGGCTGCACAATGTCGACCTTTTTCGACGTGGTTTGATGCCTCCCAATTGCGGCTACAAATTGCCAAATGGGCTCGTTTTCGTCGTGACACCTGTCTAACAAAATGTGCCAAAAGGGCACTGAAACACTTCTTCAAGTAACCATGCAATTAGTTCACTAGAAGAGCTTATTGCCTCACGAATTCAACGCCACAAAAACTTTAGGAATCCGTAGAGTGCGAGTAGAGTTACAAAGGTTTGTCGCATGCTGCAATTGCATTATCTCTTCTCTCGTCCCGAAGAAAACGCTGGAAGCTAAGCAGGAGGGGTGGCAGGGCAAAAAAAGTGCCACGCCTCGTGACCTAGAGCACCTTTCTTAGGGGTCGAAGCTCCTTATAACAACACCCGTTCATCCCTCGTAGCCGTTGTAGTACGTAACAGGTATAACATTTTGACCTTCGAGGTGGTGCCGGTGGGAGATTTCTTCTGTGCGTTGTTGAACAATAAAAAGTTCTCAGCGTGCACGTCAACTAAAAACCGAATTCTCCTGTCTCTCATTCCCTATTAGCAGCCAATGGCATGTACATTGAGCACTATCTAACAAGAAAGAGTTGCTACGTTATCCTCGCTGTGCGTAACCTCCTTGGTTTTAGAAAGATTTAGCGAGCGTTGGGCCGCAGTGCCATGCATAGAGTGAACTAGTATATACCACGAACTCGAGGTGGTTAAAGATGGGAAGTAGACACGAAGCGCAAGCAGTAAGAAAATGTGCGTGTGCCTGCTCTCGTTCAGTCCTTGGAATGTCCGCTGGATGGCGGTGCTTCTATATGAGGAATATATGATGAAAAGATGCGAGGTGGTGGTACTTGGAGTGTTTAATAGGTGGACGTATGGACACACAGACAGATGCATACACGGGCGCATGGACGGCTGCACGGACAGATGAATGCATGAACTGACACATGAGTGGATGCAATGACGAACGCAAGTACGGACGCACAGATGGACGTGTGGACGCACGAATAGACGCACGCACGGACGGGCGGATGGACGCACGGGCAGCACACAGACGCACGCATGGACGGACGGAAGCAATAACGAATGGACGGACGGATGCTTTGCCCCACTTTCCATCATTCCCTGCGTAGATATGCTGCCTTTTTTTGTATGCGCAGTTTCTTCACTGCGATCGCGCGTGCACGCGTAGACAAGTAGCGGCCTCCCGCTGCGATCTCTGTAACTTGCTTTGTCGCTTGCGGACGATTTTTCCCTGACAACTTAATGGGCCGACACCTAGGGCGGGATTTCTGCGACACCAGCTGTCTAACGCTATCGTGTTAACATATTTAAATAAAAAAATTAAACTAAAGCATTACTCTTCTTCATATTCTGTGAGTTCGGTATGACATTAACGGAAACCGAGTCTCACTTCTGCAGCACTCCTCGACAACTGCGAGAAGAATTTACCATTGTTCCCATCCCATGAAATGTCCATCCTGGACTTAATGAGTATAAGAGGACGGTTGCTTGCTGGGCTAGTTTGTTTATTTGCTTTCTTTTTTTATAACCTTTCACATCACTTGGCCGATAAATATATATCCTAGTATAATGCTGTCAGTGTCGGCTACATCTTTGGCTTTCTTGCAATAAAGTTTTGTGAAAACAATAAAGTTTTGTGACAATAAAGTTTTGTGAACACTTGAGACAACACGTGTTTTTTTGGTATCATCAATGGAAGTAGTAGCCAGGTAGAATTTCACCATTATGTTCACTGTGCCGTTCGGCCTGTGTAGTTGCCTTCAGGCTCACTGAATTTGCGGGAGAGCCTTGGGCACTTCAAGTTGCATTAGAGTGTGGCAATGGTGGAGTCAAGGGTGGAACGAAGAACACCACTGGAATGAAGAGAAGAGCTACCACACTAATCCCTGCTTCACATCTTAAAAAAACACATCGAAAACTTCTAGGCGTTATATTGGGAGATGTAGCATGGCAAATACGTGCTGTGAAGTGGACGCATATTTCCATAACGCAACATCTATATGACAATCGCCATACGTTTTTTTTTTCATCTGGTCTATTTGCTTATAGTCATTGTTTAAAGAAAAAAGAGATTAGCAGACTCCACGCTATCTTTCGTTATGGTGTGGCTTTATGTTGCTGCCGTCAGTCCTCCCAGCATTCAGGGATACATACGCTTAGCTAAGCTGAAGCTTTTCGGTAATTATCGAAGCACTACAGATGCGCACTTACGTTGCTGGCAGTGTGACACCTCGCTGACCCATGAAGCTGATTGTCGCTTCTGCGACATCCGCAGGGGATGGGAAGAGGCAGAGTTTGTCTTCTGGGTCCAGTTCCCCCATGAAGGGTAGCACAGCTGGGTAAGGCATCAGCCGGCTAATGGCGTCGAAGCACTGGGTCTCTCGGTCATGCGAAAGTCAGAAATTGAGGGAAAACACGATTTGACCAAAGTCATAATCGAATGCTCCAAAAATGAAAAAAAATCTTTAGGGATTTCACAAAGGTGTTTAACCGGGTTTTATATAGAAAGATGCATTTCAGCTAATATAGGAACATGGGGATGGGCCAGTGGCCCGTTCGGTATCTACTTGCCTTGTCTTTTTCAATTAGCGTAAAACGAGAATCATGTCTCTTTCACAATCAGTGTTACGTTCGGTGTGCCTCAGGAGTCCGCTTTGAATCGATATTCTTTCTTTAATAATATGAATGATATAGCAGTCAAATAACGCGAAGAATCTGTCCGAAACTCCTCCAGATCAACAACAGGGGCCTTAAGATAGCCAGCACTTGAAAATATTCGGATATTCTGAAAATAGGGAATCTACTTATATACAACGACAAACAAGACAGTTGGTCATGCGCTTGAAGTATTACTTAATTAAAATCGCACGCCACTCCGGCAAAGGTTACACTTTACGTTTGTGCTTTACACGTGTCTTAAAACGAAGGATACCTGCCTATAGAAGACATATTCATTGTTGGTCATACAAATGTCACGAAAAAAGTATTCCGTGAACAACGGAATCTCGTCATTCTCGCTATCTCACTTTCATAAATCACATTCAGCCATATTAACAGGAGTCATGAAGTTACAGTGTTGTAAAGGGTTACAGCAAACTCATATGTGACCAGATGAAAAAAACATATTAGAACCATAGCGTAACGTGTTTGTGTGCTTATTGAGAAGAGGTAGAAGCACGCACGCCCCATCTCTCCACTGCTATTCATGCATGCTGGGAAGAAGCGCAGCAGATCCTCTTTGTGCTTGAATCTTTTCTATCCGCAGCTAATTGCGTTCGCTGGCAAGGCCACAATGCTTGACATTGCACAAAGCTTTATACGACGCGGACCACAGAAGTTGAGCGAACAGATTAGCAATTTATTGTTGGTGTTGCAGTTAAAGCGGGTGAAGCGCGTTCGGACTCTCTCGTTTGAGAACACATAAAAGAAGAGCACCAACTGGCAAAGAATCATACAGGGGAAGCAGTAGAATTCAATGCAGAACAAACCTAAGGAACAGCACAGGTGCGGTAGACGTTGGCCTAATATGGCCGAGAAATGGCTGCGAGGGAGGTAAGGAGGACAAAGAGAGTGAACCATACCTAAACGTTTTGGTACAACCAACCGCATCGCGAATATGAGAAGCGTTTCGCTTTTAAGAACCGTGAGTAAATTGTCTTAGTAGACACTCGGGGCCCTTGCACATTCGCTGCGGATGATCAGACAACTCGAAGGCGGGAGCCATTCGATTCGGCAATTTCGCCGTAGACTTGATATCATGCGGATGTCGCATCGTTTTTTTTTTTGGTCACGCGAATGTCGCAAAAAACAACTTGAGCGCACAGCTTACGCGACCTCTTCAATGTTTGCTTCATTTCACTCATGTCAGCTTTTCCTTCAAGCTATGCCTCCTTTTGACGAGACACAAGTCACTCGATTTATTAATATTCGTCATCACTTCTGGCGCCAGATTGTTCTATCTGTCTGACCTGATTCTGCTTTTAGCACCATGGTTTGCCCCAAATCACGAGAAAGCAAACCAGGATCAGTGTGCACTTTATCTTTAAAATCCTCCCAACTAGCCCCATTCGACGCCCTCCTGGGCTTGCTGTTTCTTTGTCAACCTATGCACGAAAATCACCAACCAGTCCTTGCACGTATTCATCACGCAGATGCTCACGCTCTGTCTGTGAGTGGACCTAGTTTTCACGCCAGCTCCCAGGTAACGTAGGCCGCCACCTCTGGCTGAAGTAGCTCTTCTATCAAAAATTGCCGGTAGGCTAGAAAGGCTGACTGACCAATGGCAGCTTCACTCAATTCTACCGTCGTGAGCCACGCCGATGATGAGTCGTTCTCCAGTGACCAGTGTTTTGTCAGAAGAATGATGGCGTAGTGACGGTCAGGATCGTCCTCGTGAATGAACGCGGAGGCCCCAAGAACAGCCTCTTCGGTTGACATGATGCGATGGATGACGACGTTGACGTCTACGTCGTCATGCAGTACCACTTTTGTTGTGTTGGCCTGTAAGAGGACCGAGGTGCGCTCAGAAAGACTTTTGTCTTTTAGAAATTGCACACTTTAGACAGCAAGGCTTTTCTTGTTTTTGCGCGCTATCTTTGTCGTGGATAATGTATACTGTGCCACCGCTAAACGAACATCTATGCAACTGATTAACATAAAACTATTTATTTATTTTTGAACTTTTATTTGAGGGCAGTGGATTAGATCATAATTCGCACAGCGTGAGATTATGGTGCATGGTATAAGGAACTCCAGATGGTCGAAATTTCCGGAGCCCTCCACTAAGGCGTCTCTCATAAACACATTGTGGTTTTGGGACGTTGAACACTTCATATTAATCAATTATTCAAGAACTTTTATCATGCGTATTTTAGACAACATGAAATAACCAAGTAGACAACTTGTTCTTCGAGTGTGATGTGCGATGCTTATGTTTTCATGTCTCACACTCTGACCAGGCGCGAAAAGAAAAACCATGTAGCATGTTAGCAAGAAGCATTGCAATGGCTCATGTTGCGTTTTATTCATTCGAACGAAAGAAAAAAAACCGGCAGATCCCATGTACCTAGGAGTCAACGTTATGCGAAGCATGCGGAGGGAAGGTGACCGTTTCGCAAGTTTTTAATTGTGTAATACACCGTGAAATGACGCTAAATATATGTACAAACGTTGCACGCACAACTTGGTCGTGTTACGTGCCTAACAAAATAGATCAGTTTCGACTTCACCTTTCACCTAAATGATGAATATGTCGAAGTACGT
This sequence comes from Rhipicephalus annulatus, assembly GCA_013436015.1. Lineage (NCBI taxonomy): Eukaryota > Metazoa > Arthropoda > Arachnida > Ixodida > Ixodidae > Rhipicephalus > Rhipicephalus annulatus. The sequence goes on from WOVY01010566.1 coordinate 333,581, forward strand.
TCAATTTTCGTGGTGAAAAAATGGTATGCCGTAAATTTGCTAAACTAGAATTTGCTTACATACACTACCCTCAAGTCAATTATAAATGTCTTAAGACGTTTTTGTTAATAAGTCACAACAAGGCACTTTTACATAAGGCAATATGTTTTTGCCTTGACTTAAAGTTTGGCTGCGAAAAAGTTATGAGTCATAACATTTGTGTCAAAAATCTGTATAATTAAAAATATACGCGTTGCAGAATAATTTGAGCAGATGCTGGTGCTCCAAGTTTAGATATTTGATAACGGATGTGGCACGTGAATGCTAACCAGCCAATGCGAGACAGGCTTTGTCAAATCACTTCTTGATTACCTGCTGTATAAGAGCGCTAGTTCCCTACAGATGAAATTTTCTGATATGAACTAAATATTTCTCTGCCAGTAAGAGAGCGTTCATACTGGATTCGTTTCGCACCAAGCATTGCAGTGAAATGTTGCGGGAGCAACTTGCCTGCTCGCAAGTTCTGTAGCACATCAAGGAAAAAATTATGAATATGCTTCACCTTACTTCAAAGCTCGCGAGCTCGCTCTATTGCATTGCTCCGCCCTAACCGATAGTGCTAAAATACATTTTGCCAAGTACACCATTGACAAAAACGCTCGCAGTGATGCGATAAGAGCACTCTTCAGTGAAAGCTTCATTTTTTTCAAATTGACGAACTCTTACTAGACGAAACGTGCACGTACGTGTAGAATTAACACTGTGACGTAAGTCCTCACGAAGTCCCTGTAGGTTCTTTGCCGAAGTAAGTCGGCACGGTAGCGGCGCCAGGAGTCGAGGTCATTGCGGCGGCCTAGAGAGAGCATCGGGGGGCCGTCACGTCGCCGCCAGGTTGGATGGCGACGCAGGTCAAATATTGTCTGCAAGAACACACGTAATGCGTAGTCAGCTGCGTTGCTAAACCACCCAGAAAATGACAGCACGCTGGTTTCTTCAAGATATTGTCCTTGGTGAGCATCTAAGCCTAGTTATGCTGAAGGTATGACTCCTCTAGCTAATTTTTCGTCCGCTGAACGTCAAGCTTTGGGCAAGCTTGAGGCCGAATTGTATTTGCCGTGTGCTGTAGGAAGTTCACAAATGCAAAAACACATTTCGGGGCGAAGCTCCTTATGGCGTGGCTTGTGCGTCCCTCGTAGTACGTAACCACCAGTGGCACAGACCCGAAATAGCGGTCCTTACGATTTTGACCTCCAATGTGGTTCCCGTGAGGGATTTCTTCTGTGCGTTGTTGAACAATAAAAGATAGTGCTCAATGCACATGTAATGACTGCTAAGGGGAAATGAGAGTCAGGAGCATTCGGCCTTTAGGTAACGCGCACGCTGCGATCCCAATTAGCAGCTATTGGTATGTACATTGAGCACGATCTGACAAGAAAGGGTTGCTACGTTATACTCGCTGGGTGTAACCTCCTTGGTTTTAGAAAGGTTTGGCGAGCGTTGGGCCGCGTAGCCATGAATACAGTGAACTAGTATCAAGGAGGATTAAAAAAAAATGCTGGAGTGGAAATGATTGCGCAGAAGTGAAGCCGTTCCTCTGGCAAGATGGCGATTAGAAACGAAGCGTTTCCCTCGAACGCCCAACGAGTTTAATGTGGAAACTTTTCTGGGTCACACAAAGCTCCAAGTGCGTCTTACAGTTACTAGTTTTCCTTAGTGAGCCTCTAATTGGAGGCAAAGTTCTCTAAAGATTCAGTCATCCATACTCGTTTCTGTGTGTAATTTCGTCGGGAACAACCATCTTTTAATATAGAACTGACGTAGCATATACATAACATATCAAAACCACTTGATCTTTAAGTAAGCACTATGAGAAAAAAAGCATGTTTCCGCCATCTTGGCAGAGGCAAAAGCTGGCTTCACTTCTGCCGGCAAGGCGTTGCGGGAGCTTCCACTCCAGCAATTTTTTCTTTAATCCTCCTTGACTAGTATATACTATGAACTCCAGGTGGTTAAAGGTGGGAAGTAAACCCGAAGCGCAAGCCGTAAGAAAGTGTGCATGTGCCACCTCCTGTTTAGTTCTTGAAATGTCCGCTGGATGGCGGTGCTTCTATATGGAGAATATATGATGAAAAGATGCGAGATGGTGGTACTTGGAGTGCTGAATAGATGGACGAACGGACACACAGACAGATGCATGGATGGACGCATGAACGGACGCAGGCGCGGATGCATGGACGAACGCAGGGACGGACGCACGAACAGACGCACGCACGGACGGGTGGATGGAGGCATGGACGGTTACAAAGACGTACACAGGAACGGACGGAAGCAAGAACGAATGGACGGACGAATGCTTCGCCCCACTCCCCATCATTCACTCCGTGGATATGCTGCCATTTTTTTTCTCATATGATGCATCTGCAAAAAGAACTTATACACGAGAAATATTATTTGCTGAGTGTCAGATATATAGTCCACAAACAACATTATGACTCTGGGAGACGCCATAGTAGAGATCTCGAAAGTTTCGATCACCCGGAGTTCTTTTTTTTTTTTGTCCACCTAAGGCCAAGTACACCGGCTTTAAGCACGCTACCTTCGTGGCGATGACATGCGAAAAATAAAGGGGAAAAACAGTGCACCGACGTAACCACTTTAAATCATCGGCATGCGAGTCTACGTTGGTTCAATTGAATTCATACCTCTAGGGTCAATGACCTTATGATATGTGCAAGAGGCGCATTTGAAATTTTTTTTTACGTTACGTTTGGTAGCACCGAGTGGTGGCGCGCAGTGTTCAAGCGAGCGGGCAGGTGGTGGAGCTGTGCGCAGCCTAGCGAATCAGAGGCAGAGCTGTGCCTCTGGTTTTTAGTCAACGCGTCGTGACGGCATCGTGTCACGGAATTTTTTGAAAGGTAATCATTTCTTTTTCAGATATTAAACACAAATAATTTATTTTGTCTCCCGAAATGTCACGTGAGGCACGTGATAGAATAGTAAGCGCGCGTTTTCATGTTTCTCAGCGAGAATTCCAGATTTCAAATCAAACAGCTAAAAGAGCTAATTGCACAGAGAAAATCTGGGCATGATGAAACACACCTTTAGGTTGTAGAATAGATCGAGTTTGGTGGCCAGGTCTAGCGGATGCTCGGAGGCAATGCTGAAGCTCAATCCGACGTCTCTGAAGAATGTAACTAGAGCATCAGCTCTGTGAAGCATCGAGGACTCGAGGCAATCACCGAACAGCGCCGCCGCCTTCGCTGGGCTGGGTATGAGCTTCTTTGAAGTTTCTTTTTCCACTGATAACGGATTGGCATGCCCGTTCGTCATGGCTCTGCGCATAATGTGGCATGGATAACAAGCTTATCAGCGACGTTCAGTATTGTACACGGTGAGGCAAAGGGTGCCCTTTGCTTTGCTTTGCATCTTTTGAAAACATTCTGATATGTCTCGATCGTAAATGAATATAGTGTTTGCGTTTGGTTGGTTGATTTATTTAGTGATATGTGGGATTTAACGTCCCAAAACCATCATATTATTCTGAGAGACGCCGTAGTGGAGGGCTCCGGAAATTTCGACTACCAGGAATTTATTAACGTGCAAGATGCTTTAGGCACGCATGTGCCTAAAGCATTTTCGCCTCCATCGAAAATGCAGCCGCTGCAGCCGGGTTTTGAACAAGCAACTTGCGGGTCAGCAGCCGAGTGTCTTAGCCACTAGACCACCATTACGTTCGGTTGAACCTCGTGCCAACGCTAGAGACACAGAGTATCAGTGTCTGTTAGTGATGATTGTGTCCAACAAAGAAAAAGAGCCTTTAAGTTTACTTTCCTTCATACTATAGAGTGCGTAACATTCAACTTTGCCCCACCGGATTTCATTATGTAAGCGGAGCATCCTAATCTCGTTTGACCAATATGTTCCGTCCACAAATTCTACATATTTAAGAAAACAAAAAGAACTTTTAACTCTCTCAGAAGTAACTATCCGGAACAAAATATTAGGCGTGCTTCTTTTTTTATTGTGATGACCGCTGGTATTTCTATAGCTACACGCTATGTGTATAGGTGATCTGGTGAAGCACCCTTGATAAGTAAATTGCAAACAAAACACCCAGGCACACGTAGGGTTTTATTTTTTTTACCTACGCACCAGTTTCTCCTTACAGCCCTCCACTGCTTCGCATTCAATCTCCATCTTCTTGTGACCCTAAAAGGTCCCTCCCTCTCTCCTGTTCACCACACATACCCAGGTCTTTAAGTAAGTACTTCATTTCTTTAGAAAAAATTGACTGGAAAACTAGCTGTAGAAGCTGCCCACCGCGACCTCAGCCATGGATGTCACTCTCCTGTTTTTGCTCTCTCAAATTTATACCTTTATTTAGCTTAGAAGGGAGGCAGCTTGGGCTAGTTGGTATGGCATGACGATAGTTATAGCGCGAGAACAAAACGACGACACTGAGACTTTCGTGTCCTTCTTTTTCTGTGTCGTCGTTTTTTTTTTTCTCGCGCTATAACTATCGTCATTTATTTAGCTCTCCCGATTCCCTCGCATACGCTGTGTCATGCTCCCATTTAGAGTTGCAGAAATAGCGTCTGTTCTTCTCTTCCGCCTCCCCTTTTTTCAACAGTTCGTGCCGTGTCAGTCCGGCGGCTAAGGTTGCCGGCACGTCCCATTTCACTGATGGTAGCTGTTGCTTGCCAGAACTTTGTTGAACAAGAGAACTAGCTAGCATCGTATATAAGAATCCGAAAAGCCAATTTTGCTGGTAACATAAATTACGGTCCCAAACTGCTTGAAAGCGAAATTTTCAGTAAAAAGCGTCGATACAGGCACATATTTTGAATAAGGGTATTTACAGGCACATAAAAGAATTTAGGCGCGAACACCGAAACTAGGCTTTTACAGGCGCATTAAAAACACTGCAAGAAGCCCTCATTAACCTCATATTCATTTTGATACATAAAAGTGAACCGATGGGAACGCAAGGAACATTTTCGGAATTTGCCTAAAATCCGGTCTCTACTCTTGACACTCCGCACTTGCTGGGTAGTATTCATCGCTGCGGGCACTTATTGCTTGCAACTGTGGTACGTTTGAAACGGTGGGGCAACTTTGACCGCGATACAGCGTGTGTCAATACTAAGCAGCATGTGTCTTACTAACACATTTCTTCTGTTTTGAAGCATTCGTGGAAGCAGGAGGAAATGCGTAGGTAGCGCTATGCTGGTCGCTAATTACAGGATCATAAGTCTCTACACACCATTCATTTCGTTTCCTAGAGATTACAAACAGCGTAGCTTTTTGATATTCGTTACTTAATTTAGCGGCGTTCGCTAAAAAAACAAAAAAATATCATCAAAGCTAGAGACCATTGCGCCATATGGTTGTCGTCCGGGCAAATGAGGTCTACTTCTGAATATTCTGAGTTCTCGATCAAGACGAATTCAATTGATTTCAGTTATTGGAACTTTTAAATGACTGGCCATAGCGTGGATGTGTGAGTCGCTGCCAAATGCAGGGAGATATGAAGTGGTTGAGGATTTCTGCGCATGCGGTGCTCCTACGGGCAAAAGAACGAACTGCTCAGCAGTCGAACGACAACATCATAGGAATACACAAAAGGACTAACTACAGGGCCCCGATTCAGCCGTAATATCATCTTTTGTGATTTAACGAAGCTCATCAAGCAACGCATTTTGCGTCTTCGGTAGCATTAGTTCATCAACGGCTGCCGCCAGTGGCGTGACTATAGGGGATCGCACATCAAGCTCATGCCCTCCCCCACACCACGAAATATTTTCGCCGTGGCATAGAGAGCGAAAAATAATAAATTCGGTTGGGTGCCTCCTTTTCCCCCAAACAAAGTAGGTGCCTCCACGCCAAAATAAGAAGGGGGGGGGGCAGCGTTGGCGGTGGTTGCACGTTGGGCAATGTTGGTTGCCCGGACTGCTCGAGTAGAACGTCAACAGTCCTCCTGCTCCTCTGTCACCAGCCGCAGGAGGCTTGTGATAGTAATTTCTTGCCAAATAGAAGTGATTGTCATCATCAAAGGTCAATACATCACTGATGGAGGGACCACAACATTGATGCCCGCAATCAAGCTATGTGACGGCGTGCGCACTGAAAAAAAAAAGACTGCAGCCAGTCGGCCGGCTGTCGAATGTGGGACTCATGAGGAGGGTTTTTCACTTCGCCTTGGCCGAGTGGCCTAGCACACGCTCAGAACTAACATCAAAAAGAAGACTACCACTGAAAAGTTTGGCAACTTACGGCTAGATTTATGCGTAACCGTACACTGAGAATTATTTTCAGCATTTCAGAAAACTTTGATAATTCGGTTTACGATTCATTAAACAAAGAAGTCTCCGTGAAGTGACAGTTTCTTTTTAATGCAAGCTCTGACCAAGAAAACGCGTTATATTTCTTGCGCAATGTGTACAAAATTAACAAAAGGAAGTCACGAATGCCACAATAAAGTGCTAAGAGTCAATCGGTTTATTTTAGAGAAGATACAACAAAAGGGAAGGGGTGAGCAATATGTATGAACATGGCGTACACTCTCAATCAGGTGCCGGATAACGAACGGCATAAAGGCTGCGCGCTCCTGCGTACTGACTAAAATCCTGTCTATAGGGAGCCCAGCAATAAAAAATACCCGTATCAGCCGCGCGGCGCGGAAGTAATGCCTCTATAGCTGGTAAGAGCGGCCGCAATAAGAAAAAAAAAGATAAAAGGGGAGAGCCGCTGCCTCGGTCACGCACGCCATCCTGGCGCCAGCAGCCGGCACCAACTTACGCGGAACCCTTAACGACATGTGTAAGTGCGAGAAAGAGAGAGAAAGAAAGACGCCCCCCCCCCCCTGCTGCCACCTCACCAGCTCGGCGCCCAACACCGGCATCACATTCAACCTTCGCCTGCATGCCATGGAATTCGGGCGTCGCCCTTTAATCCCGCTATCTTGTGGTGGTCGTTTTTCTACAAGATAACCTGGGACCGAAACATTTTCCAGTGCCTTACGACACACTTTTTTCAAGATATCTTATATCTTCCTGCATTTGGGCGAACACTGGGAAGTGCAGTCCCAGTGTTACTTTTTTGATTTCAATAAAAGTGTACAAATAACTTTTCGTTGATCAGATGTCGAGGTATGACATTGTGTCATGCACTAAATAGAAGATTACTACTGCATGCGCGACAGCTTACTGAAACACTGGGCTGCGCACGTTGATGCTCGTGTTCTACAAAAAAAGTTGAACTGATGATTTTAGGAGAGCATGGCAAAACAAACAAACAGAAGGCAGCGAGACAGAAAAAGATCAAAATTGAAATTCAGTTGGTGTATGTTGGATTAGTGGTTGCGTAATTTGATGATGAACATGAACATCATGTACAGAAGTCAGGTGCAGAAGTCAGCAGGAGAGCGTATGCCACTGACATTGGCTCACTGTTTTGAATATTAAGTACAGTTCTCATTATCCAGCATGGATTTGTGACAGTCAACTATGACCAAGACAACCAGTGTACTTCTGTGGAGATAATGCACCTGCGATTTATATCCCGATTTTCTTAAGAGCAACTGCATGCAGTAACAATAAAAATGTTGAGGTTCGTTCTGCACCATTTCTTGACCCCAACTGCACGCGGACCTTCGCGAAAGAGATGAGCAGAAGCATTATTTATTTGGAGGGAGACCGACCTGTCCGACGCTAATTTTTGTACGTTATACTTGACGTTGGCGCATGTTTCGGCATTCACTTGAACAGCGATGTGATGCTGAATAAATTTAAGAGTAGCCACTCCCCACAAATAGGATCAGTTAAAGATTGAAAATGGGTAAAAACCACTCTATATCGCGAAATATAGCTCATCAATTTTAATTGCGGAGATAAGTAATCGTTGAAATGCTAAAAAGGCGCTGTTGCCACAGCGTGCAGCTCGTGGCAGTTTGCGCGTACGAAATGCAATTGTTAGAGCAGGCACGCTAAAATATCCATGGAACGTTTAAGTTCGGAAGCGCATTGTCTTCAAACAGCTGAGAACAACTTCCCCCCGATATATATTCACATTTATATGCACGCTCACATACCAAAATACGCGGAAGCGTACATATATAATTGATCCTCCCTCCCCGGAAAAAATTCTGGCTACGCACCAGATTGAGAAAGATTTAGTGACGTCCATGTTAGCCACTCTAACAGGGTCCGACTTTTCGTAATCGAGACATAAATATCAGCATTTTGCGTGCCGGAATCGTAATGCGAACTGTGTAATGAGGGGCTTTAAATAAGTTAGACTAACTGCAACTGCTTATTGTGCTGCGGCATTGCACAGTGCACTGACCTCCAGCGTGTAGCCTACGTGAAAAAAAAAATACTGTGGGGGCAGGACTTGAATTCGCGTCGTTTGGATCACCAGCCAAATGCCATAACCACTGCAATATCGCGGCAGCATCAGTGACATAAAAGCCAAAGCCTGAAAGTTCTCTCACTTGGCAGAACTTCGTGATCGTGCTGCCGTGGTTGTCGTGGTGGTCAAACGTTTGAGTCTGGAGAGGGCGCCTGTTGCAAGCACTCTCTTGTTGGTCGTGCGTGCTCGTAAACGATGGCTTCTGCAGCCAACCCGAGCACACGAACGCGTAGAAGTCATCGCAGGGGTCACCGCGCAAGGTCTCCTGCACAGTGAGCAAGCGTGGCAGCCGGAATCTATTGGTACCAGTGGTGAAGCCAGGGTGTGGCAAACCAGAACTTCCGCCTCCAATGTTCTTTTTTGTGCCATCGCAACAGAGCAAAACATCACACTCGACTTCATCTGTCACTCCACCTCCCCCTCAAAAAAAAAAAAAGCTGCCCGATTCCTGCCCCCCCCCCCAATCCTAAAAACTATTCCTTACGCCAATGCTCCGTACGTTCAACTGTAACTAAAAGGTTATGTTTGGTATACTAAAATTATGCACGCTGTAAAAATTTACTCGAGGCGTCAGTTCTTTTCTACCCCAGTAAACAGCGTCAAGTGTGCCACGGATGATGTGTTTGAAGTATTTCTTTATGGCTATTCGGGGAACTTTTGGTTAACAGGTTTATACATCTAATTAGCATAGATGCGTAATTATTACCTCGAGTAAATTGTCTTTATTGTTCTGTTGTTATAATGTTGCACATATGGTAATTGAATTGACATTTGGTATTTTCAAGCACCTAAGGAGGACAGAGTAAGCCACAATATTGAAAAAGTTTCTCTTCATTTGCGATTCATGAATCGTAGTCTTTTTTTGAACGGGAATCAGTCATTGATTTGTTTCAGTGTGATGTGACTATTCTTTTGGCAAAAAAGATATCTTGAAACAAGTGCGGCAATCTTCCACGCCCTCGTTGTTTATGCTCTCCTGAAAACAGCAATGGGCGTCTAAAAATCCACGGAAGGTTCAGACATTTTTATTTTTCAACGTTTTTTTTGGAAATAAGATTTGGTCTCACAACACATGCATTTTCAGCCCAGTCAGTCTCTATTGTTACTGTCAAAAACTTCTGTAGCAGGTCGTTTGTCTGCATTTTTGATCGGTGTCATGTAGCTACTTAGAAAGGTATGTTATTTAATTAGAACCTGCGGTACTATGCAAGGTGGCGACACCAATCTGAAGACATTTCTTACATTGAACATGTCTAGAGCTCTTTTAATGACCCAAAGCATGTTATTTTTCTAATTACTTGCAAAGAGAAAACAATGACTTAAAAATGACATGTTTGAAAAAAGATCACGTTGAATGAACATGTACTTATAAAGCTGTGAATATACGTTTCCTATACAAAGCCGGAAGCTTTTCAGCACCCATGTATATTTGCATAAGCTTGAAGCTTCTATGTCACTTCGTGCAGAAATACAGACACAAATGGCGATGCGTCTTCTATTCCTCGTCCAACTGGTTGGCTGGAAACCCTTCGCTTGATAAAGGTACTTTTGCGCCCACCCTTAGTGCTAGCTCGCAATATGTTTCTGTTATATTTTTTACCATTCTGTATAATATTTAAAAAGGTCCTGCTTATTTCTTTTACAAAAGGAAAATGTCTTTTGATACCTGTCGTCTAATATTTGCCGCCCCCCCGTCGGATCTAATATTCCCCTGCCTAAAAGCTTCAAACCTTGTAAATATTTAGCATGTACAATTGAAGTGATTGTGTCAGAACGCGGTGCCTATTTCAACAGGAAAGTGTTTTTATGCCGCGGTCCCCCACCACTTCGTGATGCATTTCCATCACAGAAATGACGTTGTCAAATATTTACTGACAGATTGAAAAAAATAATGGCCCCATATTTGCATCTTTGACTGCAAATGTAATTGAAATTGGATAGTTTTCCACCTGTAAAGATTGACTAAAATGCATATTTGATATTTTGCCTGAGAACATCGGTGAATGGAGTGGTGGAGGTGTTGCGTGAGACATAAGCGCCCTCCGGCCGTCATCTCGGAAAACGAAATGATGGGCTCCAATATAGCGAGCACAAGGTAGGCACGCGCAATTAGAGAGGCCATATTTAGAGATTACAAGGTAGGTGGCAGCACCGTAATGTTTTCGCAAAGCGTAGGAAACACCCACCTTTCCGGGCATAACGTCACATTGTCGGCGCAGCATATAAACGCTACAATCCTTAGAATTACTCATGTATTCCTTATCTGGTTTAAAGGAACACACAACACAATACTGACGTGTTGATATATGCTTTAGATACGCGCAATATTTCCGCATATTTGACAGTCCCACAAGTATGTAGGCAGAAACCAGACCAGTATTGGTGGGTGCTGCGGATCTGGGGAAATTATGCCGGTCCTCACACCCGTCAACCACAAGGAAGCGAGCTGGCTCTCCCAGTGACACTGAGGACACCGATCTCTATTCTATGTCGGAAGACGACACATCCGATGGCAGCTTTATACCTGTCCGGGGTAACAGGGCGAAGAGGAGGACGGCGAATACAGCAGCATCAGCTCCTGCAAGCACAGCGACTGTGCAGTCAAAGCCTGCGCGCTGGCCGCACGCCATCATCTTCATGCCTGAAGATCCATCAAGCAACCTACGGCTTCTGAACAGGCAAGCCCTTTCCGTTGCTCTCGAATGTGCGGTGCCACAACAAATTAAAGACGTACGAGTAAACCCAAGGAAGAACATTCTCGCCATAGACGTGCACGATGTGAGTGCGCTAAGACATCTGCAGCAAATGACTGAGCTAGGTGGCATTAAAATGCGCCCCTTTATCCTGATGGATGATAAATCAATTGCCGGTGTAATTTACGACATCGACATCGCTTTTCCTAATGCTGACTTGTCTACCCTCATCAAGCCTGCAAACGAGGGAACTGTCATTACGCAAGTGCGGCGCCTTGGAAATACGCGCTGCGTAAAAGTGTTTTTCAAGGGATATTGCATACCGTCCCACGTTAAAGTTGGACATTTCCGACATCCGGTTTGACCATTCATCCAAAAGCCACTTCAATGTCATCAGTGCTTCAGGCTAGGGAACCTCGAGGGCGTATGCCCCAACTTACGACTGTGTCCCCGCTGCGCTGAACCTCAGGCTGAAGACGCCTGTCAGGCGACTATTCCGAAGTGCGCCAACTGCAGCGGCTCTCATGCTGCCTCGTCGAAAGACTGTCCTCGAATCCAAAAGGAGCGCGTGGTTCTCAGACAAGTGGCCCGAGACAACTCGACACACAGGGAGGCAGCCGAAGTTGTCCGGCGTCGGCGTCGACGTCGGCATCATCGAAAGTCTTCAAAGAAGGCACATTCACGAGACGCTCCTTCCCACTCTTTAGCGGTTCCATCCAGTAGCGCCGCGAAAGGGCCCACCACTTCTACGAAAGAAACAAAGAAGCCTCCTTATCTGGAGGAATGGCCCACGCTCCCGACGCGTTCTTCTGCCAAGGAACCTCTGCAGGTTGTGGCCACACCAGAGTCGTCTCCAGCCATGCAAGATTTGCCTAAAACTTATCGTCAAGTGACCTCGGTGCTGCGTTCCCTCATAGAAGCCATCCGAGCTATATTAGTCGACATAAAGACACCGTCTGCTCGAAGCGCACTTGAACTATTGGACGCCCTAAGCCCAGTGCTTGAATCTCTCAACTAGGAAGATGGCTAACCACATCTCATCTTTTCGTAAAGATGTCAAGGCTGCATCCGTCATCCAATGGAACGCTAGAGGACTAAAATCACGCCTTTCAGATTTTCGTCAGTTTGTGTTTACCAACGTGTTTCCAATCATCGTCATTTGTGAGCCCAATTTGTCGAAACCAATAAGACTGTCGGGGTACGAAGCTGTCACGTCTTCAACTAACGGTGCGTGCAGCAAAATCATCGTCTTTGTTCGTCGTGAACTGACGTGTGTTGTGTAACCAATTGCACCTCACGATGACAATCAGTATGTCTGCATCACTGTGAAAAAGAACAAACTCATGTTTACTTTCATAGGCGTTTATGTATTGCCGTCAAATAATCCCGATTCCAGGAGATCAGCGGATATTTTGAGAGTATGTCCTGCACCATGGGTCATCATAGGTGATTTCAATGCGCACAATCAGGCATGGGTAAGTACGCGGACAAATGCAAGAGGACGCAGGTTAGCAAACATCGACTACAACTATGGCCTTACTCTCCTGAACGACGGGCCCCGCTTTTCTTCAAGGGGTGACATACGGCAGCTGTCTCGACCTTGCCTTTGTCTCCAACTCACTCGCGAGATACGTCAAGTTGTTTCCAGATGTTGAGACACGAGGAAGTGATCACATTCCAATCTACCTTAACATCAAAGGCTTGTCTAGTTATGGTCTATATACGACCATTCGAGCTGTCCAATAGACCAACTTCAAATCTGACATGGACGATGCTTGCAGCGATGGCCTACGATCTGGGTTAAAGCATAAAATTAAGAGCACAATGCAAAACGCCATTCGCATGGTGACGATATCTTCCACATGAAACGACTTTGATATAGAGTTGGAGCGACTCCGAGCACTGCGACGCCGGGCGGAGCGTCGGTATCGGCGTACAAAATCAATTCACGACCTTAGGGCAGCCAGGAGAATGCAAAAGAAGATTCGGCGTCGCATGGATAGATTAGCGTTGGAACGATGGACAACGTTTTGCCAGTCACTAGACCCTCGCAAGCCGCTCTCACACATTTGGAAAACGGGGCAAGGTCTGCGTCACCCTACGGAACAGCGCTCTTTCAAAGGAGGCAAGACATCGATGTCGCAGAAGGTTTCTGTGCGCAGATCGCCAACCAAGCCACTCGTCCAGATTCTTCAGTAATTCTCCAGTGACTACCACATGGACCTCCCTTTTACAATGGAGGAGCTCGAGGCGGCACTCGCTCTCTGCAGGCGTTCAACTTCTCCGGGCCCAGATGGCATTCCGTACCGAGCCTTGTGCAACCTTGGGGAAGGTGCAAGGAGAGAACTGTTGAGCCTCTACAACATCTCGTGCAGGATGGCAATGTTCCTGATGACTGGAAAGTAAGCCGCTTGTTACCCAACTTAAAGCCGGGCAAATCCCCACTCGAACTCACCTCATACCGCCCAATAGCACTGGCCAGCTGCATAGGAAAGATAATGGAACGGATGGTACTAGGCCGCCTGGAGTGGTATCTTGAATACTACAAGATTTATCCGAATTAAATGACTTGTTTCCGACGCGACCGCTCTTATATTGACAATGTCAATGATCTAGTTTCGTTCGTTCAGCACGAAAGATCCCGTAAGCGACTATCTGCAGCTTTGTTTCTAGATGTCACAGGCGCTTATGATAATGTACTACATGAAGCCATTTTGGGTGCTCTTGTGGTGGTTGGCCTTGGTGGTCGAGTCTTTGGGTAGATTTCGAGTTACCTGGCTGCAACATAATTCTTTGTGTTAACAGAAGATGGCCCAACTACGCGACGCTATACTTCCAGGGGTGTTCCTCAAGGCGGAGTTTTTAGGCCGACGCTATTCAATCTTGCACTAATTGGCCTTGCTGAATACTTGGCAAGCACCATTAAAATCTCAATATACGCAGACGACATCTGTGTCTGGACTTCGGCAGTCACACGCCCTCAGATACGTTCCCGGCTTCAAAAAGCAGCAACTATGATTGCCAACTACTTGTTAAAACAAGGTCTCAGCATATCACCAGAAAAATGCGCGCTCGTGGGCTTCACTCGCAAAGCAATGACCCCTTATGCCATCTCAATCTGCGGGCGACCAATTTCTTACGCCAAAACCCACCGGTTTCTGTGCATCATTATTGACAGGGACCTCTGTTGGAGTCCGCAGGTGACCTATATGATGAAGCGCCTGACTGCTATTTCCCAACTGTTCAAGTTCCTGGCAGAAAAGACGTGGGGGATGTCAGTAGACGCAATGATGGAGCTCTACAGAGCCCTGTTTCTCGGTTTTCTCAGATATAGCTTGCCCGTGCTTAGCAATATCTGCAAGACCGATGTTCGTGTTCTACAGGCAGTACAAGCCCAAGTGCTGAGAGTGTGCCTCGGTCTGCCCAGATGTACGTCAACGGAAGCAACAATTGCAATTGCTTTTGACTATCCGATACAAACTCACATTGTTGTAGAAGTCCTGAGAACGCACATTAGACACTTCGCACGTGCTCCCTGTTATCACCTTGCACTGTTGCCTTCGGAGAGGCACCAAGCATCGTTCGCCAAAATGATTGTGAAATACAACGATAAACTTCCCTCGGTCTTCACTCCTGCATCTAAACTATTCATACCGCCTTGGTGTCTTATTCGACCCACAGTGCATCTTAGTGTACCAGGGATCCGGAGGAAATCTGAGCTTTCGTCGCCCGTGCTGAAACAACTGTCTCTTCTTCTTTTGCACGAGAAATATTCAGACAGCATACATGTATATACCGATGGATCCACGAACCGCCAGTGTTCGTCAGGGGCAGTAGTTGTCTCAGCGAGAGGTGTTACCATCAGCTTTAGGACTGACCACTCCACGTCATCTACAGCAGCGGAACTAGCTGCTTTGCGCGCTGCACTTTGTGTGGTCAATCGAGAACCACCGCAACAATGGTCGATTTTCAGCGACTCAAGGGCTGCCCTACAATCTGGGCTCTCAGCACTGCGACGCGGACCATACGAACAGCTTGTTTTCGAAATTCGATGCCTTCTCCACACTTCACACGAGAAAGGGCATCATGTGACGCTTCAATGGCTGCCAAGTCACTGCGGCATCATAGGGAACGAACATGCCGATACTGCCGCGCGGGCAGCCCTTGAAGGAACACCAGACGAAGCCATACCACTTTCGCGGACAGATAATGCCAGTAATCTTCGATGACTTGCGCGTGAAATCACGTTTTCACTATGGTGCCCACCAAGCATCGATACAAATCGTCAACACCACCTGTCCTCTTTGATGGCTCTCCGCATGCCCACTGGACTCGACCGAAGAGAAGCCACCTTTCTTCATCGCTTATGGCTAGGAATGACATTTACAAAATCTTACTCCTTTGTCATAGGAATGGCCGACAACGCTCTCTGCGATGCCTGTCATTGCGAAGACACGCTACACCACATCCTGTGTTACTGTCCGTTGTATGAAATCCAGAAACAGTCACTGGCGTCCGCTTTTGCGGGCATCGACAACCGCCAAATGTCTGTAGCCACTATTCTGTCATGTGCCCGAGAGAAGACATTGCAACAGAAGGCGACGAAAGCTCTGTTGAAATTCCTACGCGACACGGACTTCAACAAGCAACTGTAACACCAGTGTCACGCACCGCGAAAGACAAGACTGGACTATGAGTGTGTGCGCTTGTGCTGCTGAATGTGCTGTGTTTCTCTCTTCCCTCTCTGCTCTCTATCTTTCATCTGCCCCATTCCTCTCCCATGCGCAGGGTAGCAAACCACCTGCCTATAGGCTGGTTAACCTCCCTGCCGTTCTTTTCCCTCTATTTTCCTTCCTTATGCCGTTCCGGGTGACAAGCAGACAAGTTCACAGACAGACATGCAGAAAGACAGACAGATCAAAATTTGGGCGTTGGAGTGTTCCAATAAAGGTTATCGTCTTCAAAAAAACGAGAAGGCAAAGTTCTGCAGCTGGGCGTCAGCCCAGGGACCTCACGCTCTTGATCGCGTGACGCTAAGCCCTACAGCACAGAGCAACCCTTCTTGAACAGGTCAATGGTGGCTCATTTATACAAACCATAGGCCACTGGCGAACCGCAATGTTCGGAAACTTGAGCGCGTTTCAGTAATCAGTAGAGAGATGAGACGACGAGTGCGCATCGGGCGCACTCGAAAGGCCGTCGTACCGCGATACCCCGCGTGTTTAAGCGCACTCGCACTTCAATATGGCGTGGCCAAGGGTGGTGACTCACTCGAACGCACGCTTATCTCGGGATTAGGGTGCTTTGTACCTCTGCTTCTACCGCAAGTTTGCTTTCGAGTTACAGTGGAAGAGAGCACGAACATTAAATCGCTCGCTGCCGCGGCTGCGTTTGCAGAAGGAGCGCGCTGCTCACACATGAAGTAAGAGTCGCGACAGTTGCTTGAATGCGCTCGCTTGTTAATTTCGTGCGTGCTTTCTGCTTGAGGGGTGCACTGCAAGTTTCGAGCTGCTTGCCGTTCTTCGCGTGGCATTGCAGTTTATTACTGCAGCATTCATTTCTTCGCCCTTGTGGCTGAGGAAGACACAATGAATGCTCAAGTACCTCTGCAAGGAAACGTTTTAATTTCACATTTTAACGATTCCTAAAAAGAGGTATCAACTATGTTTTTTTTTTTTTCACCGGCGGTCGCAATTCACCTCCATGCCACTCATGAAATAACGCTATTACAGAGAACTCTCATTGCATACTGCAGATATACAGTGTTGAATATGGACCTGTTAAGTTCCTTTCAATGTCGCAAATAATAGCGACATTGTTGTAGGCCTTTCTTTTTCTCTAAATAGATAAAGACCTATTCGACATCTGAAGCTAGTTCGCAGGAGTCCCAGTGGACGCTGTCTGCTTACGTTCTACGCGACCGTAGAGGCCATCTTACTGTAAGGATGACAGATCGCAAATTCGTTTTCACTAACAAGTGGCGCTTACATTGAGCAGCGAAGTTGCTAGGCGACAGGAGGTGGTGTTGCACAGTTGCACGACCTGATTTGGCGACCTCTTTCTAGCAGATCACGAGGAACCGAGCGGAGTTGCCTGGCCAGCATCAGCAAAATGATCGTCACCATCACGACC
The DNA here is from genome assembly GCA_013436015.1 of Rhipicephalus annulatus. NCBI lineage: Eukaryota > Metazoa > Arthropoda > Arachnida > Ixodida > Ixodidae > Rhipicephalus > Rhipicephalus annulatus. The sequence continues at coordinate 350,794 of WOVY01010566.1, forward strand.
ATTTTGCTGAACAAGCCCGACTCGGAGTAGCTGCGCTTGCTGCTTTGGGCCCAAGAATTGGTGCGACAGGCGAAACTCCATCACTTTGGTGGAGTGCAACAGAAGCCTGCACGATCAACGTGGCCGTCCGAGGCTCAATGCCTTCGCGAAAGAAAGACCTGCACATATGATTGGAAGTTGCCGTAGCCAATGAAGTTTCCTAGAACAATCACAATAAGTATGGATATAAATATCTGTCTTACAGTTAAGCTAGCAACGTTTGGCTTTAGACTGAACAAAACGCAGGCCTTTTAAGAAAATATGCAATTTCTTTAAGACACGATTAACAATAATTTTACATGCTCATCACTACAAGAGCCTTGGTACTCTCTGATCCAAACAAGGTAAAAGACCATGCAAGGAAAGGTATCAACTTTCGCACAAGAAAAAAAAAGAAAGAACATTGAAAGCAAAATGTCGCGGTAGTCCATGGTTTGACAAGTGCAGTTTTTAAAGCCTGCAAGTGCCATTTCGCGCTTTCACACCATATTCCGCTAAAGGGAACCATCTTCAAATGCGGAGCAGCCGGCGCTATCGCTTACCGTGGCGAACGCTTTGATGCTAGCACTGATCGCGGCGTTGCACGGGAGAGAAATTTGGGGAAGCGAAAAGAACGCAGTCATGGACCGGTAGTTTCTACGGGAACATGCCAAACGTCGCTAATGGGCAATGAGAGACAGAACACTTCAATGGGACTCGGAAATCCACTGTTCACTTTTAGCTATATCGGAAGCTGTGAATGTTAAGGGGCGAAGCTTTTAAAAGCGGCACCCGTTCGTCCCTCGTAGTAGTGCGTCACATGTTTTACGCTTTGACCTGCAAGGTGGTGCCGGTGGGAGATTTCTCCTGTGCGTTATTGAGCAATAAAAAATTCGCAGTGTGCACGTTAACGGAATTCTCCTGTCTCTCATTCCCCATTAGCAGCCATTGGCTTGTACATTGAGTACTATCTGACAAGAAAGGGTTGCTACGTTATACTCGCTGGGCGTAACCTCCTTGGTTTTAGAAAGATTTAGCGAGCATTGTGCCGCAGTGTCATGAATATAGTGAACTAGTATATACCATGAACTCGAGGTGGTTAAATATGGGAAGTAGACATGAAGCGCAAGTAATGAGAAAGTGTGCGTGTGCCACCTCTACCTTAGTCCTTGGAATGTCCGCTAGATGGCGATGCTTCTATATGCAGTATATATGATGAAGAGATGCGAGATGGTGGTACTTAAAGTGTTGACTATATGGACGAACGGATGCACAGACAGATGCATGGGCGGGTGGATGGATGGCTGCACGGACGGATGAACGCATGGACGAACGCAGGGGCGGATGCATGGACGAACGCAGGGATGGACGCACGGATGGACGTGTGGAAGCACGAACAGACGCACCCACGGACGGGCGGATGGACGCACGGACGGTCACACAGACGGACGCATGGACGGACGGAAGCAAGAACGAATGGACATACGTATGCTTCACCCCACTCTCCACCATGCACCCCGTGGATATGCTGCCATTTTTTTTATTGTTGAACAAGGCAGAGGAGAAATCTCCCACCAGCATTATTTTGGTGTTGAAGATCCAGTGCCTATAAATACGGGGTGGCCAGTGAACAGCTGTGCAGCGCGAGCGGTCGATTTTTTCAACCAAAAACTCGCTAGCAGTCGCGTCCTGCATCGACGTTGCGAGTCGATTTGAAAACAAATTTATCGCAGAGGAATTTAGGACCTCCCTGACCCTGGGTTCCCGCATGACCACATCACCCTCAAACGTTCATGTTTAATAAGTGCATGACGTTGCAAGGCGATAAAGGGAGAAGCGTAGCAGAGGAGAAAAGGGGGCGCATGCGAAATTGTGGTGTAAACGCAGCAGGGAGGAATGCCTTGAGGGCAGCAAAAATGGAAGCGGCAGTAAGCTAGCAAAGGCGCCCTACCAGATTGAGCTCGATCGTATAGGGCGCTTCGAATCTAAAAAAAAGGGCAATACCCACGGAGTGAATGATGGAGAGTGGGGCGAAGCATTCGACCGTCCATTCGTTCTTGCTTCCGTCCGTCCATGCGTCCGTCTGTGTGAACCTCCATGCGTCCATCCGCCCGTCCGTGTGTGCATCTGTTCATGCGTCCATCACTGCGTTCGTCCGTGCATCCGCCCCTGCGTCCGTTCATGCGTCCACCCATGCATCTGTCTGTGCGTCCGTTCGTCCATCTATTTAACACTCCAAATACCACCACCTTGCATCTTTTCAGGATGGCGGTGCTCCTATATATTCCCCATATAGGAGCACCGCCATCCAGCGGACATTCCAAGCACAAAACGAGAGGTGGCTCACGCACACTTTCTTACGGCTTGCGCTTCGGGTCTAGTTCCCACCTTTAACCAACTCGAGTTCATGGTATATACTAATTCATTGTATTCATGGCACTGCGGCGCAACGCTCGCTAAACCTCTCTATAACTAAAGAGGTTACGCCCAGCGGGTATAACGTAGCAACCCTTTCCCTTCAGATAGTGCTCAATGTATATGCCACGGCTGCTAATGTGGATCGCAGCGTGCGCGTTAACTGAAAGCCGAATGTTCCTGTCTCTCCTTCCCCCTTAGCAGCCATTGGCGTGTACATTGAGCACGATCTTTTATTGTTCAACAACGCACAAAAGAAATCTCTCACCGGCACCACCTTGGAGGTCAAAATGATATACTTGTTGCACACTACAACGGCTACGAGAGACGAACAGGTGCCGCTATAAGGAGCTTCGCCCATAAAACTACTTCGCTTGAAACGTGGACTCCACCGAAGTTACGGGATCATAGATATCCAATGATGACACATGCAACAACTCTTGTTCTTTTCTCCTGCATGAGGCCTTCAAATGGGTTGCGTGTATACTGCAGCCCATGAAAAAGTAAAGGTACAAATCTGAATCTATGTCTGGTTTTCTATACGTTACTGGCTTTCTTTCGGCCCTTGTGCGCTGAAGTACGTGGTCAATATTAACCCTTGCAGTGAACAGGCGTTTAGCCTATGTGTTATTTAAAACGCTAGTTGATATACAAATTTACGGTGAGCGTTTATTAAAAATGATGTAAAGTAAATGTCAGACCAAACATTCATAAAGTAAAATCTTAGGGCAGACTACAGGTGCCCATAAAGTGAGAAGTCAGGGCGACGAACAGAGGTGTAACGATTGGCCCCTGACTAATTGTGTCACAGCTGCGCAAATTCCGACGATGTATTAGTACACCTCGCTGGTATTTCTGTATAGAGGTCTTTCGCCACAGTTGCTTTTACGTAAACCTCTCAGTGATATTAAATGAAGTGGGTTATCCCCTCGGAGCTTCCTACTACAGCAAGCACGAACAAGGTTAAAGCTTAAAACAGAATTTTTTCGCGAGTGACGTTAACAAAATCGTAACACTAATGCCGGCCGTTGAAAATTTATTTCTCAGGCGTAACCGTGCAAAAACAGTTAAAATACTGAGGCGCAACCACTGAAAAGCCAGTCTAAATATCTAAACGTAACCGCCAACAAGAGAGTTCAAATACTTAGGCGTAACCGTTACCGGGTCAGCTGAAATATCGACGCGTAACCGCCAACAATAGAGTTCTAATACTGGCGCGTAACCACTGAAACGACAGTTCAAACTTTGCAATGAAACCGCGAACAAGTGAGCTCAAGTACTGAGGCATAACCACTAAAAAGCCAGTCTAAACATTAAGACGTTACCACCAGCAAGGAAGCTCAAATACTCAGGCATAACTGCTAAAATTCCCAATCAAACATTGAGGTGTAACCACCAACAAACGGATTCACCTACTGAGACGTTATCCCTCCCTATCGGAAAAAAACGAATGGTGGGCATAGTGTAAACCACCACCCACCATTATAGTGAATTAATGTAGTGGGTGAATGGTGGGAAACGCCCACCATGGCGCATGGTAGGTATGGTGGGTGCTGCAGTGCCGGCAACGCTTGAGCGCGAAATGACGTCAGAATCACCGTGACGAGCTGCCACAAAAAATAAAAAAGAATTCTATAAAAACGGTATAAAAAACACCCGTCCCGTAAAAAAAAAAACAAGGCGCCAATGAGGCTCGAACGTGCAACTTGCGGATTCCCATTCGAAGACGCTAACCACTACGCCACACTTTTTTTCTTTCTTTATTGCCTGTTTAAATACAACATTCAGAAACATATATACATCAAACAAAGTAGAAACATGAAGCAAAAAAGAGGTAAAAAGCATCATATTTAACAGGCTTTTTAAAATTCCTTCATCTGTAGAAGGCTTTCTACTTGATGAAGCCATTCGGGCACCTCTTGTTTAACCTTTTGTGCTTCCACGAACGAACAGACAGATTGAAAGAAATATTGCCTAACCGGACGTGCATTAACATCAGCATGGCGCACCGCCATTCTAGATTGCCATATACCATGCAGGCCCAGTAACATAACTAGGTCGAAAGGTATTCCTTCTTCATTTGATACTGGTAGAAATCTGATGCCATAGGCATCGAGAGGCAGATCCTTTTTCAAAGTACTTTGGAGAACATCCCAGAAAAAGACTGCATCCCAGCAGTCCAGGAAAACATGTTGAATTGTTTCCGGCTTTTTGCAGAGGAGGCAATCAACACCCCAAGGAACGAATAAGCCTTTTTCATGCATCCATGTTTTTACGGGCAAGGTTCCAGTGTGCAACTTAAAGAAAAAGGATTTCGCTCCAGGTGTTACCTCCATTTTTTTACACGGCTTAAGACATTTTGGCCTGGGCCTACACGGCATAATGCTCTATATAGGGGAACAGGAAGAACTGTTTCTACTAAATTTTTGTATAACTTTTTACGCGAAACCCTACTGAGGTATTCCAATGAAAAACGTGTTTTTAGAAAGAGACATGAATCAACAACTTCTTTTAGGAAACCTCTAATACTTGACTTCAAGTGAACAGATGATACCACAAGTTCTGGCAACCGTCTTCCAAGCCTAAGCTGTATAACAGTACGTATGAATGGGTCTCGATTATTTCGGAAAAACATAAACCGATTAACTAACTGACGAAGGTACAAATGACACAGACCAAGTCCTCCAGAGCGAACCCGTCTGAATAAGTTAGTTCTACTTGTTCGCTCCCAAGAAGAACCCCACAAGAAAACAGCAAATACTCGATGAAGCTTCTGTAGATTCACGCGTGAACAATGCATTACCTGAAGGACATACCAGAGCTTACTGACTAAAAATACGTTACAAAAGGTCGCTCTGGCGAAAATTGATAGCTGGAAACTATTGAGTTGTTCAGCTTTTTCTCGTAGCTCCACGGCCTGACGCCGCCAGTACGGTTCACTGTCACAATAATATTCTAATGGCACACCTAGGTATCGTACCGGAGTAGTAGTCCATGAAATACCAGCCACAAATTGTGGAGTCACAGGCCATTCGCCGTGCCAGTAACCCAGGCACTTGCTCCAGTTTACCAAACTACCACTTGCATTACAATAAAGGTTCACAATTTTTATGGTTTCAGCGATACTATCATAATCTTTACAAAACACAGCTATATCATCTGCGTATGCTAGTACCCGTACTTCAGCTTCTTGTAGCTTTTACCCCACTATGTTATTGCTTTTCATGACTTTTTGGCAAAATGACTCTATATAAATTGAAAATAGGAGGGAAGTCAAAGGGCAGCCTTGTCGTACAGAACGTCTGGCATTAATTTGTTTTCCAAGAACTTTGTTGATGATTAGCCGAGTTTTACATTCAGTATATGCCATTCGAACTGTATCTCGAATTACTTTGCCAACATTGGCATTGTCTAACAAAAGAAAAAGAATTTCGTGCGGTACTCGGTCAAATGCTTTTTCTAAATCTATATGGATCATCGCGATGTGATCGTTTCTGGCATCGCAGCCCTCCAATACACTTCGTGCCTTGTGAATGTTTGTGAATATAGTGCGCCTTTTAATCCCGCATGTCTGGTGGTCGCCTACAATGTTATTAATAACTGTCTGCAGTCTCCTTGCTAGCACTTTCATCAAAATCTTGTAGTCGATATTTGATAGACTGATTGGCCTGTACGATTTCACTTTACGTAATTTAACTGCGTCCTTAGTTTTTGGAATTAAATTAGTATGAGATAGCAGAAAAGAAGGTCGCAAAGTCTTTATGTCTAAGGCTTCGTTAAAAACCGCTGCCAGGATCGGTGCTAGTTCGTGTTTGAATTCCTTATAAAATGCGGCTGTCAAGCCATCAGGTCCTGGGGACTTTCCCAAATGGAGGGCAATGATTGCTTTTGTCACTTCCGGTTCAGAAATAGGACATTCTAGGCTGTCTTTCCTGCAGTCCTCAACCTTTGGCATTAATTTTAAAAATCCATTCTTGAATTCATCTACATTTACTTTACATTTATCAAATAAAGTGGTGTAGTACTCGTTGAAAGCTGCCTCTATATATCTTTGTTCACTTGTAACGTTACCCATGTATTCAATCTGATGTATAACATTCCGCTGAGCGTTTCGTTTTTCGAGACAAAGCATTCTTTTGGTCGGTTTCTCTCCTACGGTCATTTTCTTTGCCCTTGCCCTTATTTGCGTGCCACGATACTTCTCCTCATCCATTTGTTCCAATTTGGACTTTACTGACCTTATATCATTTGTGAATAAGCCTGGCGTTTTGCTGTCCTCTGCTAGCAGTTCTTTGAGATTTAAGCGTAGGGTTCTTTCTTCTTCACTCGTTCCGTGTTTTATTACACATCAGCGTTCTATAGCTATCAACTTTATATTCTGTTTAAATTGTTCCCACTTCACTCCGTATTTTTGGTCTCCACTATCTATGTTTACCAACGCCTCTCGAACACTGTTCATAAATTTTTCATCTTCCAAGAGATTACAATTCAGCTTCCACGTGTCCCAGTTAAATACTGGTCTACGTTTATTTCTTTTACCTATTACAAATGATACTAAGCAATGATCACTAAATGAAATAGGCAGGACTTTGTACTCACTGATAATCGGAATTAAATCCAGTGATACGTAGGTCCTATCTAGTCGCGCATGACTGGAGCCTTGGAAATGCGTATACAGTGTTGGTCCTCTACCAATACACTCTGCAACATCCTCAAGGTCTAAGTAAGAAAATAGGTTCGTTAACGCGACTGCGCTTGAGTCGTTGAAATTGGATGTACCTGTTTTATCATCGCCACTGATCACACAATTAAAATCTCCCATAAGGATGACTATGCGATTGCATTCACAATAAGTACGAATTTTGTCGAATGGTACACACCGTTCATCAACTTTAAGAGGTGCATATAAACAAATCACTCGCTAATTAAGAGAAAAGAAGGTCAAATCACATACAACAAACCTTCCGGATGAGTCAGACGAGACGTTTTGAACACTGGCACCTAAACTATTCCGCACAAAGATCACACACCCTGCCAACCTACTAACTGCATGACTGACGCTGGCGGTGTAGCGTCCGGTGAAACGTTGCAGTAGGCTCTCGGTGGCGTCCACGCTCTCCACTTTGGTTTCCTGAACTGCAATAATGTCCAGGTCTTGGTCCATGGCTAGTCTGTATAGCTGAGTCTGTTTCTTTCTGGAAGCCAGTCCTCGTACAATTAGCGTCGCTGCTTTCACGAACCCGCTCAGCGACGTGATCGGTGAGCGGGTCCAAGCTGAGAGCCCTGCACGTTCACTTATTGGGCTCTCGTCGTCCAGGGTGGATCCATGTTGTTCACCTTTAGTTTGAGCGGCCATCTTCGCGTTTGAGCGACGACGACCGTTGTCGGGCAGCGTTTCGTTTCTTGCCTCCACTGTCCACCTTCCACTGCACTTCCGACTTTACTTGCGTTTCGTCTACTTGAGCACTGTCGTCTGAATCGCGACGGCGTTTTGCAGACGCCGATTCTAATTCCATGCTTAAGGTATCCAGATCACTAGGCAAATCCTCATTTTCGTGTGTTTTGTTCGCCAAAGAGTGCTGTGAAGCCGAGTTTAGAGGAGTTGAAGCAGCGTTGGTCTGGGACGCCGGCGTTTCAGGGCGCGCTGCTTGCAGCTGCGACGCGGCGCGCATAGCAGGCGCAGGACGCGTCTGTTCGCTAGTCGTTGGGGCCGCTTGACTTCCCATCTTCCGCCCAGCGTTCGTGTCCACGGCTGAAGAAACTTGCTTGCTATTCTTCAGCACCGGTGTTTCGTCCGATGTCGTCTGCTTCTGTGGTGTCGCAGGCAAAGACGCTTGTTCAGATTCCTCGTCATCCATGAGAAGTTCACTCTGTTGAGTCTCTGGTCGTCGCCCTGCAGCTCGTGCGTATGAACGGTTACACTCGTCCTGCTCAGGACCGAAAGAGTGGCATTCACTGCACCTTGGGATCTTGCAATCGCGTCGCATATGCCCCGTACTTCGGCACCGCAAGCACAAAGGCGGTCTTCTCGGCACCACAACCAGTGCCGTACTGCTGCCAATACGCACCTGATGGGGCAGTTGATCCACAGAAACGCCATCTCGTAGTTGCATGCGTATTACGCGAGTGGTCGATTCAACTCCTTCAAAATCCTCGACTCTCCATCGGTCATCGGTCACCTCCTTGACTTCGCCGTATTCATAGAAGGCACGTCGAATAGCGTCTTTTGTAACATCGAACGCTAGCCAGTGAAATTTAATTTTAACCTCTTGCCGCGTCGGGTCTACGACGAGACATACCCGGTCTTTAACTTTGAGAACGCTTGCATCTGTCAGCGCTTTCTTTGCTTCCATGGTCTTCATGTTCAATAGCCACACGTGCGACATCTGATATGCTCCGATGCCACTACTTGCTGTATGACGCCTAAGTCTTTGAGAGGTTTCCTGAAGTCGTCAATGCGGTATGGTCGGCCGCTGACGTTGCAGTGCAGAGCCACTGTTCGACGCATCGCTTCACCTGATGGCAACGGAGGCAGGATAATCCTGTAGTCCTTTGGAACGAGTGGAGACGCTGTACCGCGGCCGGCGTCGGCCGCTGTCGCTGCTCGGGATGAGCTTTCCATCCTGCGTCTGCACCAACCGGCGTCCAGAAGCAGAATCCACTACGCCACACCAACATGACGTTGATTGTGTGTTAAATACTCAGTTGGCATACAAACCTACGGTTCAACTTAAGTTATGTTTGTCGTGTACACAACATAGTCAAGATCTACACCTGCTACTAAAAATTGCACATTTATTAAACACAAGCAACTGCGGCCTGTAACGATTGCCACTTTGTTAATGGCACTAGTGCTATTTTTTTTACAATTCACAACTTCAAGAAAAAAAAAACAAGCGGACTGGGGAGCAGCAATAGTTTACCGGCGGGGTCTGCCAAGTTTAATATCCGTTTCGCGCTCGTTCTAAAGGGCGACATCTGCTCACGCTTTATGACGCTTCTAGGCTCATTCCATAGATACGCCCGCCTAATTTATTGATTGAGTATTGGGATGCTTTTCGCGCAATGTAGAGGGCGGTCGCGCCAGCGCAATGCTGTAGCTCTTTCCCTAAAGGAACAACTACATAATGGCTTGGCCGAAACGCAAGCAGTGTGCCGGAAACATTACGCTATCATATTGGTTCACCAAGCATACGAATTGCCACGTCTGAGTTTTCGTTTAAAAGCTAGAGAAGTGCCGGCGAGTGCGACCGGCGGCTCTCGGTGAGAAGAGACTTAATTACGTTCTCTGGGAGTGCTTTAATCGCGTCGCATCGATGTCTGTTGCTTCTTGAGCGGACACCATACACAATGAAAAAGGCTTCATTTAGGTTAATTGATGCCATGGCTGCGCTGTATAGTCATACTTGATCGTCGAAATCGTGTATTCTGAAACCCGGAAGCACGGATAACACATTTGTACGGGCTCGGTCTGCAGGCCTAACCTTTGGTGGAAATCATGGTGGTAGAACATGTAGTGTACAGATCCCAGCTTGGTACACTATATAAATTGCCGGAAAGGTTCCTTTTGGCGTTGCATAAGTCTGTTGCCAGACTTTGGGGTGGTTGTTGGCAGACTGCCGCTAAATTTGGCGAAAAAGTTTTCTTCTGTAGTTGTGGCTTCTCCGTAAGAGTTGGTGCTATCCGCGATGCATTTCTTGGCTGAAAAATTTTCTCCTGTAGTTGTGGCTTCTTCGTAAGAGTTTGGTGCTATCCGCGGTGCATTTCTAGGCTGAAAATTTTTCTTTTGTAGTTGTGGCTTCTCCTTAGGAATTTAGTGCTATCTGCGGTGCATTTCGCGAGTGCATGAGTGACGCTGGCCGTTTTAATTAACGGAATGAACCGAGCCTAGCAGAAGTCGCGCGTGGTGCTGCCGTGCAATTAAGAGGCCGTTTTAATTCCGGCTTAATTAACGGAATGAACCGAGCCTAGCAGAAGTCGAGCGCGGCGCTGCTGCGCAATTAAGAGGCCGTTTTAATTAACGGAATGAACTGCGCATTACAGAATTCGTTTTATTTACAGAATGAACCGTGCTTGGCAGAAGTCGAGCGTGGTGCTGCCGTGCAATTAAAAAGTCGTTTTAGTTAACGGAATGAACCGCGCATTAAAAAATTCGTTTTATTTACGGAGTGAACCGCGCCTAGCAGAAGTCGAGCGCGGCGCTGCTGCGATATTAAGAGGCCGTTTTAATTAATGGAATGAACCGCGCATTACAGAATTCGTTTTAATTAACAGAATGAACTGAGCCTAGCAGAAGTCTAGGCGCGTTCTCTTGCTGTGTGCGCAGCTGTGCGATTAAGATATCGCGTCTCAGTATTAGGGATGACGGGGAAAACTGATTAGAGTCGCAGGAGGTGATGCGCTGCCCCCCCTCCCCCTTACTTTTCTTTTTTTTCTCTCTCAGCTGATCGTGTCGCGTCGACCGCGTGCCACGACGGGGGACGCTACGCTTCCCCTAGCTGTGTCAGCACAAGACATATGGTTTGGACTCGTGTATACATGTGATGAATAAGCGTACCAAGGCTGGTTAATCGGGCTACATCGGGTATGTACAGCTATGTACGCCTGGAAGGCTGCTTTATCGAAGCAGATGGAGCGAATTAAGCGCGACTTTCGCGTACCTGTAAATGGGACCCGGCCGACGAGCCACCGTCGCTTACAGGGCCCCACCCACAATAAGCACAAACTACCAAAATTCCAAATAATGATTGTGTATTGTTTCTCAGCTCAAGAGCTTAGTATACAACAATAAGAATAAATTGACATAATAAACATAATAATGACAATAATAATATTACAACATAATGACAACATAAACATAAAAATAAAATGACAATATGTCTCACTACGCGCTAATCACAATTAAACTGGATGCCGGCGAGCAATTACCTCCATTAATCGAAGAAAAGGGTCTTTCACGTTGGGACGTGCGTTAATTGATCTCCACCAAAGCCAGGCGAAGTGAGACGGCATAAGTGAGGTAGTCTTGTTGCTGTTGCGAACGAGACGGCGCTTGGTCTTTTGCCATTCACTTTCAATTCTTTGCATGTAGGCGCCTGTCGTAGGATCAACGAAGTTGACACTGTGGTTCGCGGTGTGTCAGTCTAAGTTTAGCGGTGTTCCGTTGGCATCCACAAGTCTGGGTATGCACTGGTACGCGGCCCACTCGTCGCTGTACACCGTCGTCCCGGGAAGAATGTGCTGCCGGTCGAAGCGTTGGCGCAGGCGACAGTCCGATTTCACGAAGGAAGGCCATCTCCGCGGCAGGGTACCTTATGATGTCGGCGATTTCAACAATGCTGGGGTCTATCCGTGGCGAGGCCATGACGGGACGCTTCCTGAACTGGTAACAGTGTAGCTTGCATGGCTAACGTTACGGCATTTTATAAGGGTCATGAGGTGAAAGGGGGATAGAGCGCTCTAACGTTGACAGGTGTCACAGAACGAGCGCTAAAAAGAGCGCGCCGCCAAATCCTTGCGACAACGGGCGGCAGAAACGCCGCGAGGTAAAAAGAAAAAAAAAAGCAAACATCCAGGGTTCCCCGGGCGCGCGACGCCTCTCCTCTCGGAAGCGGCGAAGCGATGAACCTCCTCACCCCACAGCGGCGGCCGGGCAAGCGCTCGATGTTTCTAGAACGAACAGGGCGGGGTCAGACCGAGTGAATCATGCTCCGGGGAGGGCAGCCGAACCGTCTCGTGCCTCTCCCCAGCCTTCGCTGCGCGTCGCGCCGACGAAATGAGGAGAACGTTCTGGAAGGTGGCGCGGAAAGTATTTAATCGAGCGGCCGAGACGAGAAATCAGGAGAAGACGGAAAGTTAGCGCCGGAGCGCGTAGGGATTCTGCCGTGGAGTCGGCGAAGGTTCTGCCCGTAGTGACAGAACAGGAGGAGACGGAAGTGAGCGCCAGAGTGCGTAGAGATTCCGCCGTGTAGTCGGCGAAGTTTTGGTCCGTAGGGACGGCTCGAGCTACAGGCAAGAGCGTGGGTTTACCGCTATCGAGCGAAGACGCGGGCAACAGCTGCGTGTGTGAAGCCGACAGATTTCCGGCGAAGAAGTTTGAAGCTTGGAGAGTGGCCATTTGAGGACGCGAGGTTTCCTGGAAGAGAAACTTCGAGAGCTACGGAACGACAACAACGCTGGACTTTGAGTGAGTGATTCTCGGAAGAGTATCATTCAGACTTTTGTTCCAAGGACTTTGGACTGAATAGGTTTTCTATCTCTTTAGTCCTTAAGTGTCTTGGTTGTTCAATGCATGCGACTGCATTGTAGTGCGTATCGTTGTCTGTGTCCGTTGTTTTGAGTGTGGCTGATTGTATTGTGTAGTACGTTGATTGATTGGTTTGATTGGTGACATATTGTATGCAACTATTGTGGAGTGTGCATTTTTGCGTATTGTTTCGATCTGCCATTATTGAGAATATAATTTGTTTGTTTATCAACTCTCGGCTCTGACTTGTTCTTTGGGCCACAGCCGGCGTCCGCTGGCGCGCCAAAAAGGACCACTTCTAAATTGTCCACGCTTTCGTGGTGCGGTTCGGGGGGCTGATAGTTCGGCTCTTGGAATTAGCCCGGCGATCGCCTCCCTAATAAACGGGACATGTGTGACAATTAATCTGGCGTCCGCGAGACAGGACCTTTTGGTGCACAGTGTGTCCAAAGTAGTGAGAAAGAGCCTCGAGTTGTTGATAGTGCTATCGGAAGGATTTTGTGTGTTGTTCAGTGTTCTCGTTAACGAGTGCAGGGGAGTGCTCCGATAGACTGATTTAGGCAGATACTTTTTGCACGCGGCAAGGTTGTATTTGCGAGTTGCGAGACACAATGGATCTCGAAAAGTTAGTTGCGCTTGGTGAGAAGATGGGTCTTTCCGGCGCCGAACTACGGAAATGGGTAAGCCAGAAGGAGAAAGAGGCGGTGGAGAGAGAGAGGTTGGCGGCAGAGAGGGCCAAGGAAGAAAAGGCAGCTGAGTTGGAGAGAGAAAAGTTGGCAGCCGAAAGGGCGAGAGAAGAAAGAGAAGCAAAAGAGCGACAGCTGAAAGAAGAAAGAGAGGCAAAAGAGCGACAACTGAAGGAAGAAAGAGAGCAGCAATTGAAGTTGGAGCTGGAGAGAGAGAGGTTGGCAGCTGAGAGAGCGAAGGAAGAAAGAGAGCAACAATTGAAGTTGGAGTTGGAAAGAGAAAAGCTGGCTGCTGAAAGGGCGAAAGAAGAAAGAGAGGAAAGGGAACGGCAGCGTCAGCACGAGATGGAACTCGAGCGGCTCCGTTTGCAACAGCGAAGTGAAACTCCCGTCCAAGCTAGAGTTGAAAGCAGCGAACGGGAAGATCACGGCTTCCGCTTGAACCCAAGCAAGCTGCTCGTAGCGTTTGATGAAAGGAAGGACGACCTAGACGCGTACCTCCACAGATTTGAGACGATTGCGAGGAGCCAGAATTGGCCGGAACAGCAATGGGCAACTGCTTTGAGTACCTGCTTGAGCGGTGAAGCGCTCAGTGTGTACGGTAGGCTGACGCCGACCAATGCAGCCAACTACGCAAAGGTGAAAGCGGCTTTGTTGAAGCGATTTAGATTCACTGTGGAAGGATTCCGGGACAGATTTCGGACAGGAAAGCCAGCTGATGGTGAGACAGCTATGCAGTATGCTGCCCGACTTTGCCACTATTTCGACAGATGGATTGAACTTTCAGGAACAGCACAGGAGTACGATGAGCTTAGAGAGCTGCTAATTAAAGAACAATTTCTTACTAGTTGCCACCCAAGCCTGTCGCTGTATTTGAAAGAGAGGAAGGCGGAGTCATTTAAAGGAATGCTTGAATTGGCTGATGAATTCTTAGAAGCGCAAGGAGGAACTAATTTGGCCAAGGTCAAGAAGGATTGTCCCGATGATTCGAAGAAATTGGCTCCTGAAGAAAAGAAGCGTGCACCAGAGAGCATGCAGCGATGTTTTCTGTGTAACCGAGTGGGTCATCGCGCGAAAAACTGTCGAACGATCTTTACGAGCCCTACGGTAGTGAAATGTTTTAAGTGTGGTCAGACTGGGCACAAAGCAGATGCATGTCGAAACGGAGCGAGTCAAACTCACCAGGTATCCTGTGTGCAAGTGGCACCGAAATCCGATAATAATGCCGTCACCGACGGATTCGTAGAATTGAAAAATGGGGAGAAAATTCCTATTGTGGGTGCTGTAATGTCAAAACAGCCAAACGATGTTACGAAAGGAATGCCAACGCTGCCTGGAAAAGTTGCGGGCAAAAAGATTACGGTGTAAAGAGATACCGGCAGTTCCACTGTTATCGTGCGGAGAGATTTGGTACGGGAAAGTGAGTTAACAGGCAAAACGAAACCGGTTTGCCTAATTGACCGTACAGTTCGAACACTTCCCGAAGCAGAGATTGAGGTGGAAACCCCGTACTTCAGCGGGAAAGTAACCGCTCTCTGTATGACGACCCCCCTTTACGACCTTGTCATCGGAAACATCGATGGGGCGCGAGGGCCGAATGATCCCGAATGTTTGGGAGAAGACCCGAAGATAGAGCCCTCGCCAACACAGCGGCCGCGAGATAGAAGGGAAGAGCATCCCGTGACGGATCTCACTAGAGCCCAAGGTGAAGCCGCGGCGCAAGAGACAGCGAAGGAGAAGACGATCGTGTCGAATAAGTTCACGGGCCGAACAACCGGACTTACGTCGGTACGACCTCAACCGACTGACAGTGTAAAGGAGACGGAGTTGGCCAGCCGGGAAAAATGTAGAGGCATTATCAAGCGGGTAAACAAACAGACAGGACCCGTCGAATGTAATGACGCGTTAACGGTGTCGGAAGAGACAACGATGGCTGAGACGACGCCTCAGATATCGTCGTTGGAAAGGGCTCGCCGGAAAAGAACGTGGAAACCCAAGAAGAGATCGAGCGAGCACCGCAAAAAGGGGCGCAAGCGCTGCCCGAAGTACACAGGATAGGTGCGGAGGTGGAATCAGATTGTGTTTGGCAGGGCTGAGTGACATATGTTGTGTTAATGTTCTTGTTATCCTGTGTCACAAGTGTCGAAGTGTTGTGATGTGATGTGATGTATTGTACAATTGTTGCAATGAATGAACTTTGTACATTTGTATAGTTGGGAATTTGTGGTGGAGTGTTGTACTCATGTGCCTGTGGTTATATTTCATGTGTTGTGGAATTGAACTACAATGTAAGATTGTATTGCGTGATATATTGTGAATGTGAAGTGTCACGAGCGACGGTTTGTGTTACAGTCGTTCAGAGTGTGTGGTGACTGTTCGCGCTCGTTTGTGAGGTTTGAATATTATCAGATAATATTCTTAAAGTGGGGGGCAGTGTCACAGAACGAGCGCTAAAAAAGAGCGCGCCGCCAAATCCTTGCGACAACGGGCGGCAGAAACGCCGCGAGGTAAAAAGAAAAAAAAAGCAAACATCCAGGGTTCCCCGGGCGCGCGACACCTCTCCTCTCGGAAGCGGCGAAGCGATGAACCTCCTCACCCCACAGCGGCGGCCGGGCAAGCGCTCGATGTTTCTAGAACGAACGGGGCGGGGTCAGACCGAGTGAATCATGCTCCGGGGAGGGCAGCCGAACCGTCTCGTGCCTCTCCCCAGCCTTCTCTGCGCGTCGCGCCGACGAAATGAGGAGAACGTTCTGGAAGGTGGCGCGGAAAGTATTTAATCGAGCGGCCGAGACGAGAAATCAGGAGAAGACGGAAAGTTAGCGCCGGAGCGCGTAGGGATTCTGCCGTGGAGTCGGCGAAGGTTCTGCCCGTAGTGACAGAACAGGAGGAGACGGAAGTGAGCGCCAGAGTGCGTAGAGATTCCGCCGTGTAGTCGGCGAAGTTTTGGTCCGTAGGGACGGCTCGAGCTACAGGCAAGAGCGTGGGTTTACCGCTATCGAGCGAAGACGCGGGCAACAGCTGCGTGTGTGAAGCCGACAGATTTCCGGCGAAGAAGTTTGAAGCTTGGAGAGTGGCCATTTGAGGACGCGAGGTTTCCTGGAAGAGAAACTTCGAGAGCTACGGAACGACAACAACGCTGGACTTTGAGTGAGTGATTCTCGGAAGAGTATCATTCAGACTTTTGTTCCAAGGACTTTGGACTGAATAGGTTTTCTATCTCTTTAGTCCTTAAGTGTCTTGGTTGTTCAATGCATGCGACTGCATTTTAGTGCGTATCGTTGTCTGTGTCCGTTGTTTTGAGTGTGGCTGATTGTATTGTGTAGTACGTTGATTGATTGGTTTGATTGGTGACATATTGTATGCAACTATTGTGGAGTGTGCATTTTTGCGTATTGTTTCGATCTGCCATTATTGAGAATATAATTTGTTTGTTTATCAACTCTCGGCTCTGACTTGTTCTTTGGGCCACAGCCGGCGTCCGCTGGCGCGCCACAAAGGACCACTTCTAAATTGTCCACGCTTTCGTGGTGCGGTTCGGGGGGCTGATACTTCGGCTCTTGGAATTAGCCCGGCGATCGCCTCCCTAATAAACGGGACATGTGTGACAACAGGGCGCCTACGTGATGCAGCGTCAGCGGGGAAAGAGGGGATGGATCACGGCGCCGACGTGGCGCGAGCAACTGCGGAGAAAGTGTGGATGGGCAACGGCCCTAACGCCACGCGAACACCTGCGGAGAAAGACGGGATGGGCAAAAGACGCCTGGAATAAAAAAAACATAAAAAAACCTTTTGTACCTCTAACGTTGGTTGACATGGCGCCGACCCGACGCGAGTGTCTGCAGAGAAAGAGGGGGTGGGTCACGGCGCCGACGCGACGCGAGCATATGTGTGAAAATACGGGATAGGCGAAGACGCCTCGAATCGTACAACACCTAGGTCACGTACTCCACTTCGGTGCCCCTCCTTCTCCACAGCAATGGTGACTTGAGCGGGAGTGCGAACGACGTTACGTGATGCTACGTGATGTGACCCACGTATCACGTAAACAATACACCACCTAGGGCTCAGTGCATTGGGCGTCGAGACATGGCCAAACTTGCTCAGGTAAACCTCTCAAGTTTCCTTATTTGGTGCTCCCTATCTCGCTCGCAATCCCTCAGCCTTAGGATCGTGATCCTTATAAAATGCCGTAACGTTAGTTGTGCAAAGTACATTGTCACCATTTCAGGAGCCGTCGCGTTATTGGACTGTCGAAGACGCCATCGCTTCGAGCGGCAGTTCGACCTGCAGACAGTCGGGAAAAGCACAGAAGCGGCCGCCGACATCCGAGTGATGGGGAATTCACAAGGACCTTGGCTTAATTATGGTGACCCAGGATGCAGTAAGTCGTCACGTACAATCGCCCCGGCAAAAAAAAAAAAAACGTGCAGACCCACATTTCAGGTACAATGGTTGCAGGAAACAGCTAGCTGTCCCAGCTCCGCGGGACACTCACGATGCAGGGTAGACAGGGGCAAGGCTCTTTTTTTGCCTCTCGAGACGTACTTGGTTGTTGCACGTCTCAACGTGAAAGACCCTGTCCTTCGAATAATGGAGGTGATCGCTCGCCGATATTCCGTTTAGGGATCCCTGCCATATCGTGAGTGATGAGCGCGTAGTGAGACATATTATACCATTTTATTCTATTGTACCCACCCTATTGTTTTATACTGCGCTCTCAAGCTGAAAGACAATTTGTGCTTATTGTGGGTGGGGCCCGGTAAGCGACGGCGGCTCGTCGGCCGGGTCCCATTTACAGGTACGCGCAAGTCGCGCTTAATTCGCTCCATCTGCTTCGATAAAGCAGCCTTCCAGGCGTACATAGCTGTAGCATATCCGACGTACCCCGTTTAACCAGCCTTGGAACGCTTATTCATCACATGTATACACGAGTCCGAACGATATGTCTTGTGCTGACACAGCTAGGGGAAGCGTAGCGTCCCCCGTCGTGGCGCGCGGTCGATGCGACACGATCAGCTGAGAGAGAAAAAAAAAGAAAAGTAAGGGGGGA
The DNA here is from genome assembly GCA_013436015.1 of Rhipicephalus annulatus. Taxonomy (NCBI): domain Eukaryota; kingdom Metazoa; phylum Arthropoda; class Arachnida; order Ixodida; family Ixodidae; genus Rhipicephalus; species Rhipicephalus annulatus. The sequence continues at coordinate 369,209 of WOVY01010566.1, forward strand.
GGCGGGCAGCGCATCACCTCCTGCGACTCTATTCAGTTTTCCCCGTAATCCTTAATACTGAGACGCGATATCTTAATCGCACAGCTGCGCACACAGCAAGAGAACGCGCCTAGACTTCTGTAATGGGCGGTTCATTCCATTAATTAAAACAGCTTCTTAATTGCGCAGCAGCGCCGCGCTCGACTTCTGCTAGGTGCGGCTCATTCCGTTAATTAAAATGGCCTCCTAATTGCGCAGCAGCACCGCGCTCGACTTCTGCTAGGCACGGTTCATTCCGTTAATTGAAACGGCCTCTTAATTGCGCAGCAGCGCCGCGCTCGACTTCTGCTAGGCGCGGTTCATTCCGTAAATAAAACGAATTTTGTAATTTACGGTTCATTCCGTTAATTAAAACGGCCTCTTAATTGCATGGCAGCACCACGCGCGGCTTCTGCTAGGCTCGGTTCATTCCGTTAATTAAAACGGCCAGCGTTGCTCATGCACTCGCTAAATGCACCGCGGATAGCACCAAACTCTTACAGAGAAGCCACAACTACAAGAGAAAAATTTTCAGCCAAGAAATGCACCGCGGATAGCACTAAACTCTTACGGAGAAGCCACAACTACAGGAGAAAAATTTTCAGTCAAGAAATGCACCGCGGATAGCTCTAAACTCTTACGGAAAAGCCACAACTACATGAGAAAATTTTTCAGCCAAATTTAGCGGCAGTTTGGCAACAACCACCCTTCCAGTCTGGCAACCATTTATGCAACGCCAAAAGGAACTTTGCCAAATTGCCCGCCATTATAAGCCCACCCATCATCTGCTTACTGCTTCGCAGCATTATCGCGATGGTGGGCAGAGTGTCCCATAATTGCCCACTATCTAGCCTCTGCTTTCCACCATCATTTCCACTTTACCCATCATCTTTACACCATACCACCCAGTATGTCATGGCATAACCACCATATTTTCCACTACATCCCACCATAGCCATCATATTTTCCACCATGCCCACTATTATTTCCACTACGCCCACCATGTTTTCCAGTATCCACCATTGCAATTTTTCCGATAGGGCTACCAAGCTACTTCCAAGTACAACTAAGCTACAGTAGCGGCTTCAGAAACAAAGATCATTTATGCTAAGTTATGTGTTTTAGTTATTATGCGTATGTTATCGATTACATTTCTTGCCGTGGGAAGAAAACCGAAATGGCCAAATTTGCACAGTCCGTCTACGCCTACACATAGCGATTTGGTTATTGCAGTGATGGCACTTGTCAGAGTGAGTCTCACCAGCTTACCTTACGCCCAACATATGCGAAGAAAGGCAAGGGAGAGAAACGGGTGCAACGCACAAGGAGATAAACGCAGGGACGTGTTCACCTGGGATGTAGTCGTAATAGCCTCGGCTGCAACCATCACGTTGTTGTTCTTGTTGCCCGTCACTTGTGGCTTATACCCGCAGGAGGGAATCGACCAATAATTGAATGGTCTTATAAACCATTATTAAATTTTAGAATAAAGAAACTTACAAATTTAAAACTTTGCGAAATTTAGAATGAAATTTTGATGATCACTGATCTGTACTTACTATAGAGATTCTGTATTACTAACAGATAATAACCTAGATCAAGACCTAACTTAAAAAAAGAATAAAAAGAGAGAAGTTATGCGTATTTGACACAGAAGAACAATATTAGTCTGTTAGTGTTTTCCTTTCATTCAGATAATCCCGCACTGCCTCACAAACTTTCGCACTTGCAAACCCAGAAATAGAGGCCCCAAAGAACAGAATCACGGGCAAGATAAATTCATTCCTTTAGCACATAAGGGACTTTCTAACTTGAATTTAGAGCTGTAGTAAATCGTCTACATGTCAAAAAAGTAAGGATCCATAGTTTCTGGCTCGCCAGAGAAAGCGCATTTAGGAGTAAGAGTACGACCAGACCTGTGTTGGTAGAAATTTAGTTTGGGCACCATACAGCGCAGCCTCGAAAGTTCACTTGCAGACAAGCGCGTGAGCACCTGCGGCTCGTGACAGACCTTCTTTTAATAAAGATAATAGACATAACTTTAACATGGCACATACCCGCAAGCGGTACTTTATTCTTTCCTTCAACTGTGGCTCACAGCCCCACCGCGGCGGTCTAGTGGCTAAGGTACTCGGATGCTGACCCGCACGTCGCGGGATCGGATCCCGGCTGCGGTGGCTGCATTTCCGATGAAGGCGGTAATGTTGCAGGCCCGTGTGCTCAGATTTGGGTGCATGGTAAATAACCCCAGGTGGTCGAAATTTCCGGGACCCTCCACTATGGCGTCTCTCATAATCATATCGCGGTTTTGAGGCGTTAAGCCCCACACATCAATCAATCAACTGTGCCTCACATCCAAAACAGGGAATCGGCCAACAAAGGAGTTGGCTCACAAATTGCGGGTGACCCTCTAGCTTTCCCCTTAAGGAATGAACGTGATAGCGATATTCACTCCTGTAGTCGCTACATCAATCAATCAGTGCATACTTTTAAATGCGCAGCATTTCTTAGCGAACTAAGAAATGAACTAAGAACTAAGAACTAAGAAATATACTATAGCGTATATAGCGTCACTGCGCCAAACCTGAGCGCTAGTCAACGTTACGTCGGAGTATATTGGGGCCTTCATGATGAACTCGCAGCGATTTCGCTAGCTCCAACTATACCAAATTTGGTGTTACGTGCCGTCAATGAATGAAGAAGTTATATGACTGGTGCAAGCATGATAGTCATGACACGCGTGTCATGTAAGAACATGAAAATATACCCCGCTCATGATGCACTCACGGCCGTTTCGCTGGCTCCTCATATACGAAATTTGGTATCACGTGACATGGATAGACGACGAAGGTAAATGACAGGTCCAAACTTGATAATCATAATATGCGTGTCATGTAAAACATGACTAAATGCTACACTTAAAGCCCACTCGCGGCATTTTCGCTACCTTAACATATACAAAATTTAGTACGACGTGAGGTGAGTAGACGAAGAAAGTAAATGCAACGTCCAAATATTATAATCATGACATGGAAGTCATGTACGGCACAAACTACCTCCACCTCGTAACGTTGGGCTGATTTAAAAGTGACACATATCTTCCTCATTCGTCCTTCGTATATCATCGATTCCCACTATACGTGGGATCTTCCAATTTTTTCTTGCATGATATCACAGAAATGTTTAGGTTGCATGATACTACAATGTAATCGATGAAGTTGACAGTGGCTTGATTGATGATTGATTTGCGGGGTATAACGTCCCAAAACCACCATTTGATTATGAGAGATGCCGTAGTGGAGGGCTCCGGAAATTTCGACCACCTGGGGTTCTTTAACGTGCACCCAAATCTGAGCACACGGGCCTACAACATTCCCGCCTCCATCGGAAATGCAGCCGCCGCCGCCGGGATTCAATCCCGCGATCTGTGGGTCAGCAGCCGAGTACTTTAGCCACTAGACCACCGCGGCGGGGCGACAGTGGCTTGTGTCAGTACAGCTTTCTCATATTCTGGCAATGGGTAGGATATTTCAAACCACAAAAACTTTTCGAACTTGCTGTGCACTCACTACTTGGTTTTAAGGAAATACGCGCAGTTAAGAGTGCACTTTTGTTACGTGTGACTGGCTTTAAGCTACGAAGTCGATATGATAATCACATGTTCTGACGCCTAATGACAATATACACATGTACCATGCAATATTATTGCGATATTAAAAGTTGTATTGTGAAAGCTGCATAGAGGATGCGAGTGTTTGTAAAGCATGAACGTTATTTTTTGTTCATTCCCAAGCAGAACTACTTTCTTTGTATTTCCTAACAGATGCACAGCTGTGTAGTAGAACACCTGTTTTCCACGCAAACGATTCTGGTGCGATCTTCACCTGGACACCAAAATTTAAATATTTATTGTATTTGCATCATCCTCAATTTTTAAAATAACCGACAAGATGACAAGTTTTCGCTCACAGCCAAGGACACCGACGCCGATGCCGACGCCGCAGTTTTTGCGAAATGAACTCTTTAACGCTATCGTGTTTAAATGCTACGAAACTTGATATCTTCGAGCCTTTGGTGCTTACCCACACTAAAGGAGTTAATAAGAAAGTGTACTACATCATTTTGATGAGAACTTCAATGATACCTAATATTATAGGTTTATGATAATAAAATAAAAGTTGAGGAAATAACCGATAGACGAAGGGAGAGAGGAAAGTAAACACCACCTACTTAAAATGAAATTCTGAAGCTTTGAGCAGAGCTGATGGCAGTATTTACCTGGCCCAAAGTATTTCAAAAAAATTTGTTACGTTATAACAAATTTTAAATATATTTCATGATTATATTTTAGGTGAGATACGTTGAGGGACTTCAATAAGGTTTCAAACCACATAAAATACGTGCACGTTTTCGAAAGATGCAAGAGGTGTAAAAATTTTTAAAAAGGTATTATGACTGCATTGTTTTCATTCAAAGCGAGTTTTTGAAGCGCCCAAATATCGATGTCCACATTTTAAATTGCCCAACAGTATTTAAAAACTGTTGTTCATAGACCACATTGAGAGATTGCGAGACAGCGACAATATGACGTTGATTTGTTTTCTGCAACCCAATATTAATGCCACTGCAGCTATTACAGTGACTGTATATCCCGTGAAAAGGCTTGGCGCTTCCCAGAACACTCAACTCGAGCTGTCATGCCTACACCGGCATGTGCGGAACATCAATCGTGATATCTCCCCAGCAACGCCTTGCTTCTAAGCTATGTGCGAACCCCTTGTTTACATCAACGTACGGGGGCAATACAAGCAATGTCATCGCGGAAGCTGGCATATAACTAGTGAGCTACTAGGAAATAAATTAAGTGACTACACGTAACACTACTCCATATTATACGTCTTAATATAAACACAGGCGGCGCACAAAAAACAAGCTACCTGCCCGCATTAAAGTTTCATGTTTCCATTACTGTATTCGAGAGAATGCTATCCTGAAGCACCAGAAACGAGCAGTGCCGAAAAATTTTCATCACCATAAACAGGAAGGAGCGACGCTAAGTTGGGACAAGCTTGAATATTTTAGTTGGGTTCGAGTTCCCGCGAAGGCCTCCTCAACATAACTGTGAGTTGTAAGTATACAGGGCAATAAGCTACTGAGCTACTATTCATTACTTTGGGGGTGCGGTGCTGACAACTTCTGTCACACCCCTTCTAACACAAAGATAACAGCAGCAGCTGCAGCTGCAGCTGTAAACAATGCTAATCTCAGTGAATACATGCAGCAATGATAAAAGCAATGAAAGAAAGTTTAAAAAATGACGTATATATTATCTTTACGAAGGGTAATATCACAACAAGACAGAAATTGTGTGGTATAGATTTTTCACTTAGGTTTGGTATGTAGCCGTACTGTTTATAGATTAAATGAATAAAATTCAATGATCAACCGTCGTCTCTATGCATACACGAATACTTGCATTGGTCCCACACTAGCCCAGCACCGTTCTTAAAAGGAACTCTCCTGTAGATATTGTAATTCATTTGCGGGGTTAGCACATCAAATAAAAGTCATATATTTCTCTCCAAGAGCTTTCTGTGGAGTATTTTATTACAATCATAGTAGGGTGGACAATCTCTCAATTGTGTAAAGAACAGCTCCTGTTGAAACGGAAACTGCATATTGGCGCCAACTTGCCAATAAAATATCATATTAAAGCAAACTGCGTACGATTCAATATTTGGCACCTCTTAATTTACAGTTGAAAATTTCATTATTATGCGTGCTTTCACACTGCTGGTTATTAATAAACGGAATGACAGTAATACGCAGCTAAGGCAAAATGTTGAAGATTAGATTTTTGCTAATTGTCATTGCAGAACAATTTGTGAAACACTAAATATTATTATATTTGGGGAGTTAATAATGGCAGATCTCACGTACAGTGGGAATGAATGATATGCGAAGCACGAATGAAGGAGATTTATAGCCACTTTAAATCAACATAACGGTACGAGGCAGGTGTTCATATCCACAACACACGAAATTATACAGAAAAAACCTAGCACCAATTACAAAGGAGGGCTGGAACCCGGGTCCGCTGGGTGTCAGCCCAGCATTCTACCAGTGAGCTACGCCAGTGCTTGGGACTTGTTGGCAAACTTGCCTTAGGCATGTTTGATGTCGGGAAAGCAATCGCGTTAATACGACTTATAAAGCGCTTTAAATCAACGAAAAACCAACCAGTTTTCGCACAATGCGAATAGCGTAAAGAGTGAGTTGTCAAATGGTCGTACCCATTACAACAGCTTATTCTTGTTCAGCTATTAACTGTGGCGCATACCCACTTCTGGCATAATTCCTCATCGTCGTCAGCCACTGCATGAACCATTGGCACAAAGTTACTTGCAAGTGGTTAGTGGATATACCACGCTTCTCAGAAGAATGACGAAAAACAGCACAGCGAATGCCTGCCTACTGTATACCCTGAAATTTTCCTTATTACTGTTGATCGATTGATTGATTTGTGGGATTTAACGTCCCAAAACCACCATATGATTATGAGAGACGCCGTAGTAGAGGGCTCCGGAAATTTCTACCACCTGGTGTTCTTTAACGTGCACCCAAATCTGAGCACATGGGCCTACAGCATTTTCGCCTCCACCGAAAATGCAGCATCTGCAGCCGGAATTCGATCCCGTGGCCTGCGGGTCAGCCGCCGAGTACCTCATCTACTAAAACACCACGGCGGGGCACCCAATGAGTGTTTAGAAAACGCCCTGAAATGCCGCTCTTCTAGCTTTCGTTGTGACTGTGCTGCGTCTCAAACGCGGGCCTGGCGTTTTTTACTCATCCACAATGTTCCAAAAGAACCCAGACTAGTGCTCACTTGTTGGACATCGAAACCGTCGGTTTCGCTGCGACGACAAAGCGATGAATTCGATTGCAAAAAATAAACTTTTTACGAAGATGTAGTAGCACACTCGATTTGCACTAGACCTGGCTTAACTCATATTAAACACTGTTATTAACGAAATGCGGTTGCCGCAGCAAGCGAACGGGATCTTAAGGCGTGTTCAAGCCTGGCGATAATACCATCACGCATATAAAGTTATGAACACTCGGATGACATTCTGTAAAGTTATGGTGCGTGGTCACCATAACTTCACAGTTATGGTCAGTGGTCACCACGCCTGTATGTTCAACAGCGTGCTTTCTGCTGTTCCTCTGCAGCACCATCCAAATGTCTCTACTGCGAAACGGAGGTGGCCGCATCGTTTCATGTTTGGTTGAGCAATGTTTTCCGGGGTGCTCGAGCGCTTTCAGTCACACGTAGAGCACCATCGCGGAAAAATAGAATAAACACAGACTTCATACAGAACACGACGTCGGTGCTGACAGCAAATTGCTTATAATGAAATTTGGCGCATATAATTCTTACTGCAAGAAAACAGTTTGCTACACTTCCGAAGTCTCCATTAAACATGTATGAAAGACCCTCATTGGCAGCAAAAAAAAAATCCTTGAATGAGGCTTTCTGCAAGAAAAGGCAGCCCTTAGGGGGAAAAAGGCCTCATGGACAGTGACATTCCACCACCATCAGTGCGTGACGGGAATGACAGTTATCAGAAGACCGTGCTTGTATATATATGGACACAAAAAGAAGAGGAAATCAACATAATCGCAGTTTTTTTTTTCACGGCATCCCCTGCATTGGAAACGACAAAACGACTGATGGTGACGAGAAGCATAAATGACTAGAAAAACCTGCAATGGAGAACTTTCGAGGAATTGGGCAGCTTGACAACTCAAAAGCGTGAACTTCACAGTTGCATCTTCACATTCCAAGCCGGGCCATATGCTCCTTGTTATATTCTGACTGTTTTTGTTCATACAAGCATTTCATTGAATTCAACGGCATCGACACACTGAGAACAAAAGGAGCAAGAAGATCTAAACCTGTTGAGTGCAAAATGTAACTTCTGAGCGATGGCAAGAAAATTGATTTTTGTGAAATCAAGTTCAAAATATAAGCAAGTGAACAAGTAGCACTGGCATAATTCAAAACTATAGAAACAACTTGATTTCTCAGGATGGGGAAGTTTCTTGTGATGAAACACGAATGAATCTTTATTAGGTGCAAAATGCGCCACATTGTAATGTATTGTTGCACCCAACAGAAGTTTGCCGCGTTGTATTCATTGGAAACTTCTTCTTTGGCCCCTTTTTATACTTTCCGGCAACACAATTCGATTCCTTTTTTTTAGATTACCTTTGCCGCATCGTAATTCGGTTCCCCAATGAGCACAATTCACTTGCACCCAACAGTTTCGAAGTACCACACGGAAATGTGATTGAGCAAAAAAAGCAGCGATCCACTTTAAGAGTTTGTTCTTTTTGCCTGTGCATATTATTACTAAGGCTGCTATGAATATAATAATTAAAAGACCCTTAAGCTTCGCCTTTCAGAGTTCAAGGCGCCAGCAACATTCTGTTCCTAGAACATACTTTAAACACTTAGTGCAAAAAAATTATTTGAAGCTTGATATGCACCCATGGCCTTACGTGCTATACCTGGCCTTATGGGTGCAGTAGTGTGTGTCCCTTCAGTAGTGGGTGACTGGCTTTAAACTAGGATACATTTATGATAGTCTCATGATATGGTTTGGCGGGTTCTCCTTACTATTCTTTTTGTGGAGTACACTAAACATTTGAACAGTATCGAATTTCCTGCAAAATATATTTCACGTTGTGAAGTAATACTTTATAAGTACCTTTTGCCAACTCTTTAGACTAGATCTACATGTACTAAATGTGTTTTTGTTCGGGGCTTAGTCCTTGGGCCACAGTGACGGGAACATTGCCGACGCCTTGGCAGAGTTTATCAAATGTTTAAAAAGATTTAGGTCACAAAGCCAACTAACTCTCCTATTTTCGAAAGTGCATTTAAGTTCCTGCTCATTGCTTCCTAAATTACGCAGCTCAGAGTGACTGCCTTTGTTTGTACTCATCTATTAGTAGTATTTTTCTTTTTCTTACAATACTACAGCTGTCATCTTTAACTAGACATTTAATCAAATGATTAGGAATTTCCTCAGAAAACTACCTGGTTCTTGGCCAATCCTCCAGCATGGGTGTCTGCCATTGTCCAAGGTTCTACTATACTCCACACTACACATTGTCTGACGCGCCTTGGAATTGTACGCGTGTGGCACGCATTAGCGCGGCAATAATTCAAGTTGCATTGTGAAGAATGTACAGGAGATGCGTTTGTATGTGAAGCGCGAAAGCTAATTTCTCTGTATTTGCAAGAAGGTAAAGTTGTTTTCACTGTATTAATCAGCATAGGCATGGCTCTGTGGTTGAACACCCGCTTGTTACGAAGTGTGGAAACTTCGGCAAGTTGGTAGGAGATAACTGAAGGACGTAGTTGAAGCCTATCACATAAGCTGGTTTGACGGTACATCTGTAAGTTCCCCATCAGTTGCGCTATTGCAGAAAGAGATTACGTATCTGGATCATTTTTAAGCTACGTATTTGTTCAATCAACAAGAGAAAAGAGTTTTGCTGATACTGTTTTGCAGTGCACCCTTCAGCGCATGCCCATTTTCTTCGTTTTTCATCTATGTACACCACTCCGCTGTTAAATCATTGTTGAAAGTCGGCACTCTTTTTTATTGTTGTATCTTCGCTTTCGTAGTTACTCTGTAAGCACTGTTAAGTTGCACTGTTCGTATTTTCCACTTATTACGCAAACGACCCGGATTCGATCCTCCTTCAGATCCACAGTTTCATATTCGTCGTATTCTTTATTTGAGTCTTTCTCAATATTTTGGTCACTCAAAGACGATGGTATTTGGCTTACAACCACCAACGCCGAAATTTCTAATAAATGAGATTGATATCGATATTGCGGTAACATTGGTGCCGCCCAATAGGCCATGTTTTTTAGTACTCAGATTTTGGGCTAGTATCTAAATTCGTTTGACACTGGGCAAGGAACATTCTACTTTACAGCTGACCTTCGGCCATTTCAAAGACATATTGTGCTTGCAATTGTCTAACGCCTAGTTCATAGCCTTGTTCATTACCAGCGTGTCGATAACGACGTGACGATGATGACGACAAGACCAGGTGAGCCCCAAAAGCGCCAAGTACAAATTACGCGGATTCATTTGGCGTCGATGGAGGGTCTGTGTACCTCTACTGTCAATATAAAATCAAGAAAAGAGCCGACGAATGGAAAAAACGTAATGGATTAATCAGGGTTAACAGTGCAATTGCCTTAGACTGGCTGGCTGACCTTTCGATAGGAAGACCCATCTTTTCCAAAGGCTTTGAAAAAGAAAATAGGCCCTCTTATCGAAACGTCGGCCAGCCAGTCTGATGCACTGCCACTGTTAACCCTGATAATCCCACTACTGTGAACATAGTGACTTCTGGTAGAAGCACGTCTTATTCTTTTAATTGTGGTGTTATAGCTAACTATAGAATACCAGATCATAAATTTGATTCATTTTTTTTGCAGGACGATTGGGCTTGTGTCAAAGAAAAAGCATTCGGATCTGCAGGTGTCTGCAGGTTCAAAGAATGTTGGGTGATTCCTATTAACTGCGCCTCACATTAGAGCACTTTCATCTACCATAATGATGGCAAGCTGGTCGAAGCCATTAGACCATATTCGACGTGTGTTTCATCATTTCATCACCGCATTTTCTCTCCCGCTGTTAGATTGGCACATTTGCTGACATTCAGCTGTCGTAAAGTAGAGCATGTCTTGACAACATCTTGGTTTACCGCTTGAGTGCACTCTAAGAAAAAAAACCCAAGCTGCATTATATCTTAGAAAGTGACAGCGACGAGATTACTCTCTCCACTTCGATAACAGGTCGGAAATACTACTCAGCACACCAGTTGCCGGGATGATGTCCTACTGGGGGACAGTATGCAGCACCTACCCACGACTAGGCGTGGCAGGCTGGTAAAAAAACGAAGCAGCCACGTTAACAAAATGCTATCAACTTTTGGACATATTTGGAAGCAATTTTCTGCCATGTGCCCACTTTGTGTGCGCAAGTGTTTAAAGTGCGGTCTCTGATCTGTGGCCACTTTATTAGGAGTTTACGCTGCACCAAGGTGATCTTAAAAAACAGTAATAGTGAAAGTTTGGTTAGTTGGTGGTTCATACTTGGGAAGTAAAAACAACGCAATAATATGGACAAGGACAAAGGAAGAGACGACACCGCGCGGTGTCGTCTCTTCCTCTGTCCTTGTTTACATTTTTGCGCTGTATTTACTTCCCAAGAAGAATCTAAGAAAATACGAAACTCAAATGCATACGTGCGAACTTACAGAGGCATGAACACTCTTTGTAGTGAAACATCGGCAGCTTGTCAGGTACATTTATGAACGAAAAACAAAGAAATGCAAGAATTTTTGTATAAATTTAGACCGATATATACTTCCATGTTTGCTGAATTTTTACAATACAATTAGAACTTAACAGGCCTGCGCTGCGAAACTTTACATGAGAACAGCACATGATAGTGTCTGTCATCCGAGAGGGACCCTTACTAATCGTGTGTAGGGAAATATGGAGGGTAATTTTAAGACTGAAAAGAAGGACACGTGCAAACTGGATGAATGTGAGTGAAATAAATAAAGAAACTTGAAAGATAGCACTCAGATGAAACGAGGGCATTCCAGCAATAGCACGAAAGGCAGAAAAAGAGCTAGCTGGATGTCTCCGAAGAAAAGAACGAACACGTAGCTGAGTTTCGTCTGGTGGAGGACAAAACCTGTGCTTTTCTTTCTATTTCTGCCTGCTTCTATCGAGCACCAACGAGAATATATCGACCCTCCATCCCTATCGTTGCGCCAACTTCTCGTGTCGGGGAACAGAAAAAAAAAGTAATCTCGAAAGCTCTGCTGCCACCGGAAAGGAGAGAGAGAGAAGAGATTGGCGACTTCCGACATACCAAAAGGCAACAGGATTGTCGGTGGTTTCCCGGTCCCTGTCAATGGGTGGATGTACTTACTGAGGGTAACCGGAACTTGGAATGAGGCGTTGATAGGCGACTGACCGTACCCGTCACATACGGTATATACTTTATGGTCCCGTCCATGTTTGATATTCACGTGTTGCTGTACAATGACTTTCTCGTCCACGTGTACTTAGGGGCTTACAGATTCTCTTATCTGGTCTCTTTTTTCTTCCAATGCTATGTTGCCATAGTTAGTGCATGCGGCAGGAAACTGCATTCGATGCAGACAAGCAAAAACAATGATTTTTTTTGTGTATATGACCCGTTTAAAAAATGAGTAATCAAAAGGTTCCTTCAGATTACAACAAATATCTACTCTGCTCTGTAAATAAGGCCAGCTTCGCTTAGTTAAACTGGAGAAGTGGTTGAATGCACTAATTACTGAGATATGTTGCTTATATGCATGCAGTACCACTGCTGTGTTGTTTGATGTACTCTCTTTATTATAAACATGCAATGAAATTCCACTTGAAGTTACAGCGCACCATGGTTGCTATTTGTGACTGTATTGCGTCGAATCCTCTATTATATGAGACCGGCTGAGTAGAAAAATTCCTGCCTTGGCCAACTTTTTCTATTTTGAACTTCTGTTTTATGCCTTAAGTAGCGATTTCTTTATTACATTGAGGCAAAAAACAAGTAAGCCTAAAAACCATTCACGCTTTTCAAACTTTCCGTCACTTCAGCTAATGCCTTGGTTTTACCACTGGTCACCCGGGCCATCATTTAGTCTACGGTCCCTTTCCAATACTGAATCGACAGTGCTTGTTCTAGGACAAACTTGAGAAAAACTGAGCGCCAAAATCAGGCTACAATGTTATGATGGTAAATTGACTAATCAGTTTTCATTGGTGTCTTCAAGAAAAAACTGTGTTGAAGTTCGATTTTCCCACTGACTTGTCGACTGGAATCTCGTAAAGTTGCTCCGTCTCTGACAAGAGCTCTGTTACGCATAAACTATACTCTGTTTCAGAAGTTCCCTTGAGCACTGTGGAGGCTACAGGGCCTTTCAATAGATAGCAAGGAAGGATAGCCCCTCCACATGTATTCATCCACGCCATGCCGTCTGCTTATGACCTTCAAGTGGTCTGCTCATCGAATTGTCGCTCACTGCAGATAATAAGGCTGTTTTATTAAGGTAAATATACAGTAACAGTGCGAAACAACACACCACACCAGGAACTTGAAGCGTCGATTTTTCAATTTGCTGAACATCAGTAAACGCTCGTGCCGGCGGATAACTTCACTTTGGGGCTGTTTTTCCCCGACGCTTTTTGTGGCTCTCAAATGACTGCTTCTCTATTGAGGCGTTCTTTCGCGTATCTGGCTTCAACGCTTCTTTTTTTTAGGTTCTACTGAACGTGAATCCAACGCGCACAAAACTCTGTGCCAGGTGACATATGAAGCGCTATTGGTCTGCCTCGGAGGATTAAGCTTACCAAGCAGTATATTTGGCTATTAACGACAAAACGTACCTGGTGCTTTATTCTCACAGTTAAATGAAACAAATAAATGGCCTATTTCACCACCCTTTTGGTGCTGTCCGTGCCGTGGGCAATAAATGCAAAGAAGTAATGTTTTGCGTATCGATGTGGTGTAACACACGAAAAACAAACGCCACTTTTAGTCAACCCTATCAATACTAAAGTACTTACTAGATCTGGCACTATAATTTGCTGGCAAGCGTGTGGTTTTCAGACTCACCATAGCTTTGGTAGTGCTGAAGCACAGTGGTGAAACATAGTATATATACAGGCGTCCTTAATCTGTGCTCCTAAATTAGTATGGTTACTGTGCCAACTGGTGCTGATATGATTTATTGAATAAACTGAAAGAAAATGCAATTTTCTTAGTGTCATGGAATCACCAAGGGTGCGTACTGGCTTCTTGAAGAAAGTTGCATAGGCCTGTCACTTGTGAATATGTGTATGCCCAATTATTGAGTGAAACAAACAGGAAGAATATACTAATATTTCTGACTAGAATCACATATACCCTGCAAAAATATTACACACGAAATTCGGACTTTCTCCACCTACTCTAGCAGTTTATCGATACATTTGCCACTTGAACTTGAGTTTCATAGACAATACTACCTTGGCGTCCTTCCCGGCGTATTCATTTCATCACCGCAGTATGCCTCATTGATTTCGTTATGGTTATCATTGGTGTTCGCATTTGTAAAAGCTGAAGCTTTATTACCGTGCTCAGCAAACGGATTCCCTTGTTTTCCTTACCGATGAAGTAGTGATAACCATCTTGGTGTGATACAGTAACTACCATTGAGTAAAAAACAATTCGTAAAACATTCTTTCATTGTTCAGTTTCTCTCCCTGTATTCAGCAAGATTTTTCTTTGTGTGTTACTCCGTTCTGTAATGCTCTTGGCCTTGGCACATAAATGAATAAATAAATAAATGCATAAATAAATAAATTTTGCTACTCACACACGGCTTCAACACCAAAAAAGGGAGGGAGAAAAACGACATATGCGAAAATGTCATGTTTTTTTTTTTGAAACTGAAACGACAACAACAGCGTATAAGGGAGTATTAAAAAGATGAGAAAAAGATAAAAAGAAAGACACCGCTATTTATTTTTTTGCAAGCTCAGGTGCATAAAACCTGTTTTGTTCTGATCTCTCAGCTAAAGTTGTATTTATTTATTCTCTAGCACTCTCATGGTCAGCTTATAACATACTTCTGAATAAATGGTCATGTTTTATAACAATACTACTTCTTTTTCTCAAGTCAGTCTGTCACAATGTACAACATTCTTGTCAATATGCCCTTAAGAAGTCGCACTCGACAGCGCGGAAAGAAACGTTACAGCCTGTCGGTGAACGTAATGGCATACAACGTATTTTTCTGCTGTTGTCCATGCGCTATTTTGATGATACTCAGGCAGCGCTGCACGCTTTCATCATGATCAGACCAGCAGTATGAGAGTTACAGTCTGCCTCTTTCGCGCTTTAACGCAGTCCATGTCATAGCGTGAAGATCTCGATTCTTCCGGAAGACAACCGGAAGTAATGTGCCCGCCAACCGAACACGACGTGCGGACAGAGCACTATTTGTGTCTACTGGAGGGAAACGAGAACTCGGAAGAGAAAAAGATTCACATAGGGGACATCTGGCACTAGAGCGCCTGGCATGGCGTTGTCGTTGTTGCCGTCGAGTAGAAGTCTGACTGTTCTGCAATCTACAGGATGGCGTGGGATGCTCCCGGAGGAATCGAAGCGTCAGTTGTGCTACAGCGCGGAAGTAGAAATAGCTGTATGGTGGCCTGTTCTGTGGCAACGTTCTGGTTCTTGCCTTTCGTGTGCGGCTGCCATCTCATATTCTACTGCTTTATGTTCGTTACGCACTTTGATTTTGTTTTTCGTAATCTTTGTCTGTTTTCTTTTCGTTTAAGCTGCATTTATTATGCACTTGTTGGTAGCAGAGGACTGAAATATTTTAGATGCGGAGCATCTTATACTCGCGCCTTGTAGTGCGCCGTCCGCGCCGTCCGCGCCGTCCACACCGCTTCTCGAACAATCGACAGCTGACGCGCGCGCATGCGCCGTCGCGCCGTCACCCACTCTTCCACCACCTGTGCATCCCTTCCTCCTCTACACACCGCGCGCGCTTCACTCCTCCACCATCTGTGCACCCTTCCTCCTCTACACACCGCGTTCGACATCTACAATTCTCCTGATTCTCCAGTGGACGCGCATGTGGCGTCGCGCTTCGAGAACATTCAACAGCTGACAGTGCATGCGCCGTCGTGCTGTATATATACTCAAGGTCGGCGCTCGCTCGCTCAGTTGCCGCTCGTTTCGCTCAGTTGCCGCTCGCTCAGTTGCCGCTCGCTCGGTTTGTACGGCGCGTCGACGTCCAAGGTCGCGGTGAAATGAATTCCAACGAATCCACAGACACAATGATCGACGTCCCTTCGACCAGCGCCGCCCTTTCGCATACGTGTGTACGTGTTCACTCATTTAACACCCCCTCCTACAACCACGTTAACCAATTTAGCCATCGACCCAAGTAAGTCGCAATTTAACACCCCATTTCACAACCACGTTAACCAATTTAGCCATCGACCCAAGTAAGTTGCACTTTAACACCCCGTTAACCAATTATATGCTCCGCATCCTCCTCAGTGTTCCCCCGAGGGAAGCTGCGGGCAATTTTTTTTTGTTTTCTCTTTATCCTCATGTCAAAATACCTTTTTCACTTACATGTGCATATCTGATTTCTCTACCACTTGCTTGAGAGTCATTTCAAATCGGTTAAACACTACCGGTATAATATCACTATAATTTATTTAGTTTCAGACGTACTGCTTCTTGTTCATTACCGTAGTGATTATCGGTGCTTTGTTTCGTTCACAAAACTTGCAACCGCTCGATTGGCCTTGATAAGAGTGAAAAATAATTTTATATTCACCAAGAAGATGAATCAATATTATGGGCGATAAAGTATTTTATTGATGCTACAAAAATATTTACGGGGATGACTCTCTCAAACACACACACACACAAAAGCTTACACATTGTGGATGTTCTGGTTGCTTTATGTTGCAGACGTTCATGAAAAGCAGGATGCAGAGCCCACAACTTGAAAAAGACACTGAAACCGTTGTGCACCATCAATCTAGACGCAAGCTGTAAAGTTTGCAACCGAAGTACAGACTCCTATGCAATCGATAACGAACATGACGACAACAACTGCCACAGTAGCAACTGCTGTTTACCAGGGTTTAGGTGCCCCTTCGGTATTGAGGACGTTCTATTTCCATCAATAGAACCATTTTGTTTTAGCACCCATTGTTGTATGCTATGTAGTGCCAATGTTAATAATAACAAAGATGATGAATATTATTATTGTCTTGTGGTATTTAAGGTCCCAAAACCAGGATATGATTATTGCTTAGTAAATTGGGACCATCTAGTGTTTTTTTTACGTACACTGACATACCACACTACAAGGGGATCTGCTATTTTGCTTTCACGGAATTGCGACCACCGTTACTGCGATCAAACCTGCAACCTTGGAGTGAGCAGCCGAGCACCGTATAACCACTGATCCACCTAGGTGGAGCTGTGGCTTAAGTAATGGGCATGCTGCCGTGATTGTGGGTGGCTCCTTTCTAGGAATCTGGAAACTGCCCTCATAACAATAAGAGGTAGGCAATTTTTTTTTATTATAGCCCCACCAAAAAGTTTAACGTTTGACCTAGATGATCGCACTAGTGGTCTTACATGCGCTATCTCTACATTAGTAAAAACAGAAGAATTTTGATTCGAGACTTGTTAACATGACTCCACAAAGACTATTCCCGAGGAGCACATAAAGCTGCCGAAATAAAAGTGTATATATACAACCTTGTGTTTTAATTATGTCGCTTATTCTGCCGTCCATATTGCGACCCCGATTCAGTTTTGAAGCTCTTTTTGAAAAAAAGTGGAAAGCTTAATTTCACAATTGAAAGCATCATGTGTTTACCTAACTATGATATGCCTATTTATGAGCTGCTCACTTTCCTACCGTTAACCTTGCAGTGATTAGAATGTATTCCACGATTTGGCGTCTTGCCCATTTCGTAATAAACCTTGGCTAAATACACAAAGCAACAGGATCGAATCATGAGTTATTTCAACATTTATATGAAATTAAAGCGCACTGATGAGAGCAAAGGGCTGCTGTGCAGCTGAACGTTATAAAGAAATGAATGCCTTCGGCTTTCCTGTAAGAAGTGCGGCGCAATACGTTGCTCTTAACTACTGAAGAAGAAAAAAAAGTTAAAAAAAATTGTAATAAAGAGTGATGGCGAACAATTTTACTATACCGCACTGTTCTTTCGCAAAGCTTTGTAAGCTTTGTAATTGTTCTTCTTTCTGAAATCTTCGCCAGACCACTATTATCAGTAGATAATAAATACTGACAATAGCGCCGTGAAAAGAAAACAGATGCTTTAGGTGCCAATGTGTGAATTCGCTAAGTGTCGTCTCTGAATAAACATGCCTTTACACGATACAAATCATGGCGGTACCGGCTACAAAAACATTCGAGCTGCTTTCGATTACTTCAAAAGCTGCGTCCCATTTTCAAGGCGGTACGTCTAGCTGTTGGTCCTTTAATCATTTCTGGAGGTGGTCTCTCTTATCTTCAATTAGCACCATGTTTATGCAGGATAAATGATAGCTTACGCAATCGTTCATGTAAATTTTGTTTTTTGAAAAAATAACATCAGCATTAAGTAACTAAAGTGAAATAACAAAGCAGTTTCGTTAAAATGCAAAAAAAAATGTTGAGCCCTCCAAAATAAAACAAATCGCATTCGTGTTTTCTCCACCAACAACCTAGTGCTGGCTTGCTAGAAGCGTGTTTTCAATTCAGCTGGTTACATGAAAAAGTAAGTAAGAAAGCGAGCCCATACCCAGGACATTTCTGACGGGTTGGAGTGGGCATGCACTTGTTGCAAGTCATAAAACTACTATATGCTTTCTAAAGACGATATTCTTTCTTGGGCACCTTCGACACAAAAATGTTGGTCTGTCTGTCTGTTCATTTGTCTGTTTGTCCACACCTAAGGGTACCGGGCACTTCAAACGGCACCAGCAGATATCCCAAATGGCCGACCCCATCCGCTGCGCCCACCAATGTTGCTCAAGGTTCAGCGTTCATACTTGTGCGTTTCTCAATTAAAAGATATTATCGTGCATATCTTAGGCACCATAATACACGTATATATTCTGCATGTGGGTCTTTTACGATAAAAGGCATACATAAGTTATTATAAGGCCCGAAGCGTTTATCACGTGGCACTGACTATGCAACGCTTGCACGAGAGGGGAAGTGTTTCCAACGATTTGCTAAGACGACTCGGTGGTGGCACCTACACGTCGTCTTGCGTTCTGCACCTTATCACCTCCGAGACGGGTGCACACGCCATGCGATTTTTAGATGCGGAGCATCTAATACTCGAGGCTTGTAGTGCGGCGCCGTCCGCAAGCTTCCTCCTCCTTCTTCCACCATCTGTGCATCCCTTCCTCCTCTACACACCGCGCGCGCTTCACTCCTCCACCATCTGTGCACCCTTCCTCCTCTACACGCCGCGTGCGCTTCTCCTCTTCACGAACATTCGCTAGCTGTATAATGTAGCGCGCATGCGCCGTCACGCTTCGAGAACATCGGCAGCTGACGCGCGCGCATGCGCCTTCGCGCTTCGAGAACATCGGCAGCTGACGCGCGCGCATGCGCCGTTGCGCTTCTCCCCCTTCTCGAACATTCGACAGCTGACAGTGCATGCGCCGTCGCGCTGTATATATACTCAAGGTCGGCGCTCGCTCGCTCAGTTGCCGCTCGTCGGTTGGTTTGTACGGCGCGTCGACGTCCAAGGTCGCGGTGAAATGAATTCCAACGAATCCACAAACACAATGATCGACGTCCCTTCGACCAGCGCCGCCCTTTCGCATACGTGGTACGTGTTCACTCATTTAACACCCCCTCCTACAACCACGTTAACCAATTTAGCCATCGACCCAAGTAAGTCACAATTTAACACCCCATTTCACAACCACGTTAACCAATTTAGCCATCGACCCAAGTAAGTCGCACTTTAACACCCCGTTAACCAATTATATGCTCCGCATCCTCCTCAGTGGTCCCCCGAGGGATGCTGCGGGCAATTTTTTTTCATGATAACTGCCAGATAGCGCTCATGTATCACGTGTAACGTGACTTGATGCGCTCGTTCGCCTCCGCTGCACGCTCGAGGCACTCTAACGCAGCGCCTTCAGAATACCATTCACCGATTTTCTTGCGCAGAACATCAAACAAACGTTTTGTTCAATCTCTCCAGACTCAAGACTATCGTCTTTCGACGACAATTGCAGATTACCATGCAGATACGGGGCCAATTTCTTATTATTAGCAAAATAGCGCCCTCATCCAACCTTTTAAGGCAGTTTCTCCTCCCCCCTAGCTACGGGCCTGTACGAGCTGCTGCATTGACACATAAGTCATAGCATAACACTGAGTTTGCATCCCATTACCTACATTCAAATTTCTAGATCAAAATCGTATTGTGAAAGACCACAGATGGGCGTCCATGAGGTGCCAGGTAAAGGCGGAATTACGCAAATTGCGGAAGCAACTGTTGATGCCATGAAGCAATACAAATCAAATAATTGTGATTGTAACCTTCACACCAAGGCACCTAACAACATGATGATTGATGATTGGTGGGGTTTAACGTCTCGAAACCACTATTTGATTATGAGAGACGCTGTAGTGGAGGACTCCGGAAAATTTGACCACCTGGGGTTCTTTAACGTGTACCCAAATCTGAGTGCACGGGCCTACAACATTTCCGCCTTTAACGGAAATGCAGCCGCCACAGCCGGGATTTGACCGCGTGACCTACGGTTCAGCAGCCGAGTACCATAGCCACTAGACCACCGTGGCGGGGCGCACCTAACAAACAGGGATCGAAACTTTAATACAGAAACAAAAACAACAAAGCGAGCGAGGAGCGAGCCAGCGAGCGAGCGAGCGAGCGAGCCAGCGAGCGAGCGAGCACGAGAGCGAGCGAGCGAGCGAGCGAGCGAGCGAGCGAGCGAGCTAGCGAGCGAGCGAGCGAGCTATCTATCTATTCGTCTATCTATCTATCCGTCTATCTATCTATTTCTCTTTCTATCTATCAATCTATCTATTTATCTATCTATCTATTTATCTATCTATCTAATCTATCCATCCATCAATCCATCCATCCATACATCCATCCATTCATCCATCGATTCATCCATCCATCCATCCATCCATTATTCCATCCACCAGCCATCCACCCGTCAGTCCGTCTATCTATCTATCTATCTATCTATCTATCTATCTATCTATCTATCTATCTATCTATCTATCTATCTATCTATCTATCTATCTATCTATCTATCTATCTATCTATCTATCTATCTATCTATCTACCTACCTACCTATCTATCTATCTATCTATCTATCTTTCTATCTATCTATCATCTATCTATTTATCTATCTATCTGTCTATCATCTATCTATCTATTATCTATCTATCTATCTATCTATCTATCTATATATCTAGGAAGGATACTTAGAGAAACATAAAGACCCAATTTATACAAGGATGTGTGTCGCGTGTGGGCATGATCAGTGACGTCAGAACGAACCGGAGCCTTTGCAGCTGAGAGCCTTCACAAAGTTCATATTTTAACCAGTTCACAGCTTTTCTATTGTTATTAATCATTGAAATACCAAGAACGAAAGCGAAAACTCTGTTCGCGTAATATTTGTCGTGGTTAAATAAACTTTATAACTGTGTTGCATAACGTCTGTTATGAAACGATGGTATACGGTATGTGAGAATAAATGTTGCTTCTCGTGCAAAATATCGGTATCCACTGAAATGTTTCATGAAAGCCACGAAGATTAATTTCTGATGCCAAAACTGCTGATTCCTCTGAGGAAACATTCTTTTTACAATACAAGGCAAAAGCGTGAAGAAATATTTAGCGTATAGTCGCCATAATAATGTTTTGCAAAACTTTATGATACTGAATACATGTTATCATGATATAAGAATGAAAGATTTCAGGGGGGGGGGGGGCAAGTAAAACACAAGCTTCTGTAGAAAGTTTGAATCAATCTAGATCAAGCGAAGCTGGTTCTTTATATTGCTAGTTTCCATAGTCTTCACTGATAGAACTTTCTGCAGAATTGAATAGCGTATTGAGCTTACATAAAAAGGACGCGTTTTCTCGGGTGTCACCGGTTAATGCAAAATCAATATTCGTGGCTGAATTAAAGTTTTGCTTTCATATTTCATGATTGCTTTTCTCTCTGAAGCACGCTTCGAATGTCACTCAAGTTTGCGAGGCCTCGTTTTGAATCCCATGCAGAAAAAATGTAAGAATTATCGCATGGAAGTGCAAAAGTATAGATCCACGAAAAAAATGCCAGATCCCACGTATAGTTGGAATCAATTACATTCGAAGCACGACCGAGGAGGGATGATGTGTAAATTTAAAATGAGCACAACGTTACAAGCGGAGGTAAATTATACCGTACATTTTTTCATGTGATGATTATCATGTTTGAACGTGCCATTTACCTTCGTCGTCTACGAAAGTCACGTGATACTAAATATGGCATAGCAGGAGCTTTTGAAACGGCCGCAAGCACGCCTTGAGCGTATTTGTAGTCATGATTTACATGACACGCATGTCATGATTATTATGTTTGGACGTGTGCTTTATCTTCGTCGTGAATTTACGTGATAAGACACCAATTTGTTGTACGAGGAGATAGCGAAACGACCCCGAACACGATATGAACGTAGCATGTATTCATGTTTTACATGACACGCATATCATGATTATCCTGTTCGGACTTGTCATTTTTACTTCTCGTCTATTCACATCGTGAAAACAAATTTGGTATATGTGGAGCAAGCTAAGAGCGTAGCGTGTATACGTGTTTTACATGACTTGCAGGTCATGACTAATATGTTTGGAAGTGTCATATACCTTCGTAATTTATTCACGAATTTCAATACCAAATTTGGTTTATGGGAAGCTAGTAAACGACCATTAGCTCACCAGGAGCGTGGCCTGTAGCCATGATTTACATGACATGGAGATCTTTATTTACATGTTAGGATCTGCCACTTGTGTTCGCCACGCAGTCAGGACACCATAACAGTTTTACAATATGTCATGCGAACGAAACGACGGCGAGGGCAGCAAAACCATGAAACGTAAAACTATGGCTTTCATAACATACATGTCATAATTTTTATGTTATGACTAGTCAGTTATGCTCGTCATAGAGTCATCTTTTGCGATACAAATTTCAGTATCGACATCTTTATTGAAACGGCCAGAAAAGCTAAAAGTCGTAAGTGGATGGATGAATAGATAGATAGATAGATAGATAGATAGATAGATAGATAGATAGATAGATAGATAGATAGATAGATAGATAGATAGATAGATAAGTATGCTCATAGTCGTAGAAGTTCGCTAAGAAATGCAATGCCTTGAAAAAAGCAATAAATGGAGATTTTATTTTACGTTGAAGCAGTTTTCTGCCTCTCTTCGCTTTTCCCTGTTGACAGGCGTATTAAAAAATGTCGCTTTAGGAAAGGGTAAGAAAACACGTACACGGATGAAACAAAATCAAATGTGAAAGTTTTCACGGATTTTTCAATGTATGCAAAAGATTATGGCGGGTAAATTCCTACGTCATTCAGTAGCATTAAAAGTTGGTTATGAATCTTGGCAACGATAAAACATGAGTATGCAAACTTTGTTTATTTTGTGTTCCTCCAATTTGTGTAACGACATGTGGATATAAAAGTGTGCGCTGAAATGAACGAAAATTGGTTAAGACTATGGCGCTTTTCTTCGCCTCTTCTTCGTCTTCACTGCTTCACAACTTTTCGCTGCGTGATTCAAAAATTATCACCGCAATTTCTCAGAAGGTTAGATTTCGAGCTGTTACTCAATACCACCGTTCTAAGTTCAGCATATCACTCATTTACAAGCTTTGAAACGTTAATGTGTAGACCTTGACTATATTTTAGTTTCTAATGGTTAACTGCGTAGTTTCTCAAGAGCTCGAGCATTATAACGCCAACACAATTATGAAGTGTGATTGGAAGTCTTGCCTCACTATGTATCACTATATATTTACCATGTTTTCGCTGTGAAGATCAATTTATTCGTACGACAATGGCCTTAAGCTAAGGTTACCAGGCGTGTCTACTGGCGAAGTAGCCAGTCAAAATATTTACGCATGAAAATGCGCCTGAATATTTTGTGAACCTCCCCTGTCCTGGTTTCCTTTTTGGCCAGGTGAAAGACAGCCATCCACAGCGCGCTCCTGGTGAAGCAGCTTTAGTCTCTCTAGTAGGCCCGAGAAGTGGCCTACAGGCTTGGCATGGGGTGACGACGTTGGAGCCCCCCACTACCCACCAAGGGTTGTCCCGGGGGACCTCATGAACGTTCAATCAACCAATCAGTCAGTGCCAAGAATACCTGCTGACACAGGTTGCCGTTCGGACAAAAATTTAGTGGTATATTAAAATACCTCTTTAGCAAAAGAATTCCTAATATCTGGACAGTGGACTTTAACTGTTAGTTATACTACATTCTTTATTCTAGTATTCCATGGTTTGGCACTGCCTCTCGCTCCCTAAGCGTTGCCTTTCTGCAGTGCAGCATGGCTATATAGTCATAATGCCACAGATCCAATTCCTGGTTTTGGCAGGGGGCCCATCTCGATGACGTCTCAACGTACTTCTTTTATTGCAAGCGCACCATCGGTCATCCTATGGTGGTGGCGTCCGGTTCAGATGCTGTAGTCGGGTAGTTTTTACGCACGCTTGTTTATTTATATGCGTTCGACAGCGCTTCACTTAGAAAATGTCTTACACAGGTTATTGTTCGATGCAGGCCACGCCAGCATGCATCGGAACTGTCGTAATAGGTTGAGAGAGTTTTGTTAAGATTTTGCGCATGGGACTGTCGGTTAAGTGTTCTTTTGTAACTGATGTTAACAACAAAATAACTGCGACGTGCTCGATCGAGCGTGCAGAAAGACCGATGTGTTTCAAAGATGAATGTATCTTCACTGAGTGAAGATTATGCTCACTACTACCAGTGAACGTTCCTCAGTCCAAGCGCAAGTTGCTCTAACAATGTTTCATGTTTTGCAGTGTGCAACTGCTGTTCTCTTCACCGTCACAACTAAGTCACAATAAAAACTCACAAATGTCAATCGTGTACCTTTACATTTATGCGACAACTCTAGATGTGGTATGATATGTACTATACACGCCTCTAAATAGACGTAGGGTTTCCAGAAACGACAAGTTTTGTGTGGTAGAACCACGGTGTGTTATTTAGAAACAAATCGTCTTAACGTAAACACCGATTGTAATATGAGGTTTGCACTTCGTGCTTGGCTGGAGTGATTGATTGATTTGTGGGTTCAACGTCCCAAAACCATGATATGATTATGAGAGACGCCGTGGGGGTGGGCTTCAGATATTTTGACTACCCGGGGCTCTTTAGCGTGAACCCAAATCTAAGCACACGGGCCTACAGCCTTTCCGCCTCCATCGGAAATGCAGCCGCCGCAGCCGGGATTCAATCCCGCAACCTGCAGGTCAGTAGCCGAGTACCTTAGCCACGATACCACCACGGCGGGGCGGCAAGACTGTCTTATATTAGTATTAATACACCTTTTCATCTAAATCAACGTCAAGCATGGGGTGTAACTCTGCGATTAATCTCTAGCATTTCTACAGCTCGACTAACCCAGTTTCTTTCCAGTGAAATAAGGTTTCTTCACGACTGTTATGCTTCGGTGTTGAGTGAACTAAATAATCAATGCTGGCATTGTGCAGCAGAGATAAAAGCTATGGGAGCTAAGCTAGGGCTACCAATGTATTGCTCGTAGAAGGAGTAGAAAAACCAACGCTGTCTTAACAGGTGACGGTGATTAAGTTGGTATTACGTACTTCTTTTTCATTGGAGGCGAAAGAAATATTGATCAGAAGCCGTGAATGGCTTCGTGGTATAACGGCAGCCCAAGATATGTAATTAGATAACTTGTGTGGTGGCTAGACTGAAACAATAGTTGAGTGACTCCGATCACTCACTTTCCCTGACAGTTGCTCCACCTATTTACTAGCTTGGTGAAAATGCACTCAAACCATACCGAAGTGGGACCAATAACTAAGCTTCACTTATAGCTGCCGTAAATGAATTCCTTCATATTGTTGTTGCCACGGAAGGGTCTGAATGATCCATGGGCGTAGCTAAGGGATTGGGTGTATGGCGGTTCAAGCCTTCACCACCACTTAATATTTGTCATTTTTCTTGCGTGCAAAATATGCAATATCGCGCACTTACAAACGATGGCTCGAAATTGAATAAAATAATGTTAACTCTCTCCAACCGCGAAAAAATTCAGGATACGCACTTGCAACGACAAATTGCCAAGTGTACACCTAATGCTCCATTGGCACATTATTTGTGTGAAATAATAGGTAGGTTCCGACTTGCTTCTGGGAGATTTCATGTGCCCATACACTACCTGTTCAGGATTCTAGAATTATAATTTTTTTTTACAAAAATGAACGCACGCTCAAGCTAATATCCCAAATAGAGTAAGCAATTTTTTCTTAACGCCCGCAGCTTGTTTTATTGGCTCAATTTAAAGTCGCGAGTTTCACCAAGTGGTAGCCTTTTCCTTGTCACTGCTTATGAAAGCCACAATTTTCCAATAATAAGAAGCATTTCTCTGAACCAAGGGCACTTTGGCCGTTTCAATCAATGTATCTATCTATGCAGCCGCCTGCATCTCGGCGCTTTCACGGGCGTCTCCTTTACCTGACACACACCAAAGGGCAGGGGTGTAAGAACAACATCATCAACAAGTCATCACATGAATATCATGTGATCCTGGTCGCGTTAGTCATGCAGTTTATTTTCCTTCAGTCAGGCTTGACATATATTTTTATACCGCGCACAGAACAATCTAGGAATAAAACATGCATGATGTACTGTTTACATGAACCTAGGAAAGGAGATAGCAGGCTTTCACAATTGTTCACGTGATCGCGTCATAGAGCTTGTGTAGCAGGAAATACGGGACAGTCATTGACAGTGTTGTCGGCAAGAGGTAGATCAGAGGGACGCAAAGATAAAAAATAATCGCAAGGACCGAAACCCAAAGGAAGCATTCCGAGGGGCAACCATGTATTCTACCACTGAGTTGCGCAATTGCTTGATACTGCTTACGATAATACACTACGACACCGTTATATTGCGCCATTCAGAATGTTGTGTTGATTATTGGTCTATATAATAATGTAATAGGCATTGAATAACAACGCCTACGCCTTCGCTAGACAATGGTGCAACAATTCCAAACGCGGAGAAGTTCTGCAGCTTATACGCCGGTGAGCGCACTTGCACAACTTTATTTGTCCACAGCAGCAAAAAAAAATGTGAGGTCAGGAATCCTTTTATTTTTCATCGTCACCAGCGTAATCGTAACAGCCATGACGCACAGGGGTGCCTTGCATGTGCTACGCAGTGGTGATAGCGCCAATGTAATCGGACACCTTGCGTGTGCCATGCATTGAGTGTGGGTTCTTCGCATGCGATATGCCGTACAACGGATAACAGAAAGGAAAAAGCTGTAGACCTTGAGGTGCTTCACCTCCAAAAAACGCCGTAGTAATAAACCTCGATGACGGCGTTCCAGGAAGTGGCCCAGCGAAATTATCTAATATAATAAAAGTATTTATGGTGCTATCAGTTTCTTGTTCATCATTATTTGGTTCTAAAACTTGTAACAATTTCATTTTAATGCATTCATTACTATAAAACTGATTAAGATTCAGTAATACCAGTCAATTATCGGCCATTATCTCACAGTGGGCATGCGCCACAACAGAAGGCCAACAAGAACAACAAGAAAACAAACACAGGAGAACTGAGTCGCGGGACACTTGAGGTGATTCGGAACCTAAAAAATTTGAGGACCATTTGAAGATCACCTTCAAAAGTTGAACGCAAAAGCAAAATCTTGGCCCTAGTGCGTGCTTCAACGGCTTAGTGCGTAATTTCGATTGAATAATGTCTCTCGCAAAGTTTAAATGAATTAGGGATTAATAGAATACAAACAGTAAATTTGGAAGCGGCTCTTGTCAGTGAAGCTTTCGCATTCGCTGCTTTCTGTGCAATGAGTAGCTTGCTTTAAGCCACGAGTAACTATAGACGTGTTAAGTATTTTTCAACTTGCTATGCACTCCCTACGACGTCTTAGGAGAATACGCGCGGCGTGTGTGCCCTTAGTAATGTGTGGCTGGCTTGAAAGCCCGAAATTGTTATGGTTATCACATGTTCTTCCTCCCAATGACAATGTACGCTTGTACCATAGAATATTCGCATGATCGCGTCCAAAGCATAGAAAAATCATCCAAAGCATTGAAAAAAAGCTATTTACAGTAGGTATATATATCTAGATTTCAAGAAAGCCTTCGACTACATCAAACATGAAATTTTATTTCATAAACTTGAAGCCTGCGGCTTTAGAGGTAAAGCTCAAAATCTCACTCGTAGTTATCTACAGAATCGTTTGCAGTACATTTGTCTCCCGGATGCTAAATCTGAAAAAGCTCTAATTGCGTACTGGGTGCCTCAAGACTCTGTACTATGTCCTCTACTATTATAATGTATGTAAATGACATCGTTACTATCTCTTTTACTGACGAGGTCTTAATGTACACCGATGACACAAATGTTTTTTTTCTGGGGCTGATTTGAAGGAGCTA
Source organism: Rhipicephalus annulatus (assembly GCA_013436015.1). Taxonomy (NCBI): domain Eukaryota; kingdom Metazoa; phylum Arthropoda; class Arachnida; order Ixodida; family Ixodidae; genus Rhipicephalus; species Rhipicephalus annulatus. Next base: position 397,638 of record WOVY01010566.1, read on the forward strand.
AAGACAATGCCAAACAACTGGTTGACTGAACTTGACATTTGGGTGTCTTCTAATAATTTAAAAATAATTGTTAATAAGACAAAGTTCATGCTTTTAAATCCTGAAAATAAATATAGAGAATACAACATGAAACTGTACTACGGCGATTCTTTGCGAGACCTCGTAGATGACCATTCATTTTCAGGCAAATTCAAACAAATTTAAGCTAGTCCCGACACGTAAACAATGCAAGAATGAAGGTAGCGAAGATGATTGGCATGTTCAACTATTAACGTTAACAACGAAGCTGAAGAGGGTGTATATTTATATAATTCACTCACATTAAAGTTATTGTTTGTTGTATGTACGGGGAACACGAACTAAGACCGATAATGATAAACGTTTCTCATTACAGAAAAAGGCAGTAAGACTACTTCATTCGGGATATAATATAGACTCATCAGAACTCATATCAAAGTGTCAAATTCAGCATATACACTTTATTTACAAGTTGAAACTGTCTACGCACATATATTACGAAGTATCGGGAGACTGGGGCTCATTCAGCCGTCACTACCTAAACAGGAACACCGGTCATGACGTACGTGGAACGTGCATAGTTCTTGAGAGAACGCGTACTAGTTATGGTATGCAGGCAATTGATTACCAAGTGATGAAATTATTTAACGAGCACCCTGAAATATATATAAATTGGCACGATCGAGCACCAACTTCAAAAAATTTAACGTAAAACTTGGTCCTTTTTTGACATTTAAAATGAACTGATATCTTGTGCACGGTTGATTGAAATGTAGTCTCCCCGACGATGTGAATATATGTGTGTACATGTATGTATGTATATGATGTGTGTATGGATATTATATATGTGTATGTATATGTATATATTTGCCTATATATATGTATATTTGTGCTGATGTATGTGATTGTATATATGAGTGTGCAAATGCAAACATGTATGTATATCTGTAAGCACATTCGCATAATTTTCTTATTATTCCTTGCTTTTTTAGCACACATGGGTCAATTGTGTCAAATAGCATTACTTGTTGTTCTAGGCATCTTCTAGTGCAGATTCCTGTTGTCAATCTGATGGATGCTTTTGTGAGTATGTTTATTTATGCTTTTTTTCAATTGTATATTAAGAATGTCAATTTAGCACTACCACTGCTACGCCCAACGTGAGCAGGACCTCGTCAGGAGGCAAACTACCCCCTTTTGTCCTGACCTCAGGCAATTAAATAGTATTGCCCAAATGAAACAAATAAATCAAATAAACAAATATTGTATGCTCTACTGTGAAGACAGTATACAAGATTTATGTGTTTTTAAAACGTTAACGTTATTTTCATTCAATTTCCAAGCAAGAAAGCCCATTTTAACTCTAGTAATTATGATAGCTGTGATTGCGTGGTAGAACCCCTGCTCACCACGCAAACCGCCTTGGTTCAATTCTTCTGTATACCCGGAAGTCTTTATTACTTGTTTTTTTGCAGGTTTTGTGATTTATCGGTCGCGCACAAATGATGCTTCGGCGCTCACAACCAACGACGCTTACAACGACGCCGGAATCTCTACGATATAAGATCTCGAGTGCTATCGTGGTGAAATACTCAATTTTTTGTCGTCTAATGCTAAACAATGCGTCAAGTAAGGTTAATAGCTCTGGAGGAGATATAAAAAGCCTTTTCATCTTGACCATTCAAAAGCATTCAAGTGTAATTAATCGTGCGGGGCAATGATGTGCAACAATTTAGACTGCAGTGGGATGGCCCCATGGTGGGAGTTTACAATGAGTGGGCTTTGCGCAGCCCATATGCGACTGCTGTCGCTGCACTTCGACGTAGTTTTTTTTTACTATTGGCGACGAAGGTGATTAAATCATTTAACAGTAAAATTTTGCTTTTAGTTTGCGGGTTCACTCATACTACAGGCTTGAACTCAGCAGCAGCAAGTCAAGTTCTAATAATCAGAAATACTAAGTGAATTATTGCTCTATTGGGCTCCCATCATTTGAAGCGGCCTTTTATATAGGGCACTTTGTATTTGGCGTTTTCTCCGTGCCATAGAGAATACTACACAAAATTTCCCCAAATTTCACAAAGTTTCACCCCTTTCACCACATTTTTGAAGGCCGCGGGCTTGATCACGATTTTGGCGGTTGCATTTTTATGGAAAAGTACTACCAGAGCACACACTAAGAGTTTTCGGAAAGTTCAAGAGCCACACGTGATTGAAATTTTCGAAGCCATTTACAGCATGCCTCAGACACACATCGTGGCTTTGGGACGTCAAACGCCAGATAAAAAAATTGTTGTGTCTGGTTACCTAATTCCGTGCGCTAACTAAGCAATTTGTCTGCCGAAAAATGCATGCAACCGCACGGCTGAGTGCATAGCCTTAAAGGAAGCAAAATATGTACTGCTTTTCAATATAACCAGCTAAATGCGAATGCAGATTGCCGTTTACGCTCCTCAATGATACTTAGCAGAGTTGAGCTTTTTAGGTGAGCGTTTCGCTGCCATGAATCAAAGGCTGTCGGTGAGAAACAAAATCACAAAATTGATGAAGAGCAGTTTAGTTTAGCATACTGCACAAGGTCATTTCATACGAAAACTCAGTGATGAATCTGACTTCCCTTGATCAGAAAAATATTCGAATTTCAAAGGACGACACTTTCGGCTGTATTAAATTTCTTTTATCGGCTTCTTTAAACCACAAGCTGTTTCTTTTCCCATAAAACAAACGTTAACCGAAGTAGTCACACAATTGTTAGAACATTGCTCCTAGCATTGCACCTCGTTTTTCTGACAGTATCACGCTAGCTACTTTGAGTGCGTATCTATTGGCACCAAAAATAAACATATCAGAAAGTCACGCTTACACAAGGATGAACAGCTTAAAGCGTGCCTTCCCTATCCAGCCCAAATGTTGCGTTCAGTCCTGATGGCTCGGCGAACGCGTTTTGGTTCACGCGGAATACAGAGCATGCGCCAATAGTAAAAATGACTCAATGAGGCGAATTAAATTGTGCGTGATATTCAAAACGATCTTGGTGGTAGCTCTACATAACGGCGGTACGCCACGAAGTACACAGTAAATTTTTTTACACTCTCAAGGGTGTAAACGAACTTGTCACCAGAGGAGCCTCCCATGAGTGTTTCCGGTACACCCTTCTGAAAGGGTGATAGCTGAACACTTTTCACGGAAGGTGTCCAGCAAAATAAAACTTCAAGTGTAGGGTGTTTTTATGCTTTAACACCCTTCTAAGAGGGTGGTACCCTCTATAGCCGGTGGTAGGGTGTGTGCCACCTGCTCTATCAACACTCACAGAACCTCGAGTAGGTAGGCATGAGACACGCTAATAACTGGAAAGGGTAGTAAGAGAAAACGTTCTGTGTTAGGTGTATATATATATATATATATATATATACACCTAACACACACACATATATATATATATAAAGATATATATATATATATATGGGTAAAAAAAGAGGTCGACAAACGTGCGAAAACACAAGGTTTACTAACGTTTCGAGGCAAGCCCACTATATATATATATATATATATATATATATATATATTTATATAAGCAAGCGCAGTGACATGAAATGATATGACTCAAAGCCTTCTTTGTAAAGCGGAATATAAAAATATAGACTGCCTTTTATGGTTATACAAGTAAATACAAGCAATTAGAGTGTTAAATAGCATAATCAGCTCGTGTATATTCATTGCAGGCTCAGTAAGTTGATACAGCAAGGGTGCTTGGTATGTATACGTATGTAGACACACAAGCACATGATATTGAATACAATAGTACCCATAGCAGTGCGCACGTCTCATGCAGGATGCAGGCATATACATGTTTCAGAAACTTGATTTGAAGTTAAACTTGGCATGTCAGTTCAACCTCACCTAGTTCATTTCAAACTTTCTGATAATACACAAATAACAGAGCTGCTCTGGCAGACATTGTTTACACTTATTGACAAGTATTTTTTCATACCTCCTGAAAGTAGATACATATTTCCATAAGATGAATGTCAACATTCATCTTGTGAAAATGGAAACATGTTGAGAGATTTTCTCTCAATTGAAAACAAATTCATTGATTATGATATTTGGTGCTTATTAGTATAACTTACGCTACAGTTTAGAGCATTTTACAAACGATATTGGAACAGGTATAGTACATCTGTCAGTGGCTGAAGAAAGATAAGATTCACAGATGAGTCCTAACCTCATAAAGCTTCACCACATTATTAAACGTTTAGGTTTCAATTTTCCAGCATCCTTCCAGGTGATAGAGACTGCATTCATGTCACAGAAACACACTCTTCACAACAAAATTAAAATGGGACTGACAGGTATATACACGTAGTGGGATAGTCATGGTAAACATTGGAAGTGTCTCAGATAGGCTGACCGACGTTTCGATAGCAGGACCTATCTTCGTCAAAGGCGCCTTGTCATTTTTGGCGTTTTAGTTTTAAGGGGATTAGTAGAGATGTCATCACCTGGTGGCAATCGTTGCCTGAAAAGCAAAAACTACAAAGCAGAGTGGTGCAGTTTTCGCTTCATTTCAAGTTGGCTGGTAGTGATTTAAAATGCTCTTGTAAGGAGAAAGCAGCAGCTTCCCCTGTCGTGGCCGCTCAGTGTATTGCCTGACAACCACGTTCGTGCCTGTGCGTTTCCGCATCTTCAACGGTGCATCTTCAACAATCACCGTGCCACGAATTTTACGGTTCAGCTACTTAAGAGCTGAGAGAAAACTGCCGCACACAGAAGGCATGACCCTCTAGAAGTATTTGAGGCCCTTCTAGAGCTGCGCTATTTAGAGGTCCACTGGAACTGGGGCGAGAGCCGGTTGCGCGTCGCATTCCAGCCGGACATAGAACGCTTGATGCCTGCTGAAACAGAATGGCAAGGAGGATTCAGTGGTACCTGGCTTCTGACTTCTTTGTTTTGGAGGTGTTGACGTTGTCTGCGTCCTCTCTAGCCACGAGAGAATGGGGAAGGACGGCGGCTCGTCGACCACGAAGAAACCAGACGTGGCTTGCCATCATCACGTAGCACCACCCGGTATCGCTGGGTGCAAGTCCGATGTCACCGGCTGCAACTTCACGCAGGACGAAATATGGGCGGCCTCTTTTGTCGTTGTCGACACCATCGTGGTGGTCGTAAGAGACGGAGGCGTACGGGTCTTAATCCGGCGCTCGAAGTCCTGGCCACCGGTTCCTAAAGGGGCGCTTTCCAGGGTCACCAGGACCCTTGTCGAAGAACCCAGCTGCATCAGCAGCAGGACATCTTGCTCTTTGTGCCCGACCTTGCGTGATTCGCTGAGAGCCTTCGGCTCTGGCTCCGCTCTCACGACGACATCGCCAGTCACGACTTCGGAAGTGCTCGAGGCCCGCGAATACTCGTTATCTGAAGCACTGGTGGTGTCCGACGAAGACCGAGCATTGATGTTCTGACTCGACAACCTCAAAGGAGTCGCCAAAACTGGTCACCCACCGCGCGTCGAATTGAACCATGACCGCGGCAACTTGAACTTCTCTCTCCTCCTGTAGCGATTCAGAGCAGCAGCGACGGTTGCAATGGCTCGAAGCTAGCCAGGACTAGTGATAGAGTACGAGGGAATTTTCTCAGGAGCGTTGGTACCGACAGCCAAGGTTGCGAAGGAACACATGGAACGATATGGCCACGAGCTGGACAGAGCTCGGGCCAAGTACACGCATCGAGAAATCCAGCCAGCGAATGCCACCGAGGCGCATCGAATGCGTGAGCACGAGGCGGACGCGTGCGCTCGTGGCATTGGCAACGATGATTTTCATGGCAATCTATGAACATTTAAGTTTTCATTTTTGAATTATGTACGAAACGATTCAATCGCAAAAAAATGTACAGGACAAGATACAGGTATGATGCCTTCAGGTAATGAGAAAAAGTGTAGAGGTTCAGGGGGGATCGAAAAATAAATCCGTCATCCTGGTTTCAGGATAACAACTCCAGGACCAGTCCATGCGTTATACTCAAATATCTCTTGTTTATTAAAAAGAAATTGCTGGATTCCATTTCCTGGAATTTTCATCAAGCAATAAAGAATTAGCGATACAGCGCTTGTGTTTGTGTCCTTTGTAGGCCGCTTCATCAAATCAATGATCAGTACGGTGTTATTAAGAGCGTACGGGCCAATATAGGAAGGGGAGGCACAAGTTGCAATTCTTGGCAAATCCTTCGGAGCAGGTGCAAGTGATATCTGAAGGACATCGTGGAGATGTGAATGATCACGATCATTACCAACATCACCGCCACCGCAGCCATCGCTTCTCAACATTGGGGAAAACAATACTCCTGCCAATTTCTCGAAAGTTCGCCTGGAGTTAACAGAACCAGTTCATTTCTTTTTGGGGCCACTACTAAGTGATACAGCTTCAGCGACGTTTCCTTCGCCATCGAGGAGTTCATCGTTGAGACAGGGAATTTCATGTGAAATTTTTCAGTATTAAATTAGTCATCGACTGATAATGGGCGGTTGGAACCAATATAATAAATATATGTACATGGAGGAATGCTTCTACCAAAAATAACGGGGAAAATCCACCCGCCAACCTATCCACGGCATTGTATGGGTATGAGCCTTGATCAGAGGACCATGACGACCACCAATTCTCGCGCTTTCCTTGCACGAGACTGGCCAGCATTTGTCAGCTAGATCTCTGGTACTGGTTGGTCAGCTGCGTACCCTTGCAGCGTTTCGTCTTGGTGGTCGGACGCAGCCTGACTTGTACTGTGAGGCTCGACTGTGAAGAAGCTGCCCGGGCTCAGGATAGGGCGGCAGTATCCTTAATGTTCTTTGAGAGTTCATTATTTTCCGGTAACTGTATTGGTCTTTCTCAGCTGAAGCGAGTCATTCAATCTTGATGTCATTGTCTTCCCCCGGCCGAGGGCACTCCCCTTGGTTAGCTTCCACTCCCGCCAAGGATTGGCCGATAGACTATTTGTTACGCAGTGGAGCGAGAAGTGTCCCTGTGGCGCTGGTACCTACAGATGGGGGCAGTATTCCAATGAAGAACCCAAAAGCGATTTAAGTGGAGCTTCTAAAAGCCACTTCGCATCTCCAGGAGATCACTGAGGTCCGCCAGTTTGGTCGTGGAGGCATCATATGCTGTTCCGCAGATCAGGAATGCATTCGTGAGCTCCTGCAATGTTCCGAATTCGCAGCGCATCCGGTAAGCCCATTTATTCCGGCACACCTCGCATGCTCGAAAGGATTTGTCCGGGGTGTAGACACAAGCCTGACACCTGCAGAAGTGCTCGATTTGTTTTCGGTGGCGGGTGTAATTTCAGTGTACAGATGCACCCGTACAATTGACAACATAAAATCCCCAACAGAATCGGTGATAGCGACCTTTTTAGGAACAGTCCGACCTTCCGAAATTAAGGCTATAAGGTAGAGCCACTTTCCCCCAAACCCCTGCAGTGTTTGAAATGTTGGCGATATGGACACAGCGTCAGAGGGTGCCGATCAGTTCTTAGATGCCGTCTGTGTGGTGAAAATCATGACAGCCGCAAGTGCAGCTCTGAAAAAGAGAGGTGCTGCTTATGAAATGGGGCGCACCCTGCAGACTCCGCAGACTGTGCAGCAAAAGAAAGGGAGCTTGCCATATTGGATATTGTAGAACGCAAGAGGTGCTCTCGGAGAGAAGCCGTTGCGGAAATGCAGGAGAGATCTAAAGGATGTGCAGGTGTTGCAGCACATAATACCAACGCCATGGATGCATCTCTCGCAACATCTATCGCAGAGGCCATAGAGAAGGCTATAGAAAAGGCAATGGAACGCCTCGCAAACAATTTTTTTTGAAAGCATGGCACAATTGGTTTCCAGTCAACTATCTCAAATTCTAGGTATAGCATCTACGAACGATTGGGCTCCTCAGACATCATTGGTATCACAGCGTACGGAAATAGAAAGTGCGACAACACGTCAGCGAGCGGTTTCTCCTGAGGCAAGGACTTCCAAAACAACGGAAGACGGTGATCTTACGGATGATTCGGAAGCATGTGCAGATATGGATATGGACTCTCGTAAGGCTCTGAAGCGAACCCGATCTCCCCAATCAAAGAACTCTTCGCATAATTCGAAATCTAAAAAGTATCTATCCAAAAAAGAATTCTTTGAGAACATGTCTAAGACTTTTTGCGAAAGGACATTTTGGACCAAGCAGTTTCTGCAATGGCTCTGTCGCCAAAACAGGTTCACTAACCGTATTACAGTGGGATTGCAGATCTATATTTTCCGCAGCCACAGACCTATCATACCTTTCTTCACAACTTTCCCCGGATATTATATCACTGCAAAAAACCTGGCTTTCAACCAGCCAGAAGTTTTCCCTAAAAAATTATCGGCTATTTAGATTGGACCGACCTAGCAGAGGTGGTGGGCTTGCTGTCTTGATAGCAACTAAGTTTAGTCACAAAGCTACGATCTCTTATCGTTGTGTGACTCCAGATTGTGAAATTTTGATAGTAGACATAATATTACCAGACGCTTCTCCCTTGTCGTTTGTAAATGCGTATTTCCCAGCCGGGGTGCAAGAAACACAATGTCTAGACGATATGTTTTCTGCCTGCAGAAAGGATATATTAGTCATTGGAGACTTTAATTCACATCATGTGGCCTGGGGTTTTAAAACAGATTTGAACGGAAAACGCTTGTGGGAATGGGCTATTGACAAGAATTTATCTTGTTAATAATCGCAATCTGCTACTTTTGTCCGAGGTCTCTCTAAATCTGTAATTGACTTGACATTTTCAAGCTCATTTCTAAATATAAGTTCGTGGCAGACTTTAGACTGTGCTACTAACAGTGACCACTTGCCTATTAGTTTTGTACTGAACTTTCCAAGAATACATGTCGCCGAAAAGGCCCGCTCATTCCTCAACTATAGAAAATTAGAAAAAGACTTGAGGGCTACTTTTGATCACCGCAAGGACATACAAGGAAACATTAGGGCTATGAGTCTGTGTGCAGTGTTAAAAAGATCAGTAAAAGACGCAACGTTTAAATTAGACTCGGCCACAAGAGGTTCTTTTAGTCCATGGTGGACTGAAGAGTGCATGAGGAGCTATAGAAAACGGAAAGCTGCATGGAAACAACTACTGGTCAACCAATGTCCAAAAAATTGGTGTGATTATAAATTCGCAGCAGCAGACTTCAAACGCACAGTAAGTACAGCAAAAGATGGTTATAATATGAAAAGACATGAGTATCTTTCTAGGGCTAAAAACAAAAAAGCGCTCTTCAGATTTTTAAGATCTCAAAAGATGTTACCACCCACTGAAAACATTGCCTCTTCTGTTCTTTCCCCCCGTGAGCTCTCTGATTTAGTAGAAAATATTGCGAAAGGGCTCCAAGATCGATTTATGTCAACTATTCCACTGCACATTGTGAACCCAATGGCAGGCGAGGATTTCGAGGAGGTTACTTTAGATGAGCTGGCAGAGATAATAATGCACTTATCTCCTTCGGCACCTGGACCAGACGGGGTAACAAATGCAATGATAAAAGTAGTATTCGAGATTTGTCCTACTGAAGTACTTAATGTGGTGAATTTTCTTTGACAAAAGCTTGGATACCTGCGGAATGGAAGCTGTCTAAAGTGATTCCACTTCTTAAAAAGCAGGAAAAAGGATTCGCCTTGGATAATGTAAGGCCGATATCACTCTCGTCAAATCTGGTTAAGCTAATTGAAAGAGTTTTGAATGCCCGGGTAATAAAATATATTAATAATAACGCAATATTAATCCCCAGTCAAATTGGTTTTAGATCTGATTGCTCAATATGGTGTGCGCATGTTGATTTAGAGAGCCGAATACAACTGGCTTGGCGTCGCCGCCAATACTGTGCTTTAGTTACTCTAGATTTGGCTAAAGCGTACGATAGGGTTGAGCATTCAATTTTATTAAAACAGATGGAATATCACCACTTTCCCCACTACATCACTGCGTGGGTGTCGGAGTTTTTAAGAGGGAGAGAATATTACTGCTTTAAAGATGGGTACTCATCGAATAGATATAAGCAGACACGTGGCGTTCCACAGGGGGCTGTCCTGTCGCCAGTTTTATTTAACATTTTCTTAAGCTCCATTCCATCAACTAAGGATATTCAGTTATATGTGTACGCGGACGATATTGCTTTCTTTGCAAGTATTACCGACCTTCAATCATTATACCAGAGTCTACAAAATTATCTCAATATGATAGAAAGATGGCTTAAAAATATTCATATGACCCTGAACGTAAAGAAAAGTGTGCTTCTTGCATTCTCTTTTCTGCAGCCTATCAACATCTCGTTAATGTACAGTAATGAGCTCATTCCGCAGGCGAATTCCCTAAATATTTGGACATCATATATAATGACACATTAAATTGGAGAAGTCACATTGATGATGTGTACTCCATGGCAACACGGGCCATGGGGTGGCTACGGAAGCTTGCAAACCGTAAAGCGGGTTTAAGAAGAGATGTGCTAATAATGATATATAAACTTTATGCGCGGCCCATCATGGAATTCGGATGTGTATTATTTTCTGGCAGCACAGTTTATAAAATGTGACCCCTAATACTGCTGGAAAGAGAAGCGTTGCGTTTGTGTCTGGGTCTACCAAAGTTTGTTGCAAATAACGTGTTTTATATGGAAGCTCGCCTACCTTCTCTGCTAAATAGGTTTAAAATTCTTACTGTGCAAGCATTCTTAAAGATATACAGTTCACAACAAAGACTCTCATTTTACGCTTTCATTCAAGAACCGACTTTATTTTTTGAAACCCATTGGTCGCGACTACACACCCCGCAAATAGTATTTGCACAAGCGCTACTAAAGCAACTGAATGTAAAAATTAGACATATTTGTCCAATACACAACCTAAAGTCAATGCTTAGCATACAATTCGATGATATATTTCCTCATAACGCGAAACAATTGGCATATAGGTATTTAAATGACCAGTTAGCAGATTATCTAGCTCAGCTAGAGATAAGCAACATCATAGCGACTGATGCATCTGTGTCAAAAGAAAAGGCTGGGGTTGGCATCTTCTCTCCTTCTTTGGACTGGTCCTTTTCGATTCGACTCCCAGATTATGCCCCGGTATTCATTGCAGAATTATTGGCCAATGTTCTTGCCCTACGCAAATTGCCCTCAAGCAAATCATTAGCAGTTATCATTACAGATTCGTTATCAGTTTGTAATGCACTTTCTGCGGCAGTAAATTCAGAGCTGATGAATACGTTTCGGCATTTAGTACCGAAAAACGTAAAAAAACTGCATTTGCTATGGGTACCAGGCCACCGCGGATTATATTTGAACGAAATGGCGGACTCTTTAGCAGCAGTATCCCTGGGTGGGCCCACCATCCCAGTTTTGCCAGATACGGCCTACGTAACCGCGCTAAGGTTCCGAAATGCTTGCCTGCAATGGGGAAATTGTAATTTAGATAAATTCAAAGATTTCGAGCATTTGAGCTATTGCTGGAATAAACAGTGGTGTGTATCTCGCCAGTTAGAGGTCACTTATACCAGATTGCGCTGTGCAGTTCCACAACTAAATTATTACCTTCACAAAGCTCGGCTCAAGGCGTCACCGCTATGCTTTTGGTGCAACGAAATTGAAACAATTGAACATTTCTTTTTATTCTGTCATCGTTATTCTTATCAGAGAAAAAGATTTTTAGTAGCCCCATTACAAAAGCTAGGAATGCAAGTAAATATACCAGTAATTTTATCAATTGGCGGAACTTCATTTGGTTACTGCAACAGGGATGTATGCTCCGCTGTTTTTGATTACATCAACGCAACTAAAAGATTACCATGCTAGTGATCCCCTACCTTTTCAGATCTTTAGTTTATAATTCATAGTTATGTCTTTCAAAAACATAACATGGTTTGACCGCTTGCTCAGCAACATTTTTGTTTTTTGGTAGTATTATTTTAAGCTACTTTTTCAGATTGGCTTCATTTTCATTTTAGTTTCATTTAAGTATCCTGCCGCCCGGTTCTTGGCCCATCCCCCTTTGTGGGTAAGCGCCATTTATCAGAGGTCATCAGCGTCAGCATCAGCATCAGATCTCTAGATTCACTGTCGGATTACCAGCTCCACGCAGCTCACGGATAGAGCGTACCAGTTCTTCCATCGAAACGCAGATAACAGTACGAACGCTTCCGAAACATCCGCTTATGCCACCGCAAGCCTGCCCAACATCGAGACATGTCAACTGCCGTTGCCATAAAGCGGCGCAGGCGGAAGCCCAAGATGACTCCAACCTTCGCGATCCGACGAGCGATGCTTCCAGCAGCCGTTCTCTAACAGGCAAGCAAACCTTCCAGAACTCTTCGCCCTTCAACGCATCCGCCGAACGCTGATCAAGAGTATAAGCGTCGCAGCCACGTTGCCACATACGCGACACAAACACCAGATCTTGGCGCTTTTCGAACGATGGGTTTTTCAGCAGTCGGCTGTTGTGTCGGCGAGCGGCGTCCGACGGTGAGGGCCCGACTACTTAACGCGAGACGCAACGTGCGCCGGCACGCGCCCCCGACACGCGCAGTAGAAGTGAGTTGGCCGGAGCCCGCGGAAGCCCAACAAAGACTGAGCCGGCCAGCGGCCGTTTATTGAACGACACACAACGGACACACGTGATTGGCTGCATGCAATCACGTGTTTGCCGTTACAGACGACATCTGTTGACAGAGTACACACTAGGGCGCACTCAGTGCGCGCGCCAGGTGGCGCCGCGACACCACATCATCCCCCCGTCGACAAAATGAACATTATCACAGGGTAACACTAGAGAAAGTCCCAGGATCTCCACTAAAGAATGTTCACACCACACGAGTGGCGGGGACGAGAACAGTTCGCGCACAGGCACAAGTGGCCTAATACAACAGATACGTGACACATCTTGTGAAGTGAAATACACTGCAAAAAAACACAGAACTGAGTCTCCTGCGATGTCGTGGCTGGGACCACTAGCCAGGGGCATCATAGGAAGAACTCTTTTGACCTTAAGTGACAAAATCTTTGAGCCAGTCAGGACATTTTGTCTGACGGCGCGGACGCATAGAAGTCTCAGTAGAACTTGTTGAAGTGTGACCAGGTTTGGTCGCCTTTAAAAACCTTGTAGCCCCTTCACTTTCCCCCTCCCCAGGGTTTAGATTTAGTAGATTACTTGAAAAAGGTACCCGCACCGGGTCCTGCTGACTTCCTAACGTTCCTTGGGGAACAACTGATTCAGACCCTTCACTATAAGAGATCTCTGACGAATCAGAGTCTGGCTGAAAACTGGGGGTGGAGCCCTGCAACGTTGGTGCACCAGGGGACTGACTGCCACAAAGATCTAAACTGGAATAAGAGTAAATAAGTTCTTTGGGTGTAGTAGAAAGGGCGGCATTCTGGAAAGAATCCCTAGAAATTACTGTTAACTTGGATGCATTCCACACTTTTCCGTCACTGAGGAAAATATGGACGGTAAACCTGATCCTTCACTGTGAGAGGCCTACTATACTTGAAAAGCCTTTCCTATGGAGTCTTACCTCAACCAAATCGCCGACCTCTATGCGGGTTCGCTGCGCACCTTTCCTTTTGTGAGAATACCTTTTGCTCTTAGTCTGTTTCGCTGCAACCTGATTCCAGACATGAGGCGACCCATTAGGCGACTCCGATACCTTTGGACGAATCCTAAAGTTGCTAATGTCTACTTTGGAGCGAGGTTGTCGACCGTGCAGCAAAAAGCTGGAGACAGGCCACCGCATGTGGTGTGACCCTATACGAACCTAAAAATTGTGTGATGCTCCTCGAGGTATCTTTACCTTCAAGTCTGGCTACGTGCAAATTTTCCTTAAGAACCTTGTTAAGGCGTCCTATTTGACCCTTGGCCTGAGGGTAATAATTGGGCGAAAATATATGACGGATGCCCTGTTCATTTAGATATTCCTGAAATTGTACAGATACAAATTGTGGACCATTGTCAGTCCCTGAGAACTCTGATAGCACTTCCCGGCTAAACGACTATTCCAACAGCGTTGGGACATCCTCTAAAGAGATAGAATTCGTGGCAAGAACATGAGGCCATTTTTAATAGTAGTGGACTAAGGTAACAAAATACCTGGGAAAAAGATAATTTAACGGGCCGTCAATGTCCATACCCAACTTTTGCCACGATCTTCAGGCCATTCAACGGGCTGCAACGGTGCTACACGCGGCTTGGCCGGCTTTTCTGTCAGCTGTCAGATGTGACAATGCTTGACATGTTTTTCTACAGAACGATTCATTTGGGGCCACCAATACCGTTCACGCAGAAGTTGCTTAGTACGTACTATCGCTTTATGATTTTTATGTGCTACTTGGAGGAAAGTAGGTACTAGAACACTAGGAATGACTACACGGTCACCACGCATGAGTAATTCGTCCACAAAAGAGAGTTCATTCCTAACATAAAAGTAAGCCATTAACTCATTGTTTATATGCTTATTAAAAGGCCAGCCCTTGGATACACATTCACAGACTTCTTGCAACGTCACATCTGCATTCGTTGCAAGTTGGACAGTTTCTTTGTCAACTACAGATGTCGCTAAAGACACTATTTCTTCATCCTTGCTAAGTTCTGGACAGGTCTGAATTGGCAGCCTAGACAGGGAATCAGCGACCACTTTTTCATAGCCCTTGCAATATTCTATGTCAAAGTTGTAATACAAAAGTATAGCTGACTATAGCTGAAGGCCGTCGGCCTGCATCACCTGCGGCTAACGAAGCAACTACAGCCTGATGGTCGGTTCTAAGGATGAAACGTCTACCCCAGAGGTAAATATGCAACTTTTCACAAGCGAATAGAGAGACAAGCGCTTCGCGTTCACCCACAGAGTACTTTCTTTCAGTATCTGGCAAGGTTCTTGACGCAAAGGCTACAGTTTCAAGCTTAGGACCATACCGCTGCTGTAACACATCCCCGATGCCCACGTCAGATGCATCGGTTTGTAACCACCACAGGTAGCTCAGGATTAAACACCTTAATGACAGGCGAACAAGTCAGGCGCGTTTTCAAGTGGTTAAAACTGCGTAGGGCATCCTCCAACCAGCAGAACCTTTGGCCCTGTCTGAGCATGAGACGAAGCGGTTCAACTAGGTCTGCATAGTGATCAATGAACTTGGCATAGTAGCCTGCCAGTCCTCAAAATGATTGTAAACACTTAATGTCTGTAGGAGCTGGGGCATTTACTATAGCCTTTACTTTCTAATGGTGATATGCCATCAGCTGAAAACTGGTGTCCCAAGAAGCTAAGTTCTTTCACGGAAAAACGACATCTATCATTCAACTTCATGCCACTGTTGGTTACGCAAGTCAAGACTTCAATTAGGCTCGCGTCATGCTCAGACTGAGTCTTGCCCCACACAAGGACATCATCTAGATAGCAAATTACATTCTTGCAATATTTTAAAATCTAGGACATCATTTTTTGAAAAACTGCAAGCGCGGACGCCAGACCTAAACAGACACGCTTAAACCTGAACAAGCCATCATGCGTGATGAACGTTGTTAAGTCCCTGCTGCTCTCCTCTAACAACAGCTGGTGATAAGCTGACGCTAAGTCTAGCTTAGAAAAACAAGTGGCTCCATGAAACATCTGCAACAACTCTTAAATGTGCGGCAAAGGATACCCAACAATGATAATTGCCATATTCGGTTCCCTGAGATCTACACACAGCTGGGTGTTTCCATTTTTCTTGCGGATGACGACGAGCGGCGAAACCCACTCGGAAACGTCGACGCGTTCGATGACATCCGAGTCTTCGAGTCGTCGCAACTCGGTCGCCACCTGATCGCGAAGAGCCAGACGGAGAGGTCTCAGCTTGGATGCAACCGTAGTCACACCTGGCCGCCGTTGAATGCGATGAATGAAACCCTTGACAAGACCTAACTCGTCGCTGAAGAGCTGCTCGAAGCCCGAAGGCACGTTGGAGGGACACTGTACTTCACATGATGCGAGTCGACACGTCAACGATGCGCCGTCAATCTGGATGCCCAGTCAGTGAATGGCGTCAAGGCCCAAAAGCAATGTGCCCTTATCGGTGACGTAGAAGACCACGGAGCAAGAGCGCTGCAACACTTTGACTGGAGCTTGGAAGGAGCCAAGGATCCGATTCGCTGCTTGGAGAAGTTTCGCAAGTCGACTACAGCTTTGGACAAGCTGTGCTGTTTGCTGACATGACGCTGAAAGTCTTCTGCAGTCATCAAAGATACAGACGCTCGTGTATCCACCAGTATTCGCAGGGTAACACCATCGACCACAGCGTGGACGACAAAGTCTTTTCTGGATGAGGTGCTAACTGTGAGCACGGACAACAAAGGACGATCCGAAGATAACACTGATGAGCTTGAAGTTGAGTTCAACTGAGTGGAGGCCTGCTGCTCCGGTACGACGTCGACAGCTCCCCTCGAAGAGACGCGCTGTACAGGGGCAGTCTTGCGACACATCAACGCGAAATGTGCCCAAGCGTTGCGCGTATTGCAACGTCGACTTCGGGCTGGACAATTCCGAAAACTTGAGTGGTGCCGTCTGCTTCCGCAGCGGTTGCGCAATTGAGGTTGGAAGTCGCCTTGAGACTTCTCATTTGGGACTGGAGCACGGTACCCCCGACGACGACTGCGGCTGAAAGTCGCCATCTTGGCCTCCCGGACCTGGTGACGTGACTTCACGGCCTCCCCGACTCGCGCGGCCATTCTTTCTCTTCGCGCCGCCATATTGGGCGCCTTGCCGAACGGCTTCAGCATGTTCAGGGTGACTGGGAGCAAACGCTTGGTTCGCCAAGGACAATGCTTCAAGCGTCCGACCGACTTCTTGCGCTATCTCCGAGGACAACTCTTCGCCGTATGCCACCAGCTTCTCTCTCACCCGCAAATTGGACGAGCCGTGAATAATCTGATCGCGGACGCGTTCTGCGTACGTGAGCCCAAACTTGCATCGTACGGCTTTCTCCTTCAGGACTGTCACGTAGTCGAGGAAACTCTCACCGGGGAGTTGACGACGACTAGTGAACTCGTGACGTTCAATTAGCGAATTAGTGGACGCGGCGAAAAGCCGGTCGAGCTGCTTAACAAGACTGTCATACTTTGTAACGGCCGGAGACGAAGAATCTGGGTCAGACGCAGCCGTAAAATGGCGCCGCGTTGCTCCGAGTAGACGCCGCATTGCTCGTCTCGTGTCGGGCTTCTTCCTGTTCAGCTGCCGCGAAATACCTCTGCTGTCCTTTCCGTCCCAGCAGGCTGACGAGCGGCGACGCACGACGCGCGTCGTTCCAGACGCTGCCGCCTGCCGCCTCGAGGTGGGCCTGAAAACATTTTTTTCCAATGAGTCCACGGAACCGTAGGCGGCCCCGGCAGCTGGAGGAAGACAGGACTGTGCTCGAAGGGAGCCATGCCGACATGAGAGGTAGTACAGAGAGGTGTGGAGCGGAGCAAGGGCGAGGGCCTAGCCGAGAGCTTGCCAGAGTCTGCACACAAAGAGCGCTAGGCCTCGCGGATGCCAGACGCGCCAGACAGGACCGAAACAGGTGGGAGTAACAGGAAACTCACGGGTTCTATCTGCCGTCGTAGGAACCGAGGCGAAGAACATCCTCGTCGCCATGTTGTGTCGGCGAGTGGCGTCTGACAGCGAGGGCCCGACGAGTGAACGCGAGACGCAACGTGCGCCGGCACGCGCCCGCGACACGCGCAGTAGAAGTGAGTTGACCGGAGCCCGCGGAAGCCCAACAAAGACTGAGCCGGCCAGCGGCCATTTATTGAACGACACACAACGGACACGCGGACACACGTGATTGGCTGCATGCAATCACGTGGGTGCCGTTACAGACGACATCAGTTGACAGAGTACACACTAGGGCGCACTCAGTGCGTGCGCCACTCACAGGTGGAGCCACGACACCACATCAGCCAAGGACGAATTTATGTTCGCAAGATCGGCGCTCCGCCAATGTTATCAAGAAACTACGAGTGCTCAAAAAGGGAAAAATGCAACGCAAGCACATACAATGTTGTCACTAGAGAAGACCAAGTCATCGTGGTTGAAAAACCAGAATTAAAGGTTCCCACAGAATCGAACACGGTCGTGAGGAACGCGAGAAGAGTCCTGCCGGTGAACGGTTCGCCTCGGAGCTTACTAGTGTCTACAGGTACCGGGATTGTTGGTCCTGAAACATACGACCTAGTGATCGACTACGGGTTTTCTCGGCAGGCTCGGAATATTTTAGAAGATGCGCTGGCAGCTGTGAACTTGAGGCCGCAATCGGGAATACTCCTCGAGGTGAGGTTCTTCCACGGCTCCTACCAACATCCCGATGGCGAAGAATATGACTACCTTGACCGGTCGTGACCATGCTCGAACGACACCAACCGCACGTACCTGGAGGCTGATGACGACGGTACCCTACACACTGCTTCAGGCCGTTGAGGTGCGGTTGCATCAAAGAAAGAACCATTGCTTACTCGTCGGCATGTCCAGCAGACCATGGAGCAAACATGCAATGCCAGCCCCTTTGGACTGCAAGAGAGGAACTGTTTCTTCGCCGAGGCCAGAATTCAGGCTGCGGATGCCCGACGCACGAATTGAAAATCTCACCGAGAGACAGGAAGCCCTTCGAGAGATCAGTGGCCGCTAGCTGTAAGCTGCTTTGGTGGGCCGGTCACGGGACTGCAACGTACGGTGCGGCGAAGGTGTGCCACGAAATCGAGTAACACTGCTACCACCACGCAAAAAGGAGACGCCCATCGACACACAGAAAAGCAGACGCCGATGATAGTGCGAAAGAGAGAGGTGATGGAGCGGATGTTTCGACTAAGCCTTCCCAAGACCGAGAAAAAGCCGTCATCGACACCCATTCACACCCGGCAGATAAAGAAGTTCAGCAAAGAGGCTGACGCAGGCGCCATATTTCCGATAAACTGCACAGCCATAAGATGGACGCCAGCGCTGTTCCTTGTTCGGCTGCAGTCTACATGCGATACAGTCACCTGGGATTGCATACTCGATGAGAAGAAGCGAACAGATTACGAAGACAGTGCGGATGAAGAGTTAGAAGCCCGTATACACTATCAATGGAATCGGCACACGAGTGGACCATTCTCAGGTGGATTAGGCAGAGAAGCTTGTCCAGCTGAAAGCCAATCTGTGAAATTCTGCACGCACGTGGCGATCAGGCGTCAGGGAACTCACCTTGTTGAAGGGGCGTTGATTGGCGCGTATAGGACTAAGTTATAGATTTATGCTTGATCTTACGCGATTGCCCATTAAAAGGTATTGTTTGGTTACTCTCACAGTAATATGCCGTGTTACGGAGTTGCGGGCGCAGCTTACTGTCGCGACGATCTGGAAGATCGGCAAACTGCTTCATTAACGGATGCACGTAAGTTGCATTGCGCTATGTCAGCCCTCCATACGAAAGACCATAAAAAAAGGAAAGAAGAAACCTGAAATGTAGGCGTTCCATCGAGCGCCTCGAGACCTACCTAATTAGATGGAGAAAAAGGCAAGCTGCCGGAAACCAAGAAGAACACAGAAGCCTCCTTATTTGTGCTTTTTGCGCGAATTAGCTATGTTCCAAGGCATTCTATAAGCGCTACGTTTAGCATACACACGCCTTCACTTACGAAAGCATCAGCCCAGACGTACGAGTACAAGGTTGTGCGTTAATTCAACGCCGAGTCTTAATAAAGGAAATCCGTGCCAATCGCAATAAGCACGCCAGTGCTTGTGCGTACAGAAGAAGAAACAGGGGTGTGCACATCCTTAGCTCCATACACTTCAGAACAGAGGACAGTGCGCACCTTTACGATTTCGACATCACCATCATCAATACTCTCTTATCAATAGGCAAAAAAATTGGCCCCGTATCATCATAGTTCTCTGCAAATGTCCTCGATAGACGATAGTCTTGCGTGTGGAGGGACTGAACATAATATTTATTTGATGTTCTACGTCATAAAATCGGTGAATGGTATTCTGGAGGCACTGCGTTAGAGTGCCTCGGGCGTGGAGCGGAGGCGAACAAGAGCAACGGGTGCCATAATACGAGAGGCATGAGCGCCATCTGGAATTTTCTTAGAAAACGAAGTGCGTGGCTCTGAGACTGGTGTGCGCGCCCATTTCACAGGTGATAAGGTGTAGAACGCAAGGCGACGGGTAGGTGCCACCACCGTATCGTCCTACCGAAGCGTTGGAAACACTCGCCTTATCGTGCAAGCGTTGCATGTTCAACGCAGCGTGATAAACGCTACGGTCCATAGAATTTCTTAGGTGTGCCTTTTCTAGTAAACACGCACATGCAGAATGTATTCTTGTGTTATGATGCCTCAGAAATGCGCAATAATTGCTCTTGTTTTTAACAATCTCACATGAATGAACACTTAAGCTTGAGCGGCACTGGTGGGCACTGATGTTGGGGTCGGCCAGTTGGAGTATCCACAGGTGCTGTTTAGAGTACACGGTACCGTTAAGAATAGACAAACAGACAAATTAACAGACAGACAGACAGACAGACACACAGATAGACCAAAATCTTTGGGTCGAAGGTCCCCAGGAAAGAAGTATTATCGTCTTTAATAAAAAAGTTAGTCTGGCAATATAGGAGAATAAAAGGGAGAGGGGGTGCGCTACCCGTGTGACACGCCCTTTATTGCTAACACCATTAACCAAGGAAATCGATGTTACGCGGAGAAAAGGTGACCGTGGTATATTTTATTAAGGAGCGACGCTCCTTCACCGCGTACTCCCCCGTCATCGTCGAAGCTTCCTGCGCCGGGCAAGCGAGCCGAGCAAGAGAACAGATGCGCACTGCTGGTGCACCGGGACCGCAGGCAGGGGGCAGCAGATATCACGTGCACACTCGCCGCCGAGCGCAGCAGACTCTAACTGCCCAGCCTACCGCCTTCATCGAAGCCAGCAGGGAGATCAGGCGCAGAGTCTTCTGCACCCCATTTCTAAATAGCTTCGCTGATCGGTCGCATTCGTACAAGGAACTCTTAGTTTTATGGAGCGAAACGCTGCGTAGTGATGACGCTAAAGATATGTACAAATTTTGTACGCATAGTCATATGTCAAACAGCCGCATATGCTTGCTAGTCGATGACAAAAGCAACATGGGTAAACATTGGAAACACCAGAAATGATAAGCTGATGGCTTGTGCTAGCGAGGAGCCTTGGACAACTCGAAGTAAACTTCAGTGGTAGCACTTGAACTAAATTGGCGTTCACCATTCGTGGCACCTGTGTCATGGGAATACATATGTAATTATAACAAAATTAGCAATACGCTGCAACCAAAATAGATGCTTCACCAATATTTCGAATGCATATAGTCTTATTGCAAAGCGATTTCGAGACCCTTCGTGGCTTCGTGGTAGAATATCTAATTGGCACGCAGAATGCTTGAGTTTGATCCCTGGACTCCGATTTCTGCTGTTTGCATCCGTCGGGTCGACGCTTTTAATGCAATTTCTCTTGAAGCTCTCGCATTTGAATTACCAATGTCTGTTCTCCCCATTTCAGGGTCAACTGTCACACCCCTGTGGCTCATACCCACATACCTTGGGGACATACCTGCATACAGCAGGCCGTGGTATACGGGCTGCTGGAATAAATGAGGTATACGGGTATGGGTTATACTCGTGTGGAAGAAAAGGTTTGACAGCGTACGTTTCATGTTTATCACATTGTTCATGCCATTATCAGCCGAACATGCATATGCGTCAAATTATGTTACTCTCGCGTACTAATGTGGGTCTATCCCAGGTAAGGAGATGCAGACAGACATGCAAATATACATACACGTTTAAAATGCTTCAAATTCACTAAGGAATGCGTTGCATATCAAAAGATACATAGTAGCTGAAGAAAGTGTCTGAGTACTTCCCACTAGCAAGTGCCATCAAGATCTGCGACGTCACGGCGACTGTTCTCAAGATGGAAGTCGCTATCTGCATTTTGTTTGGGATGCCTAATATACGAGTCATGCTTCCGTAATTCTTAAAGGGTAAATTAGGACGAAAAAATACACCAACGCAATGGCGTGAATTATGACAGACCATAAAACTGGTAACGTTGCCTAGAACATGTTAGACCAGTAGCTACAGGAATACTGGACAAGGGATCCCTCAATCTTATTGTTTGTGAAGCCCTTCATGTCTCCTTATCCATGCCTCTCACTGTCAACATATCAATAAACGTTTCCCACCAGCACCTAACAAGTTCTTGGCACTGTTAGAACTTCTAGTACTAAAGATGGGGCTTGGCGTTTATAGAGAAATAAAGCTGCCAAGAGAAGAGTCTTCATGCTGAGCATTGTCGTGAAGCATTGCTTCCCCAAATAGAGGACCTGCGGCCCGTCTACGGAGATAGTTGAGTTTCCCATTTGGTGCCAACTTTTATCCAATACAGAAACAACAACTCGGTAAAACTGCGTTTATTCAGTCAGACAAAATTGAAATTAATAGAGGATAATATACAAAATAACACCGTCTATAACAGCAGCAGTAGCTTCCCCTGTCGTGGCCGCTCAGTGTATAGCCTGACAGCTACGTTCGTGCCTGTGCGTTTCCGCATCTTCAACGGTGAAGAACAATCACCATGCCGCAAATTTAATGGTTCAGCTACTTAAGAGCTGAAAGGAACTTTCCGCACATAGAAGGCATGACCCTCTAGAAGCACTTGAGGCCCTGCTGAAGCTGCGCTATTTAGACGTTCACTGGAACTTGGGCGAAAGCCGGTTGCGCGTCTCATTTCAGCAGGACATAGAACGCTTGATGCCTCTGGAACAGCTAATGGCAAGGAGGATTCAGTGGTACCTGGCTTCTGACTTCTTTGTTTCGCAGGTGTTGACGTTGTCTACCTTCTCACTAACCACGCGAGAATGGGAAAGGACGGCAGCCCGTCGACCACGAAGAAACCAGACGCGGCCTGCCTTCATCACGTAGCACCACCCGGTGTCGCTGTGTGGAAGTCCGATGTCACCCGGCTGCGACTTTATGCAGGACGATATATGGGCGGCCTCTTTCGTCTTCGTCAACACCATCGTGGTGGTCGTAGGAGAAGAAGGCGTACGGGTGTTAATTCGACGCTCGAAGTACTGGCCATCGGTTCCTAAAGGGGCGCCTTCCAGGGTCACTAGGACCCTTGTCGAAGAACGCAGCTGATTCCGCAGTAGGACATCTCGCTCTTCGTGCCTGACTTCGCCTGATTCGGTGAGAGCCTTCGGCTCTGGCTCCACCCTCACGACGACATCGCCAGTCACGACTTCGAAAGCGCTCGAGGCCCGCCAATACTCGCTATCTGAAGCACCAGCGGTGTCCGATGATGACCGAGTATTGATGTTCCGACTCGACAACGTCACAGAAGTCGCTGGAAGCTGGTCACCTCGAAAGAAGTGGCGGAAAACGGAGCGATTCCGTCGCGTTTCGGGGAAAGTCGCACCAACGCTAATCTTGATCGGCTTCCTGCACGTCGTCGTAAGAAGGGTGAGGAGTTCTGCAAGGTTTGCTTGCGCATCAAATGGCCACGGCGAGTCGCTGGACCCACTGCGCGTTGAATGGAACAACAACCGCTTCAACTTGAACTTTTCTCTCCTCCTGTAGCAATTCGGAGCAGTAGCGACGGTTGCCATGGCTTGAAGCTGGCCAGGACTAGTGATGCAGTACGAGCGAATCGTCTCGGGAGCGTTGGTACCGATAACCAAGGTTGCGAAGGAATACGTGGAACAATATGGCCTGGAGTTGGACAGAGCTCGGGCCCAGAACACGCATTGAGAAATCCAGCCAGCGTATGTTGTTGTTGTTGTTCTCCTATTGTAAGTGGCGCATACCCACTGTGGGGGATTGGCCAAGAATTGAGTGGTTTCAAACTTTACTGTTCAGATTTGGAATGATGGAGGTTTAATAGAAAGATTACCGATAGCCTAGGAAAGTGTGGTGCTTATTGTAATGCATACAAATATTTACATAAACGAGTTTCTTCTTAAAATAGAGCATTAATCTGATTTTATACGTATATAATTATGTGGACCTGTTAGGATAATGAAACTGGTTAATTAGTCAACCTATTAGTTTCATCAATATAGTCCCGGACGGCCGCGCATACTGTCGCAATAGAGAAACCAGAAATGAAAGCTCCAAAAGACAAATGACAGGCAGAGATAAGTCCATATCAATACTACGTAAAGGTTTTTCTAAGAGCGTTTTTCGTAATGCGGTAAACCGCCTGCAGATCAAAAAGAAATGGTCTATTGTTTCCAGTTCATCACAGAATGCACACAGTGGCGAAGGTGCCTGAGCAGACCTGTGTTTATAGAAATTTAGATTTGGTACCCGGCAGCGTAGCCTTGTGATAGCTACTTCTTGTTATCGAGTGCGGCAAAAGTCTCTTCGCCAGGGATATAATAAATGGAGATATTCTGTAGACCAGCGAATGCATGAGCACGAGATGGACGCGTGCGCTCATGGCATTGGCGACGATGATTTTCATGGCAGTCATTGAACATTCAAGTTACCATTTGAATTATGTACGAAGCGATTCAATCGCAAAACAAAAAAAGTGTACAGGGCAAGCTACAGGTATGATGCCATCAGGTAATGAGAAAAAGTTGAGAGGTTCAGGAGGGATCGAAAAGTGAATCTGTCGTCTTGGTTTAAGCATAACAACTCGAGGACCAGTCCGTGCGTTATACTCAAATATCTCGTATTTAGTAAAAAAAACTGCTGGATTTCATTTCAAGGAATTTTCACCAAGCAATAAAGAATTAGCGATACAGCGCTTGTGTTTGCGTCGTTTGTAGGCCGCTTCGTCAAATCAATGATCGGTACGGTGTTATGAAGAGCGTACGGGCCAATATAGGAAGGGAAAGCGCAAGTTACAATTCTTGGCCAATCCTTCGCAGCAGGTGCAAGCGATATCTGAAGGACATCATCAAGATGATAATGATCATGTTCATTACCAACATAACCGCCACCCCCGCCATCGCTTCACTACATTGGGGAAAGAATGCTCCTGCCACCTCCTCGAAAGTTTGGCCTGGAGTTAACAGAACCGGTTAATTTCTTTTTGGGGCAACCACTATGGTATACAGCTTCAGTGACTTTCCTTCGCCATCGAGGAGTTTATCGTTGAGACAGAGAATTTCAAGTGGAATTCTTCAGTTTTAAGTTAGTCATCGTACAATAATGGGCGATTTGATCTATTATAATAAATATATGTACACGAAGGAATGGTTATACCGAAAATAACGGAAAAAATCCACCCGCCAACCTCTAATTGTATGGTATGGCATTGTATGGTATGAGCTATGATCAGAGGACAATGACGACCGCCAGCTTCAATTCGGGATCTACCCCAGCTGCTACTTCAAGGGCACCTTCGTGCTTCCTCCTGTGGGGAGCGGCCGGATCAGGTGGTGCTGTTAAGCCTATTAACCTGATGTCTCTTTTTTCTACCGGCCAGGCATATTCTGCCTGGTCGGCTTCCCTTCCTAACAGGGATTTGCCAATCGATCTATTTTTGCGCAGTGGTCTGAAGAGCGTTCCTGTGGCCCTGGTTCCAACCAACGGTGGTCTATTCACATGAAAAACCCAAAACTAATTCAGGAAGAACTCCGGAAGATTTCTCATTATTACCAAATGATTACTGAGGTGCGTCAATTTGGACGTGGAGGCATTCTGTGCTGCTCGCCGGACCAGGCCTGCATCACAGATCTTCTAAAATGCACAACGTTTGCCTCAAATCCGGTGAGCTGTTTCGTACCTGCCCATTTGGCCTGTGCGAAGGGACTGGTTCGAGGAGTGGACTTGAGCCTTACACTACCCGAAATACTTGAAATGTTTGCGGCCACAGGAGCAGTCTCTGTATTTCGATGCTCGCGAAACGTTGAGAACAAAAAGGTCCCCACAGATTCAGTGATTGTGACTTTCGTCGGCACTGCTCAACCAACCGAAATTAAGGCATGGCCACTAGTTTATCGTGTAGATGCACTATCCCCTCGTCCACTGCAGTGCAAAAAAGGCTGGAGGTATCGGCATACAATCAAGGGATGTAGATCGGATGTGAGGTGTCGCACATGTACTGACCAACATAAACCCGACAAATGTTCAACCCAAGAGGTGAGATGCTGTCTATGCAGAGGAAATCACGCGGCTGACGATGAAAGTTGCCGCATGAGGACATGTGAGTTGCAACTTCTAGAGAACATCGAACAACAACGATGCTCCCGGCGTGATGCCCGATCTATTCTTTCTGAGCGCTAAAGTGGCTATGCCTCCGTTGCCAACCGGGCAAACCAGATGCTTGAGTCGTCGTGGCCGGATTTAATAACATCAACGGTGGAAAAGGCCATGACGAAACGTATAGAATCTCTATTCGTGAGCCTAACGGAGTCATTAGCACAAATAGTGAGCACTCATTTGAATCAAATATTGCAGGGAGGTAACCAACCTACCGTGCCCCCTTCACCAGTTAAGGGTACTGATATTCCATCGGAACCAGGCCCTTCGAAGTCAAAGCCAGACACGCCAAACACTGGCCGTAAATAATTAAGCCTCTCGTACAAGACCTAGATTGGAGCTCGGACTCCGATTCTCGTGTCTCACAACCAGAACAAATGGACTCTGACTCAAGAAATATGAAACGACGTGCTTCTCCTGAGGCACAACGGTACTCAATTAGTCCTAAATCAAGAAATAAGAGATCTCAGAAGGAAAACCCATCAAAAAAGATTTTTTAAAGGATAGCATCTTAGAGAAAGCAGTGAGTGCTGCTGGTATATCTTCAAAATGGGGAATTTAAAAGTACTACAGTAGAATTGCCGCTCCATTTTTTTAGCAGCTACAGACCTACTTCAACTTTGCGATAATTACTCCCCTGATATATTTGCTTTACAAGAAACTCGGCATGCCGAATACAAGTATTTTAGGATTAAAATTACCGCACATTTCGTCTAGACCGCCCAACTCGGGGTGGAGGTTTGGCAATATTTATCTCATCTAAAATCGCCCATAGAGCTAAAATTATTTATCAGTCATTGGCTTGAGAAAGCGAGATTTTAGCAATAAGCATTACTATTCCTGGGTCCCCCCCATTCTCATTTATTAATGCTTATTTTCCTGCGGTTTTTCTAAATTCTTCCATCCTAGATACTGCAGTTCAATATTGCCAAAAAGATATTGTATTAGTAGGTGACTTCAATTCTCATCCTATATCTTGGGGTTTTGAAACTGATCTGAATGGCAAACGTTTATGGGATTGGGTGAACAACAATACCTTTATATGCATAAACACAAAAACTCCTACTTTTATGTGTAATCAGTCCTCCTCGGTACTCGATCTAACTTTTTCTAACGCTAACCTCTCCATCCTATCATGGTCTGCGATTAACTCGGGAACAAGTAGTGACCATATGCCAATATTGTTCGAGGTGGTATGTCCAACAACCTCCAAGAATAGATCTTCCGTAACACATGTAAACTTTAATACTTTGAGAAATCCTTACGAGGCGCTTTATCTAACCAAACGAATGATGCAGAACTAGACGCCATCAGAATTAGCGACATTTTAAAAGAGTCGTTAAATAAATCAAAATTCACAATTGAAAGCGCTAAACCGTTTACCAACCCTTAGTGGAATTAGGACTGTTCGTGGGCTTATAGACTAAGAAAGGCTGCATGGAAAGAATTATTCTTCAAACCAGTGTCCCAGGAATTGGAGTGATTATAAGTATGCAGCCGCTATTTTTAAGAGAACCATCGCTAATGCGAACGAGAAATTTAACAACGACCGATGTGAGTTCCTCTCAAAGCCGATCATTAGAAAAGCACTTTTTCGATTTCTGAGAGCTAAGAAAGTTCTTCCGGTACAAAGAAATATAAAATCTGTAGTATCATCACCAGTTGAACTGAAGGCTCTTCTAGAAGATATAGCTCAGGGCCTAGAAAGTCGCTTTAACGACACTTCTCTCATACCAAGCCCAGTCCCCACAAAGTGCTGAGGATTTTGAAGAGGTTACGCCTGCAGAATTAGCAAACGTAGTCAGAACACTACCCCATTCAGCTCCTGGTCTTGATGGCATGACGACATCGGTGATAAAATCTGTGCATAAAATATTCCTACTTGGCCTACTCGAAATTATAATCACTCACTTAGAAGCTCTTGGATGCCACCTGATTGGAGAATGAAAAAAGTGATTCCATTATTAAAAAAGCAAGGCGCTGGGCTTACCTTAGATAATATCAGGCCCATTTCACTAGCATCGAACCTAGTAAAACTTGTTGAAAGAATTTTATATAGACGTACACAGTAAAAATTTTTACACCCAGAAGGGTGTAAATGAGCTTGTCCCGTGGACGACACCCTAAGGGTGTTAATTCAGCACCTTCCAAAAAGGGTGCTTTTTCATGCACCTTAAAATAGGGTGTACATGTAAAAAAACTGTAGGGTGTTAAAAAAACACCCTTAAGGAAGGGTGCCTTCGATGTACATCACTTTTTTAGCACCCTCTGAGGAGGGTGTGAGAAGGGTGCACAAGGGTGTTGAGTGCCCATGGAAGGGGTGCCAGTATTCTTTTAGACTGCACTAATAGATATCAGCATGCACTGATTACACACTACTTGAAGAAAGTGGTCCTCATTATCAATGGTGCGCCACCTGTCGAGCTCCATTCATTGCGTCTGGGCAAAAATATAAACGCGTGCCATCGTGTATGAACTTGTGCTGGATCTATATATACTTCACAGTATATGCATAATGCGCGTTACAGAAAATGAAGCCTTGCTGCCCTTGCATATTGCGTTTATTTATTAGGCAAATAAAACAAACTTTTCTTCTGCCACACAACTTTTTCACCAGATATACGTTCACGTATACGCACACTACACATGCAACACCTCAATGTTTATTATATTTATTCAGTTTCACTTCATTGACAATTCTTTGCAACATACAATTACACTGGTTTCAGTTTAGTATAGTGCTTCAAGTACATAGAGACTACAAATGAAATATACGCTGATATATCCCTATAATTCTTTCAAGTATCTACAATCCCAGTGGTTTCCAGTTTAATACTCCTTCATGTACACAATCGGTTAATAGTAATGAAATACAAGCATATATATACTTATGATTCTTTCAAATATATACAATCACCATGATTTCACTATATACTCCTTCATGTACACAATCGTTCCCAAGAAGTGATGCACACAAAAATATATATGGATAGTGTTTTCAAATGTATATTGACACACCTCGATGGGCGCATGAAGAGGAGGAGGTCGAAGCGGTCTGGCTGACGAGCAGCTCGGTCTCCGTTTTCTGGCTCTGAGCTGTACCGATCTCAACCATTTCCTGTAAATAAACGCGTTTCATCGTCACAGTTGTGGTGGAAGGTGCTGGGTAAGCCAGCTACTGTCAAGCGAGACCGGAGAGCAGCCGTCTACTAACGACGGAACCGCAAGAGCACGAGCTTCGCCGCAGCCGTCGACTAGCGGGCTTGCCACCACTACCTCAAGATATGAACTTGGACGGAGACATCCAGCAGCCGGTCGCGAGGGCGCCGTCTTTCCACTACCGAGAGCCACGCACATTTACAGGAAAACCTGGCGATGACGTTGAAGAATGGCTCAGCCACTATCAACGGGTGAGCCGAGCCAATGGCTGGAATGCGGCCAGCCAGTTGTCACACGTGGGTCTATTTCTCGATGGCAGTGCTTTAGTGTGGTTCGAGAATCACGAAGACACCTTGACAACATGGGCCCAGTTTATGGAGGAGATCAAGAAGTGCTTTGGCGACCCTGCGACGAAGAAGAAACGTGCAGAGCAAATGTTGTCGCAGAGAGCTCAAGCTTGTGGTGAGACATGCAGAACCTACATTGAGGAGGTACTGAAACTGTGCAAGTGTGTGGACACCAACATGACGGAAGAGGACAAGGTGGGCCACATTCTCAAAGGAATTGCGGAAGACGTCTACCACTTCCTTATCGGCAAGGAGAGTCTTGAGTCTGTGGCCGATGTGATTGGGCACTGCCGAACGTTTGAGGCCCTGAAGACTCGCCGCATCACTACGAAGTTCGGACGCCTTGCCAATGTTACGACCGTCGCCACTGTCGATGTGTGCCAAGACTCCGTGCCTACCGACCTTTCGTCAACGATTCGCCTCATTGTACGTGAGGAACTTCGTCGTCACCTTTACGCGCCCTTGAACGCCCGAGAACCACCGTGCGATACACCGTCCACAAGTATCAATGCTACGAGTTTCGAGGAGCGCAGCTATCCCAACCGCGGCCCTCAGCTAAGGGCTCCACCACCGACGTCTTCTTATGTAGAGCCGCCTTATGCTCCCCACAGTCGTTACGGCTACAACAGCCATCCACCTCCTTTTGCGTCTCAGTGGGAACAGAGCGCCGCGTACCCTCAACATCCAGCGACGTTCCCTATGTCCCGTGAACGGCCCGTCTGCTACCAGTGCGGTGTTCGTGGACATATCGCCCGATTTTGCCCAATGCGACGTAATCCACGTTCGACATTCCCTCAGAGATCCGCGACGTTTGCACAACGAAGCCAACGGCCTGACTACACCTACTGGCCCCCCAACCCAACTGACGAGCGGCACGCCTACCAGCCGATCAACCGGAGTGATTCGCCCGGATCTGTGCGCAGCTTAACGCCGCCCACCACCCGTCCACCTCGGTCACCATCTCCACGGCGCCGGTCACGAATTTCGTCTCCGCCACCGGGAAACTAGCCAGCGCGGCCGACGGAGGTGAGGTCGCTGGACGTACCGATTTTCATCAAAGAATGCCTCCACCAGTTTCTATGCTTCAGAATAAGGTTCAGGTACTTGTTGACGACGTTCCCACGATGGCATTGATAGATACTGGCGCAAGTGTTTCCGTGATGAGTTTAGTTTTTAAGCAACGACTGGGCCGTAAGGTTATGTTTCACTGGGACAAACCTGCCACATTTCGGGCAGTGAGCGGCGCATTCTTGCGTCCTGTCGGCGTCTGCACTGCGTCTGTTAGTGTTGCCGGTAAAACGTTCAAGGCGGAATTCACAGTACTGGCTCAATCAACGCATGACGTTATACTTGGCATAGACTTTTTGCGAGAGTGTCGTGCGACCGTGGATTGTGGAGCAGGTGAGGTTCTGTTGTCTACTCTCGCCCAGCAGCCTGATTGTGAGAAAGGTAACCTCACTGTAGCTAAAGATGTACTTCTGCCAGCGTGGTCCACGGCCAGCGTACAAGTGACCACTTCGGAAACCAACTCGAGTTTGAATTCATGTGACATAGTGATTGAGCCGTTGCCTGTAGCTTGTCTCAAGAAAAACATCTTTGTACCACGATGCATTGTATCTCTCGCAGACGAGACGGCTCAATTATGGGTGATAAACAGCTCACCCGAGTCGGTTGTACTACCGGCTGGTATGCGCCTTGCCCTGTTCGAAAGCAGAGCAGCACCTGCATTGGAGCTTTAAGCGATCTTGAAAGGGCGGGTCCGGAAACTTCTGGTATGGAAGCTGAATTTTCAAAAATGGTTAGCAAGTCCATTTCCTCACAGAAGCGCAAAGACCTGGTTGCACTGCTGGCGAGACATGCTAAAGTATTTGATTTTGCACGGAAGGTGCCTAGGGCTCAGATACCGACCACGCGCGCTCGTCACAAGATCGATACTGGCTCTGCTCATCCTCTCCGACAAAAGCCCTATCGCGTGTCCGTGTCCGAACGCAAAGTTATTGCTGAACAAGTTGGCGAGATGCTAGCCACTGGTGTAATTCAAGAATCGTCAAGTCCGTGGGCTGCACCTGTTATTTTGGTAAAGAAAAAAGACGGGTCCTGGAGGTTCTGTGTTGATTATCGGCGTCTCAATTCTATAACCAAGAAGGACGTGTACCCCCTCCCCCGCATTGATGACGTAATTGACTGCCTTCATTCAGCTTCCTACTTTTCTTCGGTAGACTTGCGAGCCGGGTATTGGCAGATTCCCATGGATCCAGTTGATAAAGAGAAGACGGCTTTTGTAACGCCAGACGGTCTATTTGAATTTAATGTTATGCCGTTCGGCTTGTGTAATGCTCCGGCAACATTTGAACGCTATATGGATACCGTCTTGAGAGGCCTTAAATGGGAAATTTGTTTATGTTACCTGGACGATGTGGTTATTTTGGACGAACTTTTGAGGAACATAATCATCGCCTTGACGTTGTTCTAACATGTTTGGAGAAAGCCGCCTTGACACTGAACTCAAAAAAATGTCGTTTCGGTGAACGGCAAACACTGGTTTTAGGACACCTTGTGGACAAAGCTGGTGTTAGGGCCGGACCCGCAGAAAGTGGACGCCGTCAGCAAGTTTAAGCAGCCACAGTCTATCCGCGAGCTACGAAGCTTTCTGGGCACTATGCTCTTATTTCGCCGCTTTGTACCTAATTTTGCTGAAACGGCCCAGCCACTGACTGACTTGCTGCGCAAGGACGTCCCTTTCCACTGGACACCAAATTGTGAGTCAGCGTTTAAGCAACTAAAGTTCGCTCTCACTTCCGGGCCAATACTATGCCACTTCGATCCCTCTGCTTCCACGGAAATCCACACCGATGCCAGTGGAGTTGGTCTCGGCGCGGTGCTTATTCAACGACACAACAATGCTGAACACGTCGTCGCCTATGCAAGCCGGTCCCTGAGCAAGGCAGAGCGTAATTATACGGTTACCGAATTGGAGTGCCTCGCCGTCGTTTTCGCCGTACACAAGTTTCGCCCCTACATCTACGGTCGTCGTTTCTCAGTCATCACCGATCATCACTCTCTTTGCTGGTTGGTGAGCCTACGTGATCCATCTGGTCGACTTGCGCGATGGGCCATACGGTTACAAGAATTTAACTTCACGGTCCGCTACAAGAGCGGTAATCGCCACGCAGACGCTGACTGCCTGTCACGGCTTCCTCTTACCAACGACCGAGTGTGAAGCTGATAATTTTGACGATTTTATCACAGCTATCGACTCTCATTTTCCTGACATCGCGGCTTTCCGGACAGCACAGCACGAGGATCATTGCTTAGATCACCTGTTTGCCTCCGCGAATGACCCGGCCAGTTCAAGCTCTTTTGTAGTTCATGACGCCGTCCTTTACAAGAAGAATTATTCTGGCCAAGGCGCCCGTCTGCTTCTGGTAGTTCCACGCACTCTACGTCCCCAAAATTTTTCGGTTCTGCCATGACAACGCAACCAGTGGGCATATGGGCTTCGCCAGAACGTTCATCAATCGCATCCAGCAAAGGTTTTACTGGCCCAAGATGCGACGCGACACAGAAAAATACGTAGCGGGTTGCGAACAGTGTCAACGTCACAAGCGTCCCACGACTACATCACCCGGACTTCTCCATCCCGTACCACCTCCTAGCTCTCCCTTCGAGATTGTTGGTGTCGACCTTCTAGGTCCGTTTCCGCGTTCAGCCAGTGCCAATCGATGGGTCATCGTGTGCGTCGACCACTGACGCGCTACGCAGAAACTGCGGCTATACCTACTGCAACAGCCTTTCACGTGTCGCAGTTTATGCTTCGGCATATCAAATTCTCCCGTCATGGCCCTCCACGAGTCGTCATTAGCGACCGGGGACGTCAGTCGTCGCTGACGTCGTTGAAGAGATCCTACGCCTGTCTGCCAGCCAATTCCGCCACGCAACCCCGTATCACCCCCAGACGAATGGCCTCGTAGAGCGGACCAACAGGACGCTAACGAACATGTTGTCAATTTATGTTGATGCCAAGCACAAAAACTGGACGAAGTACTGCCCTATATCACATACGCCTACACACCGCGAAACACGAGACGACAGGGTACGCGCCTTTTCCTGCTCTACGCCCGCTCCCCTCGCAGTTGTCTCGACACCATTTCTGCCTTTACGTTAGATGTGGAAACATCGGTTGCCGAGTCACTATGCCGCGCTGAAGAATCCCGTCGCGTCGCACGCCTTCGAACCATTGCATCTCCAACAGCGCTCCAAGACCCGGTACGACGCCCACCATCACTCCGTTTGCTTACACAACAGGGTGACCTGTTGTGGTTATGTGGACACCTGTCGCGCAAACGTGGTTTATGCCAAAAGTTTCTGGCCCGCTACTCCGGACCACATTTGTAGGCATTGACCGTCTCAGTGACGTCACATACGTCATCTCCGGCGTCACAAGCAATGGTCGGCGCTCTAGCAAGACACAGCTGACACACGTCGCGCGCCTCAAGCCATATCACCACCAACCTTCCTATTGACCGCCCAGTGGGCATCGTCTGCGAACGGGGGAATTGACACACCTCGATGGGCGCATGAAGAGGAGGAGGTCGAAGCGGTCTGGCTCACGAGCAGCTCGGTCTCCGTTTTCTGGCTCTGAGCTGTACCGATCTCAACCATTTCCTGTAAATAAACGCGTTTCATCGTCACAATATAATC